>VXBC01001532.1:781304-924203 GCA_013399945.1 Ploceus nigricollis | reverse complement strand
GCCCCTGCCCCTGTGTCAGCCTTTACTCCCCACCCTGACACCTGGGTCCCTGATCCTGCTCCCTCCTTCTTTCCTTGTCCCTGTCTCTCAGTCTCAACACAAATGTCTCTGCTTCTATCCCTTTATCCATCCTTTATCCCTCTGCTCTGTCCCCTGTCCTTTAGCCCTGTCCATGTCCTTGTCCCTTTGTCCCTGCCCCTGTGCACCTGCCCCATCCCCTACCTTTTTGCCCCTATTCCTCTGCCCCAGTCGCTGTCCCTCTGCCTCAGCTCCAATTCCTGCCCTTCTGCCCCTGTCCACATCCCAGCCACAGCCCTGCCTCTGCTGTACCTGCACCCACTGTTGGGGAAAAGTGAGATTTTTACTTAAACCTCCTCCTCTGCCATTTCAAAATGATAAGCATGCACATGCATCCCCAGAGGTGGGTCGGGCAACTCTGCAGGGGGTCAGCATCTGAATCTCTGAGGAGTGCAGGTCCCTGGGAGAAGACTTTAACTCCCCAAGAGTGTGTGCCCAGGCCCTTTATCCCAGCAAGAGGGGCAAACTTGGTGGAGACCAGAAGGGGAATGAGAAACTGAACATAAAACACTGGCAAGTCGAACAATTCATAAAACCATACATTTTTAACAAAGCAGGACAGACAGAGGGCATCAGGAGATGGGAGCAAATCCACAACGGTTTAAAGCATCCACCATGCTGCTACTGGATCCTGCCCAAGGGCCAGAGACAGCCGGGGTGAGCGGTAGTGACATGATGTAATTGGAAAGGAGAGCCTACCTGCCAGCATTTTTGAAGTGCAAAACTGGCACGGTGCAGGGGCTCCCTCCTGGACTGGTTTCAGTGCCAGAGGGAAAGGTTCCCTCCACGGAGGCTCAAGCCACATGGATGGCACCACGCAGCTGCCCCGCGTCCATGCAGGCTGCTTCCCTGGCCCACCTCCCACCCAGCTGATGGAGACCCCGTCCACAGTGGCCCAGGGGACATCCTTGCCATCTGCCCAGCCTGCCTTTTCCACTGGCTCTGCATTGAGCCTGAGCTCACCACCACCAGCAAAACTTTGCCATGTTTCCTGTCTTACTGGGTTGTGCCTCACTACGGATGGAGTAAGGTGATGTCCCTCATCAACTTGGATGGAGAAATGCGCTGCCTTTGCTGTAAAGAAAAAAGGCACCAGTGGTGCACCATGTAGGGGATGGAACACCTGTCCCACCACTGGCCTGTGGGTGTCCCTGGCCACTGCTGTGGAAACTGGGCCTGACAGCAGCTGGTGTGGAGTCAGTTTGGCTCCGAGGCTTCCTTTTTGGGTGGTTTATTTGTTTTTCAGCTTTGGGTATTTGTTTGCTTTGGTGGTTATTTTTTAACATCTGCGCCTCCTCCATATATTTCAATGCTTGCAAAAGTGACAGACTAATAATGTAATTTCCTCACGCCAAAATCTCATGCAGGCAAAAGCTGTGTGAGCTTACTGGTGAAACCACTGCCAACTGGATGTGTTCTCCCCTGTGCACTCCTGCTTCCCTCCAGCAAGGGCTTGCCAGCGAGGCCAGGCCATGCCAGAGGGGCTTCAGCTGAGCAAATACACCCTGGCTCGTGCCTGCTCTGCCCAGCAGCCATGGAAAGTTGGTCAGTCATTTTGGAGGAAGCTGTGGCCAGCTCTCTTGTAAAATAAGGAAGTGGTAATGGGGTGAGGGGGTCCCACTGCTGTAGCAGGAGGGGATGCCATCCATCTCTGTCAGGATGCTACTGTACCAGTTTCCAGCAAAGCCTTTTCTTTTTTTTTTTCTTTTCTTTTTTTTTTCTTTTCTTTTCTTTTTTTTTTTTTAAGAGATAATTCCCTAAATAATCTTTGGACCATGGGATAGCTAACCTGCCAGCAGATTTCAGGGCTCGGATTAGCACTCCCTGAAGTCACTGGGATTTGGATAGGGCCTGTGCTGATGAATTTTACCCAATTTTCTTTGTTTCCAGCTGCTTAGTATCCAGAGCAGCCAGGACTGTTAGTGCAGCCAGCACACCTCTTTCTTCTAGGAGGTGTGTGTCACTTACCAAAAGGGGACAGTCAGTAAAAAAAGGTGAAAATGTCCACTTGGAAGCCTTGTGTCTCTCCTTGGTAACTTCCATCCTCCATTTCTTTATGTTATGGCTTCCTCTCTCTTTTCTCCTTTGTTTCTTACACTTTCACAAGATCTCTACCCTCTTCTTCACTGGGCAGAATAGGGATGCCCCACGGTCATGTTCTGTTGGTGAGGAATCCAGCAGACATCCCAGACCACTAATATTCAAGGACACAGGGATATTCAAAGGGACTGTTTGGGACCTCAAACCCCATTTCCTGCATCCTCCAGAAATAATGTAATAGATCTTCAGTTCAGACAAGACACCTGCCTTCTCAAACCCTACACATCTAGGTCAGAAAAGTGCTTCCAAAGCTCTCTCACACATTTCAGGCTCATCTTTGCATAGGAGAGTGAGGCTAGTAGTGGCCTTCATCAAAAACCAAGATACTGCAGAACCCACAAACCCCATGACTTTGCAATGTCCCTACAAAAGCAGGAAGACATTTGATGAGACTTTTGTAGGGAGCCAAAGCTGTGACCAAGCCCTGTGCATTGGGGGAAGGAAGAAAAAGAAGGTTCCATACTCTGCCAGTCTTTCCCTAAAGGAATATTTATTCCTAGCCCCAGCTAGGAATATTTATTCCTCGCTCCAGCAAAATCTTACTGATGCAAGCATGATTTACCCATAAATCAACCCAAGTCCTTACTTGAAGTGAAAGCTTTTACTACAACCCGGAGCAGCAGCACACCTGCTCAGCCCCTGTCCCTGAGCAGCCTCCAACACGGCTGGCATGGAGGGAGCCTCCCATCAGGCTGTCCCCACCATCTCACAGGGCCAGCCACATCCCTGTGGGTTTTTGCATTGGCTTCATACCCCCTCACTGCTCTGAGCAAATACAGTATCTGATTTTTGAAGGCAAGGGGTTTATGAAACCACTTTGGCCAGAATTTTTCATACCTCTCCCATTGACAGCAAGGCTAAGATATTATTATTAATTACATCAAAACAATTATTTAAGAAGAGTGTCAAAGACCAACCCTCCTGGAATAGGAATAAAAGCTTGTAAAAATTGTAATAATCTTTATTTTCTCTCTTGTCTGATCCAAGGTCTTTGTGTAAGTTACAACTACTCCCTGTTAAAGGCAGGACCTACCTAATACTGCAGGATGGAGGTTACCATGAGCTTTCACCCCCCATGAAGTATGTTTTTTAACACAGAAAACAACGAGGAATAAATTGAGATGAGAACTGAGTAAAGACTGTTGTCGGCAATGGAGAATGCAATAGGTGGAATGTAAATAATTACTTAGGAGGTACAGGCCTCTTTCAAGCATGGGTGGTGGTGGGAAATCACAGCACAGATGGACATGGCTACAGTCCATATTAATTTAAGGAAGTGATTATTCAGGCAGTAGAGCTGCTCACTTCATTCAGGGAGCGAGCTCACACCCCAAAAGCAGAATTGAGAAACATTAGCAGGCGAGTAGCTGCTTTATTAACATGGCTACAGCAGATAATTTTGAAAAGATATGGGCAGGTTGGAGAACTATTAAGTAACATGGAGCAATAAGGGGCTTTGTCCTAGCTTCTTGGGTCCGGGCAAATGCTATCGTGGAAGAATGTTGAAAAACACTTTTGTCACTGTCACCATGTAAAGAGTCCTGATGCAAATCTTGTCCCCTGCTTTCAGCAGCTTTCTATGACAAAAATTAAAGAAACTGCCTAGGGTTTCTACATAATCAGCTGCAAATAAGAAAGAGACATGGAGCACCAAATTACATGTATCATTTATCCATTGTGGTACAGCATGTGACATCTGAAAGCAGGACAGCAAGCTGAGGCACTTTTGGTTTTCTCACGCTAATGAAGCTATAAAGTGGATTTTCCAGAGCCAGATTTTTCCACCAAGTCTTTATTCTCTACTCATTCATACAAGCCCTCAGTGTTGTCTTTGTATGTCTTTACTCTTGACAATCAGATGGACACAAATTGTTGAGAGGGACCTCTCCTGCTCACCACAGCAGGTGGGCTGTCAATCCATTGATGCACATCTCCTGCAGGCTGGAAAGCCCTCCCTCAATCATCCCAAGGTGTGTGGGGTTTCTTTATAATCCCAGTCAAGGAAAGAAATGGGGAGGATGGGTCTGATCATGCTAAAGTAAGGTGGACCCCCCTCTCTTGGGTCTATCAGTGAAGTTGAAGTTTCAGTGTAAGTAAAGTTTGGCTGCAGCAAAGTGGAAGCCTCTGACCTGTGAATGCTGGACAGGAAAGTTAAAAGTAATTAGTAGCTAACTGATCTCACTTTTTCTTCCAAAACAATGTCTTCAGTTCATGCAGCCTCCTTGTTTTCTTCTCCTATTTATGCAGGGATTTACCAGAGAGGCCTGGCACTCTGGAGTTGCCTTGGCCATGCCAAATAAGCCTTTGGGATGAATCCCTTTTTTGTGCACAGGACTTGTCACAGTCAGATAATAAAGCAGTCTTGCCTTGCCAGTTTCATGAACTTTGCTCTTAAGCAGAGCCCAAGTCATTTCTAAACAAAGGCCTAAATGTGAAATTATAGGCAACTTCCATGCCTATGTTATTACGAGATCTTAATTTTTTCTAGGGTAGGAACAATAGGAGCTGTTTGGCCGCTCCATTTTCCAGTGGGCTGCTACAATATGCACCATCTGTAAACTGGCATCTCATGATTTAATCTGAAAATAGAGTATTTAACTTTGCCCATTTTTCTCTCTCTTTTAGTGCATTTCATTCAAATGGGTTTAAACTTGTATTTCTGTATTGCTTATTAACTTTATTGAGGTATGAATATAAAAGAGAATATTAAAAGGCTTTTCTTTTTCAGAAAGGCATTACTTTAAAAACACTGTTGATGCTATCAAATAGGTGAGCCTAAACCCTTAAATTTATTATTGGTCTTGTAGCCATTAAAAAGAATACAGGATTTAAAAATAACTCCATACTGGGGAACAAGTATTTAAAACTTTCTATTGTCTGGCTTAATGATAGCATTTAAGGGTGAATACTTTTAAAGAGTAGAAAGTTTTTGTGTTCAATATCTTATATATTTTATGGAATTTCTTTAGAAATGTAAATCTAGAGATTTAACTCTCTGCTCTTGATTTGAAAAGTAGGTAGTGGGAGGGACTCTGAGCTTAAAATTAATATCATTATCTATTATGAAAAAAAATAAAAATTGCTGAAGAAAAATACACAACATTCATTATGCTTCTTGCTTTTAGGTTTTCCTAATGTGGATGATGTTTCCCTTAATGTACTGTTTTGGATGAAATACAGGCATAAGAATATACTTTTGCCTGTTTCTGATCCATGGTGCTGCTGTGCCCTGTTAGCACTGTGTGAGAAGCATCCCTAAGGATATTTAGGGGAATTCAGCTTGGGTCTGGTTATTTACAATTCTAATGTTTGGCCTTGTTTTGTAAATCTGATTTTGAATGTACATTAAATACACACATCTTACATAAAGAGGTATCGCCCACAACAAGTATTCATGTCCATGACTGCTCTGTCCTACTATCCACTGGCTGCTCTGGCTTTCCATGAAGAAATGATGGGTATTTAACCATGTTACATCTGCATACTGAAGTTTCCAAGGCTTTCATTAACTTGCAAATATTTATCGTGGGTAGCCTTTATCTGAAGAATTTTTTAAATGTCACTGGCCACAAAAGAAACTCTTAGTCCATTTTACTGCCTAATTTATCTCTCCCCTTTGCTATTCTAACTTCAGTAACCCCAAGGTCCCAAGGTACACAGGGCTAACAGGCCAGGACAGTTTTAACAGTTTACTTTGTGAGGAAAAGTGGGATGTAAGCCCTGTGGAAGTCCATAAAATATATTCCTTTTGCTCTATTTAATGATCACTAAACTTTAAGAGCCTCAGAAAAGATATTCCTTCTCTTTCATTTAGCAGTCTCTAAACTTGCAGAGAGCTGGAAACGCATTTTACTGCAGGTTTAGAGGGCTTTCTCTTATCCTATCTGTATTTAAAATGTATTTAAAATACACAGTTTGTGTGAGTGCATCTCAGTGGACCTGAACATGGAGACACAAGATCCAACACTTTTACCTAAGACACACAACTGCAGACTGTGGGACAACAAGCATTTTGCAGGATATATTTTGTTTTCCTACCAGCTACTGCAAAAGCTCTGCAGCTGCAGCTGCAAATACAGTTAGAGCAAAAGCTGAATGGTAGCTGCATCAAAGCTACTTAAAACAGCCAGGAATTTTGCAAACCCTGAGGACAAGCGGGAGCCGGGCTGGGGCATGCGGGAGGATGGTGTTCCCGGCCAGAGCGGGCTGCAGGATCCATCCCCGCTCCCCGCTCCTGACCCGCAGCCCAGGGCGGGACAGACACCGGCGTGTCAGAGCTCGTAACTTATGTGAGAGCCGGTCACAGGGGCCACCGAATTCTCAGGTTTGTTCTTTAGCCCATCGACACAGGGGTTAATGTGTTGCCCACCCTCAGTGATTGAGTCGCTGCACTTTATGCACTGAACTAAATGTGTTTTTTTCCTTTTTTTTTCTTCTGTGTTTAAAGAGGATCTTTGAGGTGGGAGTGGGAGCCTGGCTCTGGCTTTTGACATGAACGCCTCCCCACAGCGGCCCGGCAGCAGAGGCTGGCTGAGCACCGAGGGAGAGGCACACGGGATGAAGGTAGGGGGGCTCTGCACAGCCCTGCGGGGTGGCTGGGGGGTGCCAAGGGGCCGTGAGTGCGAGTGAGTGAGTGAGTGTGAGTGAGTGTGTGAGTGTGAGAGTGAGTGTGAGAGTGAGTGTGAGAGTGAGTGTGAGAGTGAGTGTGAGAGTGAGTGTGAGAGTGAGTGTGAGAGTGAGTGTGAGAGTGAGTGTGAGAGTGAGTGTGAGAGTGAGTGTGAGAGTGAGTGTGAGAGTGAGTGTGAGAGTGAGTGTGAGAGTGAGTGTGAGAGTGAGTGTGAGAGTGAGTGTGAGAGTGAGTGTGAGAGTGAGTGTGAGAGTGAGTGTGAGAGTGAGTGTGAGAGTGAGTGTGAGAGTGAGTGTGAGAGTGAGAGTGTGTGTGAATGTACGTGTGAGTGTGAGTGTGTGTGAGTGTGAATGTGTGAATGCATGAATGTGTGTGTGAGTGCGAGTGAGTGTGTGAGTGTGAGTGAGAGTGCGTGTGTTTGTGGATGTGAGTGTGAGAGTGAGTGTGAGAGTGTGTGTGAATGTGTGTGTGTGTATGAGTGTGTGTGAATGTGTGTGTGTGTATGTGAGTGTGTGTATGTGTGTGTGTGAGTGTGTGAGTGTGTGTGTGAGTGTGTGAGTGAGTGTGTGAGTGTGTGTGTCTGTGTGTGTGTGTATGTGTGTGTGTATGAGTGTGTGAGTGAATGTGTGAATGTGTGTGTGAGTGTGTGTGTGTGTGTGAATGTGAATGTGTGTGTGTGTGGATGTGTGAGTGAGTGTGTGAGTGAGTGAGTGAGTGTGAGCTCTCCTGGGCCCAGGGGCCAGCAATTGCCTTGCCACGTGCAAGGGGCAGCCGGGCATCACGAGCAGCACGCCTGACCAATGGAGGTGCACGCTGGGCAAAAACCACCTCTGCCTGAGCTTCAGGGACCCTGAAAGCCACACACGTGGGGGCCCAAGCCTGAAGATAACAACACCTGATGGGTGCCATGGTACGGGTGATGTGAAATGGATGATGCCATGATGAAAACGTGGGAACAGAAAACAAAAGGTGGGTAACTCCTTTCTTTTTCCCAGCACAAATAATTTATTGAAAACATCTCATCAGAGCCTTGCACCCCCAGAACTGAACAGTCATACTACTTTCATTTAATTTTATCTGCTTGCAAGCTGTAAAATTAGTTGTTTTTCAGAGCAAGCACTATCCAAGAAATACATCAGGACAACAGAACACAGGGCCAGCATACAGTGATGATGTGAATGCAGTAAGAAAGTTGGGAATGGAACTTCCACTTCAGTTTTGAGAACAAGATGACTTTTTCAACCAAAATAAGACTGCTTGGAAAATCAGATTCATAGGTTAATTTAAAATAATCTTAATTCTTATTAGCAGCAAAGCAAAGTATTAAGATAAGCCAGAATATTATGGAATAAGCAGATATTTTTCATTATTCCAAATCCTCCACAAGAAGTCTAAAATTCATCACTTATGAGTCAAATATACCTCCCAGCTCCCTTTAAGAAGGTCACTGAGAATCTGCTCAGAGTGATTGTTGATGAAAATATACTCTATCATGTAAAGTATAAAAAAGACCATAGCACTTTTATCCCCAAGAGGAATCATGGTTATACTGCTAAGGAGTGCTCCAACCATTGTGAGGAAACTGCCAGGCTCCCATCTCTGCCCTGAGCTTCTCTTGGGGAAATCTGTTCCTCCAGTTTTAAC
Source organism: Ploceus nigricollis (assembly GCA_013399945.1). Taxonomy (NCBI): domain Eukaryota; kingdom Metazoa; phylum Chordata; class Aves; order Passeriformes; family Ploceidae; genus Ploceus; species Ploceus nigricollis. The sequence continues at coordinate 915,754 of VXBC01001532.1, read as the reverse complement.
GTGAGACTGTATCAGCTGGCCCAGGACAGGCAGCGGGCTCAGGGTGTGACTGGGTTAGATACTGATGGCAGTGCTGCCAAGCTCCCTTTACAATAATGATATGAAGTGGTCTGTGTTGGAGTCTGCTTGCACAACTTTTAAGTGCAAAGGTGATCCTGACATCCCCCCAGTGCACAGTGAGGTGGATCACAGGGAGGCTACCAGGGACATTGAGCTCCAGCTCAGAGCTTTCTGGCCAAAAACTCTATTGCTCTCTCTTCAAGAGAGAGTCACAGCAGAGGTGTCTCCCTGTGAAGGCACATCAGCTGTGAAGAGGTCTCCTCTTACCCATCTCTTCAATAAGCTGGGCAGATCAAGCTCTCTAAATCCAGTAGCTCCCTGCTCACTCTTCCACACCTTGGTAACCCCTCAAGAAGCAGTTCTCAGAGAGCAGCACCCCCAGCAGATGTGGGTCCTCCTATTTCATGTCCAACACAGGCACAACAGTGTGAAGACACACAACACTCAGAAAACTGAACAGGCTCTTGGAGAGCTGCCACTGAGGGGAGGGGATGAACCTGTGAAAGTGGAGTCTTAAAATACACTGCTGGGTCCTTGTGTGCTGACTTATAGCAGGTTTAAAGATTTCTGATGGGTGTTTATGGGGTTGGAACAAATCCTAGAGTGTACTTGTAGATTCCTGCTCATCTTTACATTTATTCTGTTTTCTCAAAGTTCATCTGAAGCTCCCCAGGATGCCCCAGGAGTGAGTTCAGAGGACCTCAGTAACTCCAGTGCAGCCCCATTGCTCAACTTCATATATCCACATATGAACTTCTGACAGACAATAGTATCTTGCTCTACAATAAAATCCATGATCAGCGTGAGTGCCTGTATGTCCCTACACCCCTGTCCTCCCCCTGGTCCATGCAACTGAACTGTCAGGGTGGCTGCTGTGCCATGACCTTCCCCCTGAGACACTTGGGTAATTTGGAAGAAATTCTCAGGGGTGTGGACTATTTTGTCTCCAAAATTCTTTCTAAAAGGACGTGTGACGCAAGAGCACATGACACCAGCTTGTGTCCCTAAGGAGGAGGCAGGTGATGTCTCCAAAGTGACCAGGAGAGACTTGGTAACTCACATACCCTCCCCCTCTTGCTCTCAGGCGGGGCTGGGGGCACAGCATTGTCTCTGCCGCTTCGTGGTCACAACAGCCTTTATCAGCTGTCACAGGGGGCTCAGAGCACTGTTCCTGGCAACACTATCTGGCTCATTTCTTGGCCTTTCTCTTGCTTCTCCTTCTAGTAAGATAAGAGGAAAGCAGTTATCTTTACTAGCTGTACACACAGACTTAATTCCTCACCACAGATCTGGAAATCCTGTGTTTCCAGGCATGGGTGTCACTCCCACACTGCTGCAGGTGCAGCTGCAGAAGCAGCCCTGTCCCAGAGCTGCTGGTGGTCTCTGCTTTGTGACCAGCTCTGCCTGTCCACTCTGCCACCCTCCTCACTGAGTGACCAGCCAGGGCTGGGAGAGAGACCAATGGCTATCTGACCTGGAGACTGCCAACAGGACTTTTACTGCAGAGCTACCACCACCACTGTGTCCAAGTGTGAAATGAACACAGCTTTGCTTTGCAGGATGAGGGGAATACTCATCTCAGCCTGCAGCTGCCTTTGCCTTTACCCTGTTATGGCTGCACATCTGCAGCCCTCCTGCAGCTGAACACCCATGTCCTGCCCAGGGAGTGGCCCAGGGAAGCTTTTCCCTGGTGAAGCCAGAGTGGCTGCATCCACCTGCCAGCAGCCTGGCTCAAAATTAAAGGGTGTTTGTTAAATACTTGAGAAGCCTTAAATGGAAGATGTAGAAATGCAAAGCATAATATTCGGGTTTTTTTTTTTCCCTTTGGCAAATGGCCTAGAAAAGTAACAAAAAAGAGACAGAAATGCCAGAAAGTAAACCACCTACTGTTGACTCCTGGAGATAAACCAGAACATTGTTCCAAGAAGCAGAATGCTGCTGTCATTTCTCCTGGAAGTGAAGAGAGCATCGCCCAGTACTGGGGAGGGGGATGAGGGAGAGACAAAGAGAAATGAGTGGTTCAGACAGACCTCTCAAAGGGGAGTCAAGGTAGTGCCTTTAAATGTGTTTGGCAGGGAGCAGAACAAAGCACGATGTCACGTATTTAGAAAAATCATCGCTGCGGGAAGTTAATGTGGCTTCAGAGACACTTGCGACATTTAGCAGGTTACAATAGTTTGTTGTGGATCATTATGACTCCCACTCCTGAGTGGAGATCTTCTGGGTATGAGTCACGGGGACCCTGCCTGGCTGTGTTATTCTGTCCCAGGGCACCCTATTGTCTATTATATTTTCTTCTCCCCACACCAAAAATGCACAGACTGAATCAGAGGGATTGCAGTTTACTCCTAGTACTCCTTGTGCTATTTTCATTCAGTTTTTGCAATTTTACTGCTTTTGAATATAATAGTGAGTTTTAAGCAAGATGCATTTTTTTTATTTAGTTATTTTGTGCTTAGCCCACAAGCATGTTTTGCACTTCTTTCCCCAGGATTATGTTTTGTTGGCCAATAATCTTCAAAAGAGGGAGAAACCCAATATTGTAACCTTGCTATTACCCACATTAAAGGTCATATCTTTCTGAGTCTGATGTTAATTTCATTAGTGATACGGCTGGGCTTTGGCATAGCTGCTTAAACAAGTCCTGCAGTGGCCCCTGCCCTGCCCCTGTGCTGCTGCTAACATCCCTCTGTTCTTCAAAACAGAGCTGATTCAGCACCTACATCTCTGCTGCTCCACCCTTGTGCCCCAGCTTGAGCTGACTTGGGCAGATATTTTCTGCTGCTGACACCATTAGAGCAGCAGTAACCTCTGGCAGGCAGGTGGGAGACAGCTCCATCTTCACCTGCCGTGGCTGTTTGCTTCACTGCCCATGAGCCAAAGCCCCGAGGAGCTGAAGCTCCATTTGCAGCCAAAGCAAGCTGTGGAAAGTCAGCAATTCACCTTTCTCATATTCTTTAGGGATAAAACAACAAAAGCAACAAAAGATTTAATATAGCAATGTGCTAAGGGAGTTAGATTGTGGAAATCACATATCCAATAACTCACTGGCCAGTAGCGGGAACTATTGATGGCCTCTTTACTCATCACAGTCAGCTGAATTAAATTTCCTTAACGGCCACTTCCCAGCCACAATCACCACTTTATTTCTTTGTGTTTTCACGCACTTCACCTGCTGAGAGGATGTTACCCATCCGCCTTCATGCTGCTGGGTAGCGGATGCTCCCAGGTGGCAGAGGAATGCTGTATCTCATTCCTGCCCTCCGTTACAGTGACACACATAACAAAACCATTGATGAATTGTATTCTTCCTGCAGGCTACCGGGTCTGTGAAGGATCAAAGTAAAAGTACATCTTCATAACTCCTGGTGCTTAAGGAAAGTCATAAATAACGGCAATGCTGCGGCTGTGTATGGATTCTGTGCCCAGGGACAAAGCATTTCACAAACGCAGTTAAGAAATGTTATTCATATTTTATACAAAGGGGAACTTACAACCCAGACAATAGGTAATATTTTTCCTTCTATATGCCCAATGTATTGGAACAAAAGCTATTTTGGTAATATCACATTTGGCAGAGCTCTGCAACATGCACTCCAGTGTGCAGCTCCAGAGCTCTTTCCTACTGCAGGTTATGACTCCTCTGAGCAAAATTTCTGGGTTCAGCACTATGACTGGAGGCACATCAATGCTCTTGTATACTGGTATGAACATGTCATAGTAAATTACTTACTGGGTGAATAAGGCATCCAGCCCTTTTATGCCCCTATGTAGGCTGAAACACTGGGCCTGCACAGCCTGAACAGGGCTGTGGTTGCTGGTCCATGACTTGGGGCACACTGCCTCAGCATTTTCACCTCACCTTGGCCTAAACAGCTGCTTGTGAAGCAAGGTGATGGGGAGCATCAGCTCCCAAAATGTGTGTGCACCCTTGGGGCTCAGGCCAGTTGGCTCAGGACATGCTCAAAGGACGTCATCTGCAGAGTGATTTGGCTACCCAATGACTGGTGCAGGAAGCTGGAGGTAGTGGGAGAAACTGGAGGGGATGACTTTGTTCTTTGTTTGAAATAGCATTTTTCCCACTCTGATTAAACTGCACTGCAGTTCATTAACTATTCAGGTGTTGTCTGCTCTTTACAGAAGGAAATGCAAGATGACAGACTATTTAACAAGTTCATTTTGAGTACAAATTGTGTTTAAGGCAGGAAAAAATATTACCTCATGCAAAACTTGGGTCGGTGTAATTGCAGGTCTGACTGCTTCGAAGATGAAAAACCTCTTTCTTAATTCAAGGCAAATGTAGCAGAAATAATGTTTAGGAGAGAGGTGCAGGTAGGTACACACCAGGGAGTGCAATTTTAATATCTTGAGTACAAGATTTTTTAAGTCTGTCTGACCCACATTAACACACTTTCTTACATTTCATTTGCCACATTCATCTTCGTCGGTTTCTTGTTCCCCTCTGTAATTTGTTTGCCTGTGTTTACTCGTGTTTATCTCTAGCACTGATGCTCTTGGCCCTGTTCATGTCTCCTCAGAGGCCCAGCACTCACCCTCTGAGTGCTGCAGGATGAGGTCCAGTTTAGGCCTCCACAGGCAAATGACTTGTGATTCCTCCAGAGTCTGCCAACATGGGCACTTCTTCACTACCAGGAGCTACACTGTGTGATCCAGCCTCTGGATACCTGCCCTTAAAAATATGTAATGAGACCGGGAGTTTGTTAATCAGAAGGCAGAAGGCAACTGTTGACATGTTCTGAAATTCAGGGCTGATCCACAGGTGATGCTGCAGCTGTGCTGTCAGAACACTCCTGGGTCCAGGGTCTATCCTGGCAGCATCTCAGTCCTGCTGCAGGGCACGGTGGACCACCACCAGGCTGGGCCAGGCTTCTGCAAGAGCCAGATGCCTCCTGTGAAGTGCTCTGACCTGCCATTTGAATATGGACTCCAGCACTGTGGCAAGTCCCAAGCCCTCTCTGTGCTCTGCAGGCTGGCTGACAGGGCACTCATTCCACACAGGAATCTTTGCTCAAGCAATGTACCCAGAGAGGGCAGGACCCAGAAGGGACAGGGGCTGAGGCTCCTGAACACCCTGTGCTGAAACACTTTGGTTTGTGCTTTTACCATCAAGGTTTCTAAGCCTGGGACTCTGCAGAAGGTGGGCACCTCCTCACCACTGACTCGTGGAGCAGGCAGAACTCCAGCTTTGCTGATCTTTTCTGAACACAGACCTACATCCACATGGGACTGTCACCAGGATGGGGGCTGGGCTTTGGGAGGGAAAGGCTCAGCTCAGCCAGGAATTCAAATAACATCAACCACCTGCGACCATCCCAACCTCATTAGTGGCTCCAAAATACCTTCACTAAACATGGTTGAACCAAGAGCTGCTGCCTAGGCTGGGTCTTGTCAGTTTGGCTCCTCCATCCTCTACACCCACCTGCCTCCCTGGTTTTGCCTGCTCTTCTGTCAAGCAGAGGGGTCCTGAGCACCCCATCTTCCTGCAGCAGAAACTCTTGAAAAGCTGAGAACCTGATGATTAGCTATAATATTTTTTGTTGTAGTCACTCGATTTTGTGCTGTTTACTGAGTCTCACATACCTCCTGATTCAATGTTTTGTAAATTCAGCTTTCTCCAGCTTCAGCTGATGTGTGGATGCAGACACTCTTGGATGCTATTTATTCCATAAGTGAGAAATGACTTGATAATTTATGGATTGTTAACCCAAAGTTGTACAGGTTTTTACCTCAGGGAGAGAATAAATACATGTCTCATTTCAACACATTTTAGACAATGTGCTCTTTTTTAATGGCTTCCTTTGATTTCACTCCGAAATATGTAGACACTTTCTCCTAGGATTCTCATGTGGAAGCTTCATGCTGTTCTGTCAGGTTGCATATTTTCCCCCTGAATTTCTTAAAGAAGATCTCGCATATCTGAATTACAAAGATGTTAACGTTGTGTTGTCACTGTGAATATGGAGTTTAGGCAAAGGTTTTATTCTTACTAAGAAATGGAAGAGTTGGAGAATAATTACTGCATTGTCAACGTGAAACTTGTGGATGATTATTATGAATCAGAACATATTTACTTATTTATAGGTGTTGAAATTAGAATATGCTTTAGTCTGCAAGTAAAATAACTTGCACAAACAGCTGGGAAGTGTAGCTGAGATGATGTGCACATTTTTGTACCCTAAAATGAGAATATAGCTGTAATGGATATAGATTGGTGTATTGGTTGAGGAATTTTTAGGCAATGGCATTTGACATTACAGTTCAAGGCTGGAAAAAATTTATTGATCCATGAGTTAAAGAGTGACCCTGGTTTCACCTCTTGTTAGTGCTCTGTAGGTTACATTTAAAAACTGTACCATAATGAATCCTTAGGCTCCAGTAAATGTAAATCTGTCCCTTGATAGATCACAGGGGAGCAAAATCCTGGAGAAGATGCTTAGCTCCACCACCTGTTTAATTTAAAGGGTATTTTCATCAGATTAAGGCCAGTTTTGTAGGGTTTGTCCATTTTCACTTTCCTGATAATTTATTTTGATCTATAAGGACCTCCCAGGCCAATATTTGTAAACAATGATTAAGTCATGAGTCAACATCAACATACAAGATGTCAAAGTGGACAGGAAGTTTTATTGTGCCACTGGGCTCAGCTTTGCATTGCTAAGGTAATTATTAAACTTGGGATAAACAGAACTTTGATCCCGTGTGTGTTTTTAAACGATGGGTAACAGTTGATTTTACAGAAATGCCATTTTGAAAAGCCATTCTATATAGGAATTCATTGTGTCAACACGTAAGGTGTCCAGTGCAAGGTTTAGCAAAGTAAACTAGCCCGTAGCAAAGGTGCTGGCACGGGGTGCTGTGCAAGGAGCTGCAGGGCCTCCTGTGATTCCCAGCCAAGAGGAGTGTGAAATGTTCATCTTCTAAATGAGAAAGCAATTCACTGACATCTGTGCTACTGATTAGCAAGAAAAGGTGACTGTGGTCGGGGAAAGAGTGGATGTGTAAAAGGCTAAAAATGTGCACTGTAGAAATGCAGCAGGACCTCTCTCTCATTGGAAATACTGTTTCCATCTCTCCCTTTAGTCATGGGAAGATTGTCTTTGTGGTCTTCTCCAAGGTCAGCTTCATGCTGGACAAACAGTGTCCACTTTCCTTTGCCACATCCCTTCATGCATGAGAAAGTGCCCAGTGAAAGAGGTGGGAACCTGTGGGATGGGCACTAGCACGTGTCTTAGGCACTGACCCAAAAGCATCATCTGTGAGCAGAGTTAGGAGCTGGAGGTTTGTATTTGTACATATGTGAAGGTAGGGAAATTTGGGGAAAATAAGCAGTTAGAGAAGAAAGAAAATAGAGGAGAAGTGAATTTGGGTGAGTTCAGGTGAACCTCTTACTGCAAACGGGTTGAAAGCACCCAGCATCAGAGGTGCGGATGGGAAGGGACCCCCCCTGCACCAGCCTGTCACAGGGAAAGCTCATGCTTGCAATGTAGTAACTCATCCCCAGGAGAAAAGTAAATGGTAACCTTCCTATTCACACAGCTGTGCCTGTGAAGTGCTTCCTTGTGCCTTGGACTGTGGACAGTTATGAGTCCTGTAGATGGCCAAGAAATGTTGACAGGGCAATGAACAGCTGTATCTTGGCAGTGGGCAGCAGTTCCTTAAAGTTGCTAAGAAAGGGTCAGAGCAATTGGTGTGCATAAATCTGCACCTGATGGGCAGCACAGGGAGCAGCAGCACCACTGACATCTTCCCTCCCAGTCTGCTTTGCTGCACTGGGTTCCTTGAAGCACAGGAAGGTAAATAGCCAGCCTAAGCACAGCTGCAACCCCAGCACATGAAGTCAAAAGAGGGATAACTTAATTCGTTCATTTACACTTCTACTTAACTAAAGAATTTTTTCCTATGATTTCATTATAGAAATAATTTCCAACAATGTGCCAGAATAAAATTATGTTTTCTCCACTAATAAAATTTTGCGGAAGTATGTAATTATACAGCTCCCGTATTTGAATTCTAAGATGTACTGCAAAGTGGTGTGTCTTATGACTATGTAAATTTAAAGCCCTAAATATTTCATACTAGTTGTAAAATAACACAGTGTAATCAAAAAGTATGCCATAGCTGGAAAGGATGGGCTAGGCATGAAGATGATGAAAACTCATCTGTTTGCTTGGCACTGTCACTTGGCTGTTACCTGCCTACCTTTCTTGAGATCTCTCAGGTAATTTATGGCAGATTTCACTGCTATTCTTTGTTACCCATCCCTGTAGGTGCAGACATTAACGTATCCACAAACCATCCTGCCTTCTGCACTTGGACAGTCTCTTGCAGGAGAATGCCGTGGGACACAGCCCCAAAGCCTGGAACAGAATTCCCCAAATCAATGCTGAAATGGCTTGAAATAATAACCAGTGAAGTAAATGTCCTCTTACTTACAGTGATTAAAAAAATAAATCTGCAGATGGGCAGAAATCTGCAGAGAAAATCTGCAAGGAAATAGCAGGTGAAACCTCAGCATGCTGGCTAGGCTGCTTCTTTATCACCTCCAGCAAATGGGTATCTACAATGGTGTCGTTTATTGTTGATGACTGATAATGGGATTACGGCTCCCACATCCAAGAAGTATGGCATCCCAAATAGCATCGTTTCATGCCGAAGACATTATTATCACATCCTGTCTTTGTGTACTGCTCAACCAGTTATCTGTGCAGGACTCAGTGTAGAGCTCTGAGACTTTATAGGATATTATCATGTTATATGAAATTCAGGCTGCTGTAGCTATAAATCAAGAGGACACCTTGTATGGTGGCTGGTTCTCCTTGGAGCAGCATCCTAGGCAGAAGCTCTGTTCTCTGAAAGATTAGAGTGTGATTTAAAATAAATATTGCCAATGAATTTGAAGTTCATGAAAAGGGCAGGTTTAATAGCCTTAGTGTTGTCTTTTTAGTAGTCTCGTATGTACAGCACGTGGGCAGCATAAGCTTGTCCACAACTCCTGAAGAAGATACTCCAAACATGAATACAGAGTCCCCCTTTTGGAAGACTAAAGGGATAATTAATTCTAAATAGTATTTTTGAACACCATAATCTCTATCTATAGCCATTGGCTATAAGTGTCCAAGCTATGCCACTGGCCAAGGGCAAGGAACATCCACGTACAGGGAAACAGGAGGGGCTGTATATATTTAAGGTTTGGTTTTGGGGCAGCTGAGCTGATCCTAATGGCTTGTGGCTACCAAAGCACACCCTTCCCTGTCCCTTCTCACCCATCTCTTAGACATGGCAGAAAGCTTTCCAGTTTTTTGGCTGAGTTAGTTTTAGGGTCTCAGTGGGGCGAGATCAGCTCCAAAACAGGCACAAAGCAAACAGCAGGAGTACAGGGCACAGGGCTGAGGGGAGACAGGACCAGACCCACTGATAGTCCACTGAGCCTTGTGGGACTGAGCCCTTTTACTGTGGGAAATGGGGAAGGCTTGGAGATGCTCAGCTGGGACTTTGCTCTCCAGCCTCACACAGCCCATGAGGATCAGGGGTGCTGAATCTGTGGGTGCTCACACGAGCTGGATTGCCCCAGGCACTGCGTATTTAGTAGCACAGCTCTCATTTGAGCCCTTGTGTTCCTCCCCCAGCAGGCGTAAAAACTGCATTTGTTGGGCACAGGAGGCTGCCTTATCCTTGATGAAGAAACTACAGCTGGAAGAGACACACCACCTTCAAAATCCATACAGCTATGAAGTACTGCTAAATGTAAAATTTGGAGTATTGGCAGCCGAGTACCAAAGGTGACAAGCTTTGCTCAGCTCCACACAGCTTGTCCAAGCTTTTCAACCTGCCCCAGTTAGAGCCTCAGATGGGGCCATCCCTGCTGGGCTGTTGACTCTGAACATCTGAGCAAATATCTTGCCTCCTTTTGCTGATAGGAGACCATGGTATTCACAGGCCAACTGCACCAGGGCACACAAAGGAGATTGGGGTCAAACATTAAGATATATTTATATAAACTGATCCATAATTGAGCTGTGAAAAGGTCAATTCCATTTCCAGGGATCAAGATGCAGAGGTGGGTTTTCCTATCATTTACCTCAGGTGGCCTCCTTCAAAACCCACTGGAGTCAGAAAAATTCTTTGGATCTTCTCCTCAAATGCAATTAATCCTCAGAATTTAAAAAACTTATATTGAGAGATCAAAGCTAAAATTTCAGCAACAATGAACTAATCCTCCTGATAACGAAATACGCTTAGTAGCCAAACCCTGGACCGAACCAGCAGGTTTTCCTACAGACTTTTCATCTGTGCTTTATTTTTCCACAAAGACAAGTGTTAAATTAATGAAGAGACCAACCTTTGCACTCCCCAGGCTTTATATTTCACCTATGTTTTAAAAAATAAATCTGAGAGGGGAAGCAGCAGGTTATAAGTTTGCACTAGATTTATGAACTCTTGTATGCCTCTCTTTGGGACACCCAGAAAAGAAAGAGAATTACTGGATGTACTAGAGAAAATTACGTTAAGAAAATTCTGTAAGTTAAAAACCAAGCAGTTTATGAGAAAAAGCACTGATGCAGTTTATCATTTAAGATTCACTTGATACATATAGGGAGAAGGAGAAAAGATCTGTGTATATAAAAGTATTTAATAACAAAGTTCTATTGGTTACAAGTTAGGGCTTTAAAATGCCCACTAACTATAAAGGCTTGTAATGTTTCAGCATGTTATTGCCTCTGAGATGTGTTGCCACTTCATTACACATTTTCAGACTGTTCAAAAGCCTACAATGCTAAAGATGTGCTTTCTTCTGCCTGAAATAATGCTTGAGACTTGAGTGAGGGGATGAATGTATGGCGTATGCTGCTCATGAATAAAAGATACTCACAGCTAAGCAACCTAAAGTGTTCCTCTCTTAGGGGATTAACTCTATTTACCAGAAAATTTAAAGAATAATTTTTAAAGACTGTTTTTTGAAGAGGAGGAATCCAAGTGCTTGAGTAATGTTGGGGATGCTTTAGCAGAGGGGATGGCAGGGAAGGAGCTAGGGAAGACATGGAGCCTCGCAGTGGTCATGGCAGATACCTCAGCGCTGTCCCTTACCTCGGGCGGAGGTGAGCTCTGTGCAGACAAACACAAATCCCTGTGTAGCCTGCTGGCAGACAGCTCTGAGGACAGGCACAGGGAAACTCGCCTCCTGGCAGAAGCTGTGCTGAAAATCTGCCTCTTCTACGCAGGAGGCTCATGCTATCACTCTGACACTTCAGAGGAGTTTGTGACAATGGCACAGCACTGCAGAACTTTAATTCTCTCTGCTTGTGCCTAGGGTGCCCAGCACTAAATTGAGCTCCTGACTACCCCAGAGTGTTGGAAGGGGTGACTGCTTCAAGCTGAAGGAGGAGACCTCTCACCCACCCCTGCAGGGCTGGCCCCAAACCCTCAGGGTGTGCTTGAGTCACTGTTGGGCTCCCAGTACAGCTTCACAGGCTGCCTGAGATGTAAAATACCTGGGCACTGGCTGCCCAGCAAACAGCCAGCCAGGAGTCTTACAGGATTTATTGGGAAAGGAAAAGTAGCACTAGGGTGAAACTGCTCTGCTGAAGAGTAACTTGGAGACTGGCACGCACGCTGTGCTGCTGCACACACACCCGGAACACCAGTGACAGGCAGGCGAGAACGGGAAGCTGTATGAGGAGCAGCTGAGGTCACTTGGTCTGTTCAGCCTGGAGGAGACTGAGGGGAGACCTCACTGCAGTTACAACTTCCTCATGAGGGGAAGAGATGGGGCAGACACTGATCTCCTCTCTGTGGTGACCAGTGACAGGACTCACAGGAATGGCCTGAAGTTGTGCTGGGGGTGGCTTAGGCCGGCTAATAGGAAAAAGTTTTTCACCAAAGAGGGTGGCTGGGCACTGGAACAAGCTCCCAGGGAAGTGGTCACAGCTCCAAGCCTGACAGAGTTCAAGAAGTGTTTGGACAATGCTCTCAGGCACACGGTGTGACTGTGCAGGGCTGTGCTGGAAGTTGGACTCAAGGCCCCTGATGGGCCCCTTCCAACTCAGCACATTCTGTGATTCTACGAAGACACCAAGAGGAACGTACTACATATGCTGCTACAGGCAGCTCCCAGCAGCACAGCCACTCCATCTACCTGTCTACAACAATACAGTCACCCCAGAGACACCAAGACCTCTGGCCACACTGCCCACCTTGGAAAATGGAGCTCCTGGAGGAGGAGTGAAAGCTGATATGGAGAGCAGCCACACAGCTCCAGCCCAGAAACACATGCATAGAGCTAACTGAGCTTCCTCACATGAGCAAGGACTTTTCAAGCCTGAAAACATTTCAAATAACATGCTGACAGCCAGTGCTCTTGTGTTTGGCTGAGAAGGAAGATACTACCAGTGCTCTCCAAGTCCCTTTTCAGTGGCACAGAAGTTTACACTCCTGCGCTCTTGGTCAGGCCCATAACCAAGCGTAAGTCACGGATGTTCCTCTGCTCGTCCCAAGCCTCAGTGGCACAGCCAGGCACAAACAGTTGCAGTGCTCCCCTTCATGAAGAGTCTTTGTATGTAACCCCTCAGGAACTGCTCTGCACATGGCAAGAAGAAAGGGAAGACCCTGGGTACCCACAGCAGTTTTATCCTCCAGACAGTTTTATCCCCTTCATCTTGTAATCCCTAAAGCACAATTTTCTCCTTTCAGCTCTTGAAAGTATTTTTTTTCCTTTCAGTTTGGCAGCAAATGATCAAATTTATTTTTTGAAGAGTCACAAAAACACACAGCCCTGAAAATGTGAGGAAAAAAACCGAAAAATACTCCTTTTTCTGTAGTGCTTTGGCTCTGCCTGCAGGTTTAGCAAACAGTGGATTGCAATTATAGTTTGAGCATCTATTCATTTTATTGCAGGAAAAACATCAACATGTGTGCTGTATTTTTGGCTTCTAAACAGCAGAGTAAATGCATATCAAACTGAGATGTGATGTATAGTATATGAAGACATTTTGATCCATGCAGCAAAATGAAAAGTATGCAAATTATTAGCAGTTTATAAGGAATAAAGTTTTACTGTACATAGTTTTATGTGCTTGTACAGAGAATCCATACTCCCACTAAGAAAAGGTAAGTCTACCTATAATAAATGAGGGGGGGTTTAGAATAAGAAAACGTTTTAGATTTGAGCCAATAAATACCGAAAATATGGAGATTAAAAGTAGCATTGGAATACTCCAAATGGCCAAACAAAATCATCACATTTGTTCTTAATGACTGCAGTATTCAGCAGTCTTCATTTTCCCAAGAAATACTTTGCTTTAAACTCTGTATTTTCTTTTGCCGTGTTTCTCACTTAAAAGCCTGCATGAGCTTTTGTACTGTTGCCAGGCTTATTTTTTGTTTATATACAGGTTCTTACCATGGAGATATGTCCCTGACATGAAGGCATCCAGTATAGGAAATTACATGCAATGCCTTATTCTTCTAGTTTAATTAATGCTCTGACAACTTGGCAATAAGGCTACAGTGAAGAAAAGGTCTCTGTAGGGAACCTCAGGTTTTGAGCAATACGAAAGCTGTCAAAATTTTACTATATATCTATAGTAACATATCGAACATCCAAAGATTTCTGGAAGGCATCTGTGGAAAAGAATTCAAAAGAAAAAAAGGCTAGCATAAATGATGTTTCTTAACCTGCTAAAAATAAAAGAATGACTTTCTCAGCAGTCAGAGTTGGAACCGGGTAAGCAGCCCATGCTGACTTACTCGTTTAATGCAAAAAAGAAATTCCAGTTTTTAATGAGCGAGGACTGTTTGACACAAAGAGGAAAAGGGATTAGTCCAATCCCTGTTGAGACTGGTTCTCTTCTGTGATTTAAACAAGCTGAATGAGGAGTAGATCTGTTCCACACAATGATCCATGTAACCATTCTAGATCTTTGTGTCCAAACATGTATTCCCAGGTCTTCTGTTCCAAACTTTCCATTCTCAGCTGAAAAGTGCAACAGCAGCAGCTTGGCACAAAGGCAGGAAAAGGTGTCCTCTCTTTCTCTCCTCTGACTGGTTCAGTAGTTTGAGGAGCATCAAAGATGACACGCCCCAAAGAGAATCCAACTGCTCTAAAGGCAGCCCATAGTGACAGACCTTGGATCATCAGAAACCTGTGGTGATCCATGTCTTACTGAGAGTATCATTTGATATTCATGACCTTACTGTGCTCTTTCACCATCCTCACTTCCCCAGGAAGGGAAATGGAGAAGGAAACAGCAGCACCACCTGACTTCCTCCACTATCTCTGTATCCCTTTGGCTGTGAACATGCAAAGACAGCGCTGTCTTCTCTGATGGATGAGCTATTCTTTAGCTACTGATGGAAAACAGCCGCCCCATGTCACACATCTAATTACCTTCCACACTAAAAATTCATTAAGTTGTACCATCTGAGGAAAATATAAACCAGACACATATTTATGTAGCATTCTGAAATCAGGACTTCTGACTCCTGTAGTATGGGAGTATGGAGGGCTAGCCAATACAGAGCAGTTTGAATTTTCAGTCTAATCCCCTGCTTCCCCACTTTTTAGGAGTGAGATTACTTATTTCTGCAAATACATCCCAAACGGATCAGAGGGATCAGCTTCAGTCTCTTCAGCGGTCTGACTTTAAAAGAAGAAACTGGATGGTGAACAAGAGAGGCACTGCTGAGGACAAATTACTTTGCAGAAAGTAACTGTGACTATTTGCACAACCATCATATTTGCTTTTCCTATAATCAACCAAAGAGACTCCTCCTGCACTCTTGACATTCGATAAGATTTTTGTAAAGGATTCTAAGCCATTGAAAAGCAACACACTCAGGATACATAAACACACCTCTTTACTGATAGCTCCAGACATGTTCTATCTTGCTTGAAGTGAAGAGTAGCACTGAAGAGTTACTTAAGGTTCCTGCACATGCCCCAGCCCCAGGCTCAGTCAAGTGAAAGAGCCTGTGCTGACAGAGAAGGAAGCTCCCCTCCCCGGGAGGCAGGAGCTACAGGTTTGTTTACATCACTGGAGAAATCGTGTACTTGTCTCTGGTTGTTCTTCTCATTTTCTCTGAAATTCCCAAATCTCAACATGACACTGTTCTCAGAAAGTTTGAGCAGAACTCCCAGTTATTTGCTGTTTCCTAATGATTTGCATCCTTAAGAAATAATCAAAAACAGCATAAAAATGTAAATGTGAGGAAATGGGATGGGTATTCATTCAGCCATGCAGCTGGAATTCAGGAACTGCTGTAATTGCACACGAATAACATAATTTGCCTCCCTTGTAGATGTTTTTGCTTATTCACATCACGTCTTTCTTTTTCAGGGGTGTTGCTGAAGTTCCTATACCCTGCAAGACAAAACAACCACTCTCTGCTGTTGCAATCCCAAGCCTGAGATGTTGAGTTGCTCTAGGATGGCAACACCAGGGCTGGGCATCCAGGGTGGCATCACAGAGCAGGGCGCTCACTTCCCCACGCAAAATGCTGGCCCAGGTGGGAACTCTCAGTGCACTGGGTGCAATGGCAGAGGAAGAAAAAACCACAGCTAGGATTGTACTGATGGAAACAAGGTAGAGGGAGAAACAGCACCATCATAAATACTGTAAAAACTCTTTAATTTAATTAAAGAGAAATGATGCAAACAGCGAGAATATAATCAAGGCTTTTGCCAGCAGAGTGGTAAACAACTTTGCTCTCCATCACCATCTCTCAGGTACACTCTTCTTTTGCTGGATTTTGTAGAAACATGCTCCCTCATCTGGCAAGGTTGTTTTAATGAGAGGTTACTTATGTCACTGTTGGCTATTCTCTCTTCACAACTATTCTCTGACTTGGGATTTAGTAGGTGCCTATGTGAAAACCCTCATTACCTACGTGAAGACACAGGAAGTGCTCAGCTGCTGAAGTACCAATGTATAGGCTCCAGGAAAGCCTCCTAGCAAAGCTCAATTTCCCAGTCCTCCCAGCCCTCTTTTATTCCTCTGAACTCAACTATCTGAAGAAGGTACATGAAATAATGTGCAGCACATATTTCCCTGAACAAGAGTCGAATACAGAAAAGAAACTATTTGCATATTAGAAATCTTGTTCTGTAGAAAATCTGTGTGCCAGGAAAATGGAACATATGTGCTGAATGAATTTAGGCAAAGCTGCACCTTTGCTGTGCTGCTTAAGAAAAATCACATTTAATACATCAGTCTGAGACTGACATGGGCTTTTCATCAGCATTTCATCAAAATTGAACAAATACGAAATACGAAGACCAGTACAGCACTAATGGTTCAACATACTGCACCAGGTTTTGGAAAAGGACCTTGCTGAAGCCAAACACCCGCCCTCAAGTACACAACAGACCTCTCCCCAAATACCCAAACAAGTCCTGGCAGAACAGAAGGCAGTATGTGGCAACAGGTTAGTTGAATAATGCACACCTGCACCACAGGGGGACAGACAGCCCACAGCAGCATCCCCTGTGGGATGTCAAGCCCAGAAGCTCGCTCTGCTTCTGGTGCAGATCTCTGCAAGAACCATTTCAAAAAATATCACAGAATTGCATTGGGAGGGTACAGGAAGAAACAGAGAGGAATACAGAAGTCTGGTAGAGCGCTGGATACTTCAAAACATCAAAGCTGTCAAAAGGGCAAGTTCATCCACAACTTCATCCCAAAGGAATGCCCAGCCTGTTTCCCTACTGAAGTTGTCCAGCTGCCTACTCAAACAGGAGGATATTTTCTTTTAGTACTTTGCTGCCTGTTGGTAGTAACTCCCTTGGAAGAGCTGTATATAGCAAATCCTTTTTAGCAACTGCAACACACCAGTGGAAACGATTTCTTACCAAATGTAGTTTGAACCAAATGAAAGAAGAGTTAGGGATATTTCTCCTGCTTTGGAAAAATGGGGTATTGGTCACTGGCAGAGGAGGAGGGGCTCTAAGTACTAAGTACAACACACTACAAAACTTCAAATATTGGTGGCCTACTGGTGATACTTTGGACATCATGTCCAAAGATGATGTCCAAGACTCCCTGCTTACAGTCAGACATTCACTTGTTCAACAGCATGGAAACACCTCCATCCACGGGCTGCTTGACTGCCCAGTGTTGGTCCTACTTTAATACCATCCTTCTGAGCTCCTTGATATCAGACACCTGGGTGGATACTTGGTTATTCAAATACACGGCTGATATATTGCTAATGTCCAGTAACAAGCAGTATGGTATTTTTCTGTTTTTTGTTTTGCATAGATACTGCCATTGAGCTGTGGCTTTTTAAAGACATACATTTTCAGGAAAACATGAATATGGTCATTATAAGGATTGTACTTCTGCAGTTTCAACTCTGCTGGCATACACAAACAATTTCTGTACTGTTTTCAGATTTATTCTTTAAATGGTTTTAATAAACATGCACAAAAATAAAGAATCAAAAAGTTACCCTTATCTGAATATTGTACAGTTCATTTGACTCAGCCTGTTCATAGCAAAAAATCTCACAATGAAGCTGAGATAGAAAACACACGGTTTTGCTATTAATCTCCCATTCAATTTTCTAGTGGAGACATTCCAGCATCTACAAACATATAAAAATTTTGTATTGTCTATGATTAGACTTGCTAATCAAGCTGTATCTTTATCCCAATGCATATTTACCAGCAATGATGAGGCTCTTTTGTAAGTTATGCCATTCTGTCATTGAGAAAACTGGAGAAGTTACTTCACTTCTGGTAGGATTTATTTCTCAATGGAGTACATCTTCTGTTCCCCAGCTGTCTGGACTGACCAGAACACACAGTACACTGAACTCCAGGCAGCCCTCAAGAACCTGCCATTTCTCACTCTCCCCTGCCATCTCTGCCAGTACAAGTGCAGAGGGAATACCTAATCCTGAGATACTTAACTGGGTACATTTTGCCCACAGGTCACAGACATGTAGTATCTCCTATATTCCTGCTGGAAATCCTGTCCTTCACACTATTCTCCTGGCATGGCTGGCTGTTCCAGTTATGGGAAGAAAACATAGTGCCTGATGGGCCTTGTCAAAATGATACTTGGTGGATACTGGAAAAATTTCACCAATGGCAAGAATGAATGTGTTTTTACACAGTGTACAGAAGCATCAGAACTCAGAAGGTACTGAAATAAACAATGTATTTCTTTATCTTACCCCAAAACAGTCAATAGCTACAGCAATTGCTACAGTAGAAGCAGCAGGTTCTGGGATAACCAAAGACTAATCACTGCCCAAAAAGAATGAATGGGCAGTAATACTGCACTACATGTTGATGCAGCCTTGCAAACCTTCTTAACAAATAAAATATCCATGTTATGTGCATGAAAATGCAGCTGTTGATGAAGCCAGAGCTATTCAAGGGTACTAATCTCTTCGCAACTGATGATAGCTGCATTTCTTTTTCCATTACTTTATTCTTGTAAGAACAAGCTCCAGCTCCTGTTAATGTTTGGATCAGCCACTGGAGAAAAGCACTCTAAGTCTGTAATTTTTTTCAGTATTCTAATGCTTTGTGACTCAGGAATTATGAAAAAAATTGGCTATTTTTAAAATACATACTGCAGCATTAAGGTACTGAAGGTTTTCTGATTAGTTGAACTATCTTGCTCTACATTGTTTGCACAGTTCTCAAAAACACCTGTAGAAGAGGTGAAATCCTGGCCCAGGGGAGGCTAGAAGAGGCCTCATCCATGAAAATGGGGTCTTAGAACAGAATATTGCTAAGGTATCTAGTAAGAAACTCAGCAGTAATTTATAAACTCATTGACATGGCTATATAGAAATATTTCTAGTTTGTCAGAATAAATCCTACTATTCATCATCAGCCTAGTTATAGCCTACATCAATCATTTGCACTTCAGTCACCTTGTTCATTCTCACACTCTGCTGATTCAGCTTTAAATTTTATTTCACTGATAGGAGTCTTTCACAAAGGTCAAAAAAGTGCCTTCAAAGTAAGGAAAGTGGTTCTGTCTAATGAATCCTCAGTTACTACTCCTTCTCTAGTTAACCTCATTTCAGTCGAATTAACTACATTCCACAAAAATTAGTATCCTTATCCTTTGGATTTACACTGGAAATAATCACCAATACTCATAAGGCTAATATAGAAGAAATTAGACTGAAAAAAATATCAGCAGCACCAAGTTTTCTCACTACTTAATTTCTAAGACCATTATTTTATATCTAATTTGTGCTCCAAATTTGGAGCTGAAGAGTTTTGAGGGTCTGGTCTATTTGTTGGGAATGACTGGGGTTACTGAAAATGAAATTTTGTGACTCAAGTTTTGTAGCACTTCACAAATCAGTATCAGTCCCATCATGTTCCATACATCAAATTCTAATCCAGATCAGAAATTACAAACCCCTATGATCTACCGCTGCTGTTTTACATGGACTAGCTGACAAATGAATACCTCAAAACTTCTTTCCACTACACACTGCAGCCCTAGGTAATCATGCAGGAGATACACAAGAGCCGAACTCGGCCCAGCGCTAGCCCTAAGATAGAAAGGCACTGTAAAGTTTAGCCCAAAGTTCACATTATGGACATTTTTATAAGTAAAAACAAGCAGGTAGTAAACATTTTTGACACAGGCTATGTATTCACATCCAAGCACTTCAGTAAGTGTGACAAATGTTGCCACCTCATGGACAGGTGCAGGGTTTGATCCAGCTCAGCGGTAGGAAGGAAAACAGATCACGGAGATGACTCATTGCTGCCCTTTCACACTCCCCTGAGGGAGGAAGCCAGAGCTTGGCCAGAAGGATGATTTTGTCACTTGGGTCTGAATCCAGAAGTATGGCTAGGCATCCACAATTGGGGGAAAAAAAGGGAAAACACCAAAAAAAGAAAACAAAAACTAAGAAAGAAAGAAAAAAAAAAGAAAGAAATAAGAATAAAGAAATAAGAATAAAGAACAAGACTACACATGTTCAGAGTATTTGATCATTTCTAATATAAGAGCAAGGGGGGAAGACTGATGATTTTTCCCTGAAAAAACCCATAATGTTCAACTTAGAACCTGGCATGGTCTTTCACAGTCAAAGGTGAGCACTCAAGAGTAAGACATCTGAGTAACAGGCTGGGACCTGGAGTTTTCAAGAGGGTTACTAGAATCTTCAGATTCATGAAGACAATTACCTCCAACTGGACGAGGAGATTTTCATGCTCCATAAATTGTGTATCTTCTACTTGTAAGCTGCAATTGTAGTGTATTCCATCAGGTATTTCCAGTGTTACAATACGACATTGGTTATTAACTGTTCCACTGCTTTTGGGGAATTGCTGCAGAAAGACTGTCACCTGTTGGATTTCTCCCTTCCTGATGAAAAGGCAGCTGTGCCATCCTCCTCTACAGGACAGAGGTGTTGCAAAAGCCATTACGTGGTGTGTATGTTAAAAGCAGGTTCATTCCACATGGCACTATAATTAGCACTTCCTGTAACTGGATGAGCATGAAAGGACTATAGAATTTTGAAGCAAAAATAAAACATTGCAAGTTTGACATAGGGATAGAGGTTTAAGATTCAATTATTTTTTTAAAACAGAGCTTCATAAAAATACATTCATAGTCAACATTTATGAATGGTCTGAAAAAGACAATATGGTGACTAATTGGGAGTTTCCTACCATCGTGATCTCCATCTAACAGCGTAACAGTCTGCCTACATACTACTGAAGAGAAAGAAGAATTTGTACCAGCTTGATTTTTAAATATGTTTTTATGTTTATTATACTTTGCTATTCCACTCTCCTAAAATGGTGGCCTCAGGAAAAGCTGCTTTGGCAGGCAATTGCAAAGATTCCTGTGGAGAGGAAGTGAAAAGACTGGGCATACAAACAACGGCTGCTGCCATGTTCAAAGCACTGGGGAGAGTTCATAGAGCAAAATGCAGTCCTAAGTAAATGGGTTTCAGGCAATTTCAGTGTTAAGATAACATCATTAAGACTAGAACAGATTGTGCTCAAACCCTGCTGTTTATAATTAACACATTGCTTCCAAATACTCCAGGGTCCCTGGTAAATAGTCCTCTGCTCAGATCCACCCAGACCAATCAGAGTATTTTCATCAGGTTCCATGCTGGGCCAGCACCTGTTTGGACAAATCCAAAAGAGCCAAAATACTCTTCTTTCTGGCCAGCTAAGTAGAGAGATGAACACAGCTTGCCTTAGTCATTGTCACAGTGTCCATATGGCTGTGAAGCTTGTTTTCACAAGAAATCGTACAAGTACTTTATTATGTCGAAGTTCACGGTCCTATAAACAAAAACACAGTATATTAGAGCAATCATCTTAACTGTGCTAAGACTTTAACCTGTTTGGAGACAGCACATGCAGGACATTCTGCACAATCAAAATCAAGCAATTCCCCAAAAGAAATGCAAGCAAGGATTAATGAATTTTTAATTTCTCTCATTATTTACAATACTCCTCTTCTGATTGTTTCAACTTTGCAAAATTCTAGAAAAGAAGTATAGCAACTTCCTAGTAAAGAAAGGAAGACTCATTTCAATAATGAAACAACGAAAATATAACAATATTAATAAGATTACATTTTCGCATGGCAAACTTGATGTTCTAGTTGGTGATGCAAAGCAACAACCTTTTATGCTATTGAATGTTTTGTTCATCTCCCAAACCACCTGTTTTAGCATGTACTCCTTCATCTGTACTCATTTGGAGCCTGTGTTCTTTCAGTCTTGACAGTAGTTGACCCATGTTCATAGCTAAATTTGAAAAATCCAAGAATGCCAATCAATGGGAAAGAAGATTTTAATGTACACTTTTGTATTTTAATGGCAGGCAAAATGAAACAGCAGTAGAATAAAACATATAATTATTTTTTTTGTCTCTAAACTCATTCTTCTATACAATCTAACACTCAGACTTTAGGGTTTACTGTTTGAATAAATAATGCAAATTACTGCATATAATGACAAGTATGAAATTAAAAGGGTTTTAAAAAAAAAGTATTGAATGATGCAAAAATAACTGCTAACAATACTAAGTGAGATTAGCTAGCTGAATTCTTATTTGTTGGACTACAATAATTTAATATTCTCTGTTCATGCATCAGCCTGTAACCCACTTTTCAAAAAGTTTTTATAAAACATCATTTTGGACAGAGATAAAGTTTAGAAATCTCCAAGATACGTAACAGGAAATACTCTGTTGGAGTCTATTTATTAATCCAGTGACAAATTTAAAGACATTAACTGCCACTGTTAGACTCACACGACACTGTGTCACTCAAAGAAAGTGCTTTAATTACAAGGCTTTCCACAGAAACAAAATCACACACACTAACAAATGCTGACCTTATCAACTAAATTAAACAGAATTGTCCTGTCATAACAACTGGGTTTATTACAGACTCTCTGAAAAGATCCATTCTATTCAATAAACACCAGGAGAGCCCTACTTCAGCTAGAGAAAGTTTATGAACTTAGGTTTGAAATTCTTAAAACAGAAATTATTTCTAACAAAGAAACATCTAACTTTACCTTCAGACAAATGTTTAACAACTATGTGGTAAAAGACAGAGATGTTTCCACAAAGACTGAGTGAGTAGAGCAGAATAGAGCCAGAATGAGGTTCCGTGGTAAAAAAGAGACCGTGCACTTCAGCAGTTACTATGTTAAAAGCCACCAGGAAGAGACACAAGTTTTTTACTCTTTTCCAAAAACAGGTGGATTTTATTTTTTAGTGTAAACTTCACTTTTGCTTAAAAAACACAGAAAATGAAATGACAATCTGAACAGCTAGAATGGGGATGGGGAGGGAGCATCCTTTTCTGTCCCATTCTTTGCACTCCTCAGCCTTTGATTTGGAAATATGCTGGAGAAAAAAGGCTTCAGATACCAGGCTGCAGTATCTGAAGATTTTAGTAACAAACTTATTTTAGTACTATTGCAGTAACAGAGAAAGAAGAATCAGAAGACAGGTTCCTTACTTGGTATTTTGGCTGAAATTTCAAAGTAGTTCCTTCTCTGTGACAAATACAACCAAAAGTATTGCACAGATAGAAAATGAAATTTCTTAAAGCACAGAAGATCAGGCCTTCATCCTATAGCTAGTAGCCCCACCCGGGGAAGACAGAAACTCATTTCTAATGAGTTCATGAAATTTTGTCTTTTTATAGATCATCCTCTTTAAGATTTAATAAATACTGAGTTCTGAAAACTGTATTTTAATAAAAATTTTAACAAAGGAATAAAGCAAGATTTTAAAAAAAGGAGAAACAGGAGAAAAGCAGAACAGGCCAACTTTAAAATCTACTTATCTATCTATCTATCTATCTATCTATCTATCTATCTATCTATCTAATTTAAATAGCCCTATCTAGGCAGCAAATAAAGACCTGCACACTACTTTTGGAGAAAAGAATAACTGCTTTTTTCCTCATAACATGTAGGAAAAGTCAGTTTATATACATACATATATATAGACATACACACACATCAGACCTAAAGGAAAGCAAGCTAAAACACTACCATGCACTGAGGTTTGAAGTGACGGTGTCTCTGATACTACAAATACTTTCTCCAGTAAGCATGAGCTGCATGGCACAAGTTTTGGTCCTGTTTTCTGGCTGTCTCTACCTTCCAGCAACTTTAATGAAGTAATTGAAACTTCTATGGATGTCAAAGTTGCAAGGAAAGGGCTGTCAAAGTATCCCAATTCAAGGATATATCCCAATGTATAACTGTATGCACAGTGATCCATGTTGCTGAGCAGATGGTCTGCTGTGCTTGGTTCCAGGGGGAGCTTTTTCAGGGCATCACTCACAAAGTGACTTTACTGCTGGGAATAGCAAACTGACATAGCAAAGCTGTGGAGGTCCTGGCAGTGTGGTCCAGCCAGACCTGAGCCAGACAAAGTTCCATTCTACAGCCTGTCCAACTGAAAATTGAAATAAGCATATCTGTTGCATTTACTGACAAGGCTACTGGGCATTTAATAGCTCAGGAGAGTAACATGTGCACTGAGGTTATGGAATATAGCCTACACCTCAGGTTCCTCCTCAGTCCCATATTACAGAGAAGAGTTGGCCAAGAGAACATTTCTTCCTTCTGACACATATCATTTCTGGGCTCTGTTCTGGTTATAGACTGTTTATCCAAGACTTGCTAATAAGGTGGCAGCAACAGATAAAATAGGAGACATAGGCCTGATTGTTGCCTTTGTATTGCATGTATTTCTGTCTGCAAATTATTGCCATCTCTCCTGATGGATCTCAAACTGTTCTCAGACTTCACGACTGAAGGCTCTGGATAAACAAAGATGCTGATGTACTTACATCCACTTACTGAATTAGCTTGTACCAATAACAGATCACACAAGAGAGTCTATGTGCAAGAATTCCTATAACCTATGTAGTTTTTATATCATATGCACAACACTGTTAAGAACCAAATATAATTTCAGATTCAAATACCATAATGTGTTTTTTGGTAATGAAATGGACTGACATTTTAGAGCAGTATTTTCACATGAAGTCCCTGACCTTTACTAAGCACAAAGACAGTATGTTACTGTAACACATATTGCCACTGTAACATAAATCATTTTCAAAACAGGAATGGACTATACTTACCTCGGGTACAACATTTCTCATAAATAACATTACTTATTCAGTCATTCTTAGAAAACATCCACCCGTTTTCTATTCTGGTCTGCAAAGAGCTACAGACTGAGCAAATACTTGGTTTGAAGTCTCTTTCAAGTCAGCACATGCAACAATAAATGAACTCTCAACAGGCTCACCGGGCAATAGCTCTGATGAAGTCCAGAGATACAGTACATTTGTATCGTGGTCCATCAAGCTGGTCATTCTGGCCAACCATAGATAACAGCTGCAGTGTCACAAGAGAGGTGATCTACGGACAAGAGACACTAGTAATGTTAGTAATTTTTGCTAACATGAATAGCAGTGGCCAATTTATTGGTTTGTTTGTTTTTGATTTTTTTTCCATTGGGCATAATTCCCATTTTTCTCTGGAAAGTCACTCCCACTTGCTCATTGTTCACTTCCACATAGCTCTGCAGCTAGAAAACCCAGGAATGTACATACATCTTGCCATTAAATTTTCAGCACCAACAGTGATAGACAAAGGCTAAACCCTTCATCCTTCATATCAAAAGTTATCCTGGAGTTTTGAACAGAGGAACAGGAATAATAGGCATGAGCTGAGCATTTTCCAAATCTCTGCCTGACAATCAGGAAGGACTAGGATTTTCTTTCCTTTATCCATGAAGATCGCCTTCTGAACTTTCCCACTCAATGTTGGATATTCCTGTGCCAGATCATATCACATTTTGAACAGATGGATGTTTCAATCTACTCCAGATAAAAAGGAATTTGAAGGTTGGAAAGAAAAGGCTGGAAGATTGTATGCTTAAAAAGAGCAGGGCCTGAGTTGAGAGAAATTTGCCTACAAACACACATACAGTGTCTTGACAGAGCCACTGATTATTTTACCAAAATAGCAATGTACCAGCATACTTTTTCACTTTGTTCCTCCAGTGATGGCTGTGGTACCACTGAAGTGAAGTCATGGGGTGTCACTGCTGAAAACAGCCAGCCCATTCTGACTCAGTTAGGAAGAGACACTGTAGTGATTCCATTGTCTCCCTATCTCCTCCCAGATACCAGGGAAAGAAAGAAGTAAAAGCAGAAAAGAAAATTTTTCCCTGGCCTTTGCAATAGATACCACAGACAATTCAGGGCAATGAGGTTATATTCTGTGACAAAATGGTATCTGGTCACAGGTTTCATTTTCAAAAAACCAGCCAACCATGACCTACTTCTGAGTAATTATAATAGGACAGTAAGGAATTTCTCAAGAATAATGTATTTCAGGAAAGAAAGTGTCAGTTCAAACGTTCAAGGAAGCACATTGCTATAAAAAGCATCAGCAAGTTGTCACCAGCATCAATAAAAAAATAATCCTAACTCAGTAATAACCCCCCTCTTTTGCTGGAAGTACACTTGGTTTTCAAATTTGTGACAGTGCTTGTAGGAGGCAGGAATAATATAATAGAAAAAAATGACACCTACCTATGGAGAATAGAAAAAAATATCGTACCCAAGAATGAATTAATTTTTTTAACAGCCTGCACTTAACTTTCTTTCATATGGCATGAGACAACAATTGTTCAGATGCCGAAATTCTGAAAAGTCTTTGGAGTTTGTTTAAGGAATGCTGGTTTACACATAGTCACAAAGACAAATTCCATTTACTTCAGGTCTATAAATTACATGGTTTATCAAATTCTAGCATTGACAAAATTAAAGAAAATTGAACTCAGTATATGGCAAATGGCTCAGATTCTAGTTCATTAATTACTTTGCACGTATCACTGGATTGGGATAAACCCCAAACTTGTTAGGTTTTATATTCTTAAAATATTCTTGTACACTTGTACATATATTCTTAAAATAATGAGAGTACATTTTTCTCCATTCTTCATTCAACAAAGTCTATATTCATTATGGAGGAATCTGCTGTAACAATTGCACCCAGGTGCATCAATACTGGCAAATCACTTCTGCACTGCACACTTGCAGCTGGTCTCACATTCAGAAATCAGCAGTGAAGGAACAGCAGGAGGGTTCTTGAAGTTCCTTATGACCACAGAAAAAGGCTGCACAGTTTGGAGATCCATCTCAGTTTTATGTGGGATGTAAAAGTGACCTTGCTGTCACAAATGCTCCAGCAATACTTCAACAAATTCTACATTTTCTTTTGTAACTAGCACCAAATGCTCTGTGAGTAACACTACGTCAGCAATGTAAAACTCCTTACTAAAGGCCGACTCAAGAAATCTGAACTAACATCAGACTGGAGACTAAGTTTCACTAATGTTCTTGACTTAAGAAAGTAACTCAAAGACCCAGTATACAATATTACAAGATAAATAACACTAATATACAATATTACAAGATAAATAACACTAATATACAATATTACAAGATAAATAAAGAGTAGCTTTACTCTTTATGATCAGCGTAATAAACTTACTTAGGAAACTGCAACGTTTTATTTATTTCTTTCACAATATTTAATAAATGTCATCACAGGGAAGCAAGTGCAAAAACACCAAGTCCTGACCCTGAGACCACTTAAAAAGACAGCTATAGAGAGAACTGCCATTTTCAATTCATGCAGACAAGAAACAGTTCTATCTCCAAAGAGGTTCAGTAGAGACAAAGGCAATGAACATATTTCTAAGGGGAGTAAGTAGGGACCAGCTTTCCTACAGACAGCCAAATGTTAGAAGCTAAAATACCTAACTTGTTAGTCTTTGGAGTAGAATTCAACAGGTAGTAGTTACAGATGCCTGGCCTGTACATGGAGAAAGGCAGAGATCTCCTAAGGACAAGTCCAAAAGCCTGCCTGCTAAGGGGGCAGCAGCCTGGAGCTTTGTTTGCATAGCTTTTTCAGTGGGTTCAGGGAGAATCAAAACGAGCAACAGAGTTCAAAAAGCAATGACTTCTAATTTTTTCTTGCTTTATACAATATAGCAGGAGAGTTCTGCTGCTGTCAGCCACAGAAATGGACAAGACACCTATTTTGTGCAATAAATTGATAGAAAAGACTGAATTGCGGTAGATATGGAATTATTAAATTTCTCTAATATTCTGTGCTGAATCTAGACCCAATAAATAAAAGATGATTGTCCTCACCAAACGGTTCAGGGACATAGAAGGTCCAAATCCCTTCTGAAACAAGAGGTTTGAGCACCTCTGCTGAACGTCTGACAGACAACTGGGGTGGGAGCAAAGGAAGGAAGAAGAAAAAGCCATGTACGGTATTAAATCATCACCAGACTAACTTGCACTCTGCTTCTGAAGCTCAACTATTTTGCATAAAATTCTAATCTCTCTGGGCCTACCCAGGGCATGCACCTGGTAAAGCAGGATACAGTGGAATGAACTGGGTTTAAGACAGTGTACTTGTAGCATAATTTTAATTTAAAATTCACCAATATTCATGTCTCGTTAACAATTCATTTCCAGGTACCACCTATAACTCAAGCACTGAAAAACAATTATTACTTCAAAAGTTCAGGTATTATAAAACTTTGGAGGCAATATGTTCTTAAATTAAGACACATCAAAAGTTTGAAACACAGATGGGAAAAACACAAATGCAATGCCAAACTAATTGCACTTAGCCAAAAATACACCACTGCTTTTGAAATATTTTTTAACTTTTTTTTTTTTTTAAATATCATGGGTACAGTGGCTCCATTTCATTATCACAAAAGCTTGAGAAGAAACATCTGGCAAGAACAGACTAGAAATATGCCAGAAAAACTGTGTGGGTGATATAAGAAAGAATATTTATTGAGAATCTTCTGAACAAAAGAAATTACAGTTGGAAGAAAAAGTCTAGAGTTATTTGTAAAATTACTTAAACTGGTGATGATTTAATACTAGCAAAAATTAACAATTAAATAAAATTTTCTACAGGAATAACAACAAAATCTGAAAAAAACCCCCTTCTGATCTGAAAGATGTAGAGAAATGTATGTTTAAAAATAAGTGATGATGGAACTTGCTTTGAAATGTATCTGTGTGAGAAACCTGCAGCTGAAATCCTGGATCCAAGGTGAGAAAAATCATAAAAG
This sequence comes from Ploceus nigricollis, assembly GCA_013399945.1. Classification (NCBI taxonomy): domain Eukaryota; kingdom Metazoa; phylum Chordata; class Aves; order Passeriformes; family Ploceidae; genus Ploceus; species Ploceus nigricollis. The sequence continues at coordinate 887,016 of VXBC01001532.1, read as the reverse complement.
CACAGCAGACAATTGTTCCCAGGAGGAAATGACCGCTCAGATTGCTTCTGGAGGTTCATTGGTCAAACACGGACATTGAAACCTCTGGAAAAAACAAGCAACACACAAGCCATCCTCTAAGGCAGCTTTTTTCCTGTCAGCCTGGACTAACAGATGGGCCTTGCATCATTCCCCAAGCAGACACAAAGACTGGCTTTGTGAGCACATGGCTGTGTGGAAGTGAGAAGGATTCCAGAAGGAAGGGCTGTCTGCTGAGAAAGGCCGGGCTCTTCCCAAGGACACCACAAGAAGCCAGAAAATATTCACTGAGGCGCAAAACACGAGCAGGATTAGAACCCATGACACAGGGAAACGCATCGTTAGTTTGGGTAAGCAATGACAGACTATCTAGGAAAGAGTCTGGACAAAGTGTGGGACATATCTCAAATCTATAGGATAAAACTAAACAGAAAATGATGCTGACTATTTGGGGTGGAGGGGAAGCTGCTTCCTCAGAGATGTGATTGAAATCTCACCAAGTGTACATTTTAAACTGGACTGGAAAAATACTCATGAAAGGAGGAACAATTTCAAACTGGCAGAAGTATACTAGATGATCTGTGTGGGTTTTTTTTCATCTCCACAGTTTATTATATTCAATTATCTTGCCCAAGATGTAAAATTAATTCTAACTCTTCAGTCTGGCTTACTGTCACACACAGATTCTGAACGTCAAACGCATCAAGAAATGAAGAACATTCCATATTCAGCACTGTCATACAAGGGTATTACATTCTTCCACAGTCACATGAATGGTGCTTTGCAGCACCATCATCCCATAGCTCTCAAAGCCTGTGCACTTGATCAAAACCTACCCCTGCCAGCAGTCACATTCAGGCACATGGAAAAACCTCTGCTACGCAACGCAGCACTTGGAACACTCAATACCATTTACAAAAAACATTTCAGTCAAAATGACTGTGCAATACTCTCCTGGAGTTAAATCCAATGACCCTAGTACAAATTATGTGAGCATAAAATAACCTGCTCAAAATTATTTTAATGAAAATTATAGCCAGAGTATGCTCATATGTCAGCCTTGTTTGAAAAGCTCGCACAGAAAGATAACCATAGAACATTACAACTATATGTATTTATAAGAGCACTTGATCAAAACTGGTTTTATACAAATTATTAAAAATAAATCAACATCTTTCTGAATGCTTGTACAAAACAATCAGGTTTTGATGCTGAATTACATTTTGTGCAAGGCTTTTAATGCATGAAAAAACTACAACAGGAGGGACACCCCTCTAGATTACTTAGAGCCTTCAAGCCTGCAGTTAAACATTCACTATTACATGCTTCAGCTAGGTATTTTACCTTTATCGCAGCTTAAAGCAATCCAACTCTATTTTTAAACTACATTATGAACATAGTCAAAATGTTTCTGACATTAACAGAAGCACCAACAGACCCAGCCACACAGCCTCAGTGCTGCTCTAGTGTCCTGTGCCCCTCCCTCTGGTGACACACATAGGTGGCTGTGCAGGATGCGATGGGGTAAACACAGCGACTCAGCCTGCTTTGCAGTCTCTTTTATGAATGTTTGCATTTGACGTCTTCCTTTATCCCAGATTAGTTTGGGGTTTTTATGTTTCTGTCACATAAGTATTATTTCATTCTTTTGTGTTGAGTCTCCAGGACCTCGATTTCATTTCACTCAAGGCAAATCTATGTGATTTACAGATTTAAACAAGTGACTCCATTTGTTTTTTCAAAGCTTCATCGTATCAGTGATTCAGTCATTTATTAAGACAGCCAAAATTTTCTTTAGACAATACAGAAATGTTTATTTACCCTTAAGTACACAACCTTGAATTTCTTGCTGTTAAATCCATTCAGTTTGTATCATACTCACCACCTAAAAGATTTTTCTTCTGTCTCTTCTGAATAGAAAAGTTTACTAAGTCCAAGGCATATAACATTGAATTTTACTAGAAAATTCTTCTGGTTTTCATTCTACAGGTCATTAGAACCATTCTCACATGATATTTTCTCCATTGCATAATCACTGTTCACCACCTCTGCCTTATTCTGCTTGGACTTACCTTTTGTGTCCCATTTACACAACATGATGCTTGACAAGAAACAGTGCCAATTCCATACACTTAATCAAGGGATAAATGCATATTTTGCCTTTTTCCTTTCCCCCTCCTCTTTCTGTACCACTCCACCCTCTTCTTGTCTTTCAGACCACAGAACACCTTTCTGCATACTAGAAGCTGCCTTCTCTCTAGACCATTCTCTTGCAATTGGCCTCCCTTGCAGATTTTCTATTCAATCTCAAGAGAAGCAAATGTATTGTTCTATTTCAAGAAGACACTTCTTACCCTCGCTCTATTCATATTTTAGAATACTTTCTCTTAGCAGTCTGTCTTCTAGGGTTTGTTTAGTTACTCTGACTAGCTGCAAATCTTGACTCATCAGTAGAGCCTCCTTTCAACTCTTCTCTGCACTTTCCCATTATCTCTACTGCTCACATATTCTCTTCCCAAAACTGCTATTTAAAAAAACAGAAACAAAACATACCATATTTTTTCCAAAAATACCATCTATTTTATAAAATGGGGACACTGAATCAAGATCCAGGAATCATCCCAGGAAACCAAAAAGGCAATTTTAAAAAGCAAACAAGAAATCCAGAAGGAAGTATTCTTCATCCAAAATTGTAGTTAATCTGTAACATGTTTTGCCTCTACAAAGTCAGTACAGTGGTAGAGAGTTTTGAGGAGTTTAGAAAGCCACTGGGCACAATCATGGAACCAAATAAAACCATGGGCTGCTGAATGCAAAGAATATCACCTCTGTGGCAGGCATTTAAGCCACAGGTAATAAGAAGTTGTAACATACACAGACTATGCTCATCCTCTGCTTTCTGGTCTTAAATTTTTCCTGCTCATTTGATATTACTTAGAAGTAGTCAGACAGCTTTACTGTCTAAGAAGTAAAACAGTGGGCAAGCCCATTTTCAGTCTGACTTAATGTGCCTGCTGTGATGCATTCATCAAAGATAAAGTTGGGTATCTGCATCCTCTACATCCTACCACTCTTTCCCCTTTTAACCTCCTCCTGAGCCTCTGCAAGGGCTCTCTCACTATTAGTTACTGTATTCTCCCCATACTTTGCAGTCTTTGTAAAAACAAAAAACCCCACTTGATGAAAATCCAGCTTCCCCCACCATCTCCTGAAAACCTTCCTAATATCTCAAAAGCATTTGCACAGATTAGCCTTGCCCACTCACTGTTACAGTAACATCACTTTTTAAAAGCAGTTCAATAATTTATTCATTTGGGACCTAATATTAAAGGAATCTTTCAAAGTGTTAATGAATTTGCTTTCTCTTCATTATTTTTATTCAATATAGAAATTAAGAAAAAGCTCCTTTTCTTCTCTCAGCACATTTACTTTAGCATTAATCAATTTGCCTAATAAGAAGGAAAATAAAAGGCAGTTCACAACACTCTTTGCCTCGCTCTGCTCATCAACTTTAAAAAGAAATATAAAAACTCTACAGAGTGATGCATGGATAAATCAGTATTTCTGAGTCAGTTCCCTCACTTTGAGGATCAATTAAAGTACTTCACAAAGGCATGAAAGGAATGCTAGAAATCTGCTTAATGTGGTATTTTCTGAAAGGACCAAATTATTTTCTGTACCTGAGGATTATTTGGAAATATTTTCAGAATTTTGTTAAGATCCTTGGAAGTGATGACAAGAGTTAATTTTGATACTCAAATCCAGGATCTGAATGCATCTGCAATCTGTTGAAGATGTGTACATCTAATTTACTCCGTAACAACCAAGAAACACATAACCCTTAAGTAGAAGGACTACAGATACAAGTTACAGACAGCTAATTCAAAAGTTCTCCCCCTTCTAGTTCATACTTCCAAAATCTGAGAAACCGAAGACTGTAACAGATGGTCAAAGGAACACTTGGGGAATGATGTTTACAGTTAATTTGATTACTTAAGCCAGGTAGCTTCACAAAGTGGACACCAGACAAAGGCTGGCTATTTGTCAAGGCACAGGCAATAGCCAACAGAAGTATCCTTCTGCCATACTTTCATTCATTTTTGCATCAGAGGTCTCAGGTTCCAGGCAGGCTTTTTTACAAGATAAGGAAAGCAACACAAAGACTGTTTTCCAGAAGCAAATCTTTGTGCAACTGACCAAGGATATAATTTTAATTCCCCAAATCTAGAATACTTTGCCTCCCCCCCTTCATTTATTACATCTGTCCTACAATGGCAACATTTCTAGATATTGCAAGTCAAGTTCTATTAAGAACAGGAAAACAGTAACGTTAGAAATACTACCCTGTACCTGTGATACTGATAGGACTTGATATATTTACAGAAGGCCCCTAAATTTTTAATGCTATTTCAGTAAATTATAGAACTGTGTACACAGTTACCAGCCTTTTACTGCTATATGAAGAAGTTGTGTTTGTAAATATAGTTTTGCATTAAAAAATAATTCAAGCAATTAGGATTTCAAACCTGTCCTGAGGATAAAAATCAGTCTTTCGTACTTGGCAAGAGCAGAAACAATGAAATTAAAAGAGATTGCTCAGAATCAGATGTTTGGGAGTATCTCTTAAGTCTAAACTACCTTGCGTTCTCCAAGAAAAAAAGATATTCAATGTAGACACAGTAGATTTTTTGGATGATTATAATAATTAAGTTTTTAAAGAGTATTCATCCAAATATTATATAAAGAAATTAGATATTAAGAATTGGTTAATTAAAATAACCACTCCAGGAATATTTGACCCAAATACTTCTGAAATACAGATCTCTGGCATTTCAACCACAAGAATAGAAAAATGGTAAAACACACTGTAGCTCCAAATGGGAGTCTGCTCTGAAAAATAACAATTTAAAAATACATTGATTTTAAATCTTGAGATTGTTAAAACAGATCTTTAGAGACACTCCACAGTAGCATGCTGCTTCTCAACTACCCACAAGATGCATTGCAGAAGACTGCATTCAACTCCACATTCACTGTGACTAGATAAACTCTGCAAATTTTAGTGGTTCTGTAACAGGAAAAAAATAGTAACAAAAACAAAAAATAGAAACAACTTGTATCAATTGCTTAAGAGTGTAAGTACAACATATTGGTACAAAACAAAGATCCTCCCTGGCCCAATCCGCTGCCTCCTGAAAGTACCAGCAAAGGATGCTTAGGGAAGTGTGTAGTAAAATTGTAAGGAAGAAAAATTTCCTGACATACTGGGTCCTAGTACTCTTAACTTCAGAGACCTCAGTAATTAGGTATAAAATTGTTCACACATAGGGATCTGACCTGTTGAAACATGACATTTCATGCTGCTCTTGTATTGTCAAACTGGAGCTAAAAAGATTGCTGATTTGTGATGTTAATGCACTCATTGGAGGAAAAATTTATTATAAGGCTGCATATCAAGAGATTAGAAATAACAAAACTGCCTAGCTCTCAGCAATATATGGCAGTGAGTCATACCAGGTTTTATGCCATCCACTAGAGGAAAAGAAAAAAACTCCAAACACCTGATTTACTTTCATATAAGACAGTAATTAGAATTTATTTGGTAAGAGGATGTCGGAGCCTAGATAAACCAAGAGTTACAAAGTTCTTGTACAACAGCGACTGAGAGGAACAGTTACACTTCTGTTTGGAACACTTCCCTAACAAAACCAGGACATTTGAGTTTAACATATTCCTGCACCTTTGTTTACAGTTACCCTTAAGGAGAACAGACTAAGCACCAAGGATGACTGTAAGTTTCAATTCCAGTTGACCAACTGTCACCACACAGCACAAGGGAAGAGAGGACTCCTGAAAGTTACTCTGTGCTGGTAGGAAATGGATCTATCTGGAATCTTCCCTCTCTGAGCTTGCCAGGAAACCAAATAGCCTCATGGAGAATATTCTACTCTTAATGAGTAAATCTATGGCATTTGGTTCCTACCAGAAGGAAGGGAAAGGCCAGGATGAAGACTGTCACTCAAGAAGCCCTCTAGATGCTTGAAAACAAATAAAACAATCCCTATTGTAACAGTATACAGTGATGGTTGTAATCTACAGTGAAAAGTGTTGTTTTCATTAAAGAAATGTATAAGTTTAGATATGCTACAATAGAGGCTATAAATTCATAACATCCACTTCTAAAGAAAGCAAAGCTTTCAGCCAACCATGAATTGGAAAGTCGTAAAATATTAAAAATCTAGGTTCAAAAGATATCTATAAATATCCTTATATCTCTTGCATAGATAACATACAAAGTGGTCAAAACTACCCGTTTTCCATCTCTTATTCAGTTATACTTGGTTGTATCAGATAAAGAGCATGAAATATCATCTGTCAGCATGAAACATCATCTGTCAGCAATTAACTGTAAATCACAAAACTGTGTTCTTCTAACACAACATTAGTTTTTTTATGCAGTTTTTGTCACCCTTTAATGCAACTGTGAAATTCTGCTAGTTATGCCATGTAGCACTTAGCTTTTCTAACCTGGAAATAAACAGTTTCTGACACTCCTGTCTGGCAAGCACATGTGTTGGGTAAAAAGCCAACCAATGAACTAGTGAACCAGTGTGCTGCTACACCCATCAAAAAGGCTGGTCAATGGATTAGGCAAAGGATATGTGGGAAGGGAATAACTGCTAAATGGAAACATTTCATAGTAACAGTATGAAGTCAGTTAATATTTCTCCACCTTTATAGCATTCAAGGATAATTCTATTTAGATAGACAGAAACATTCCAAGACACAACCACTCCTTAGAGTTCTAAAAACATCTTGCTATATACACAATGTGTTAAAATTTGTGTAGGTAGCAAACATTGACTATACTGTTCCTACATAATTGCAAATCATTTATGGGGTAGAGTGTAAAACAGTGACATGCTGCACAAGGTAATTTCCATGTCATTCAGGAGTGGAGTGAGGAAGGCATGTGGTGACAGAACCTACATAGCTGGTGGCTACGGTAACTTCTGGGGCAAAAAGCACTACAAGGAGTTCAGCAGGGACTTCCCTGTCAGGGAAACCCAAAAGAGAGCAGAGAGATCCAGGAGAACCTGGCAGCTCTTGTGAGGGAGGCTGACATGGGGAGGGTGATGCCAGAGCACCTGAGGGAGATTTGAAGAGCTCTAGGGAGCACAGGTAACTGAGAGCACAGTGAAAAGGGTGGCCAAACAGAACAGACAGGATGTGGCATGGCAGTTTGTACAGTGTTCCCTGCAGGGAGAAGTGTAGGAGAGTGCAGCCACCTTCCTGGCTGCGGAGTCTCACTGGGGACCTTTTCACTCCTTACAACTGCCAGAAAGGAGTTTGAACCCATGTGGGGATTGACCTCTTCTCCCAGGCAACCAGGGAGAGGACAAGAGGAAATGGCCTCACGTTGTACCAGGGGGGAGGCTCAGGTTGGACATCAAGAAGAATTTCTTCACTGAAAAGGTGGTCAGCCATTGGCACAGGCTGGCCAGGGAGGTGTTTGAGTCACTAGCCCTGGAAGTGTTCAAGAATTGACTGGACATGTCACTTAGTGCTACGGCTTAGTTGTCATGGTGGTGTTCAGTCAAAGCTTGGACTTGATGAGCTTGGAGGTCTTTTCCAAGTTTAATGAATCTATGATTTGAAAACCATAAAAGAACCTCCACAAGGTATCCTATGTTAGTTTCAGTGGAATACAGTGTAGTCAAGGAATGATTTCTCGTGTTCCCATGACTAATGAACTTATTTCTTTTTGGAGTCGATAGCTGTGATAGCCTCTCTATTTTGTGAATAATCATTGTGTCAAGACTTTTCAATAATATTCAGTAATTATATATCTGGATATTTTGAATATTAAAATTAAATCGCTTTAAAACGGCTTAATCCCTCAAAAATACTATACTGATCACCAAACTGAAAAATTCATACAAGAGATCAACAGAAAGGTGTGAAAAAACAGGGCAGAATCAAGCAAGCAATGAAGTCTTTCGATCTCAACAGATTAAAAAGTCACCTCATACTAAAATGCCTACTGTAGTGAGAAAATACAGGAGAAAAACAGAACTGAACAAAGAGAAGCAGTTATGATTGGCAAAGACACTATTAGGGTCTGATGAAAAGCTACCTGTCGTTCCAATCAACCATTATATCCGAACATTTTCACACCTCTTGGAAGCCTTGCACATAAGCTTTACATAATGGGCAAGCAGCTCCCATGGTTATTTCTGGAATCTCTTCAGAAAGCAGAAACAGAAGCATTGCTCAAGGGTATTTCAAAATGTCCACTGCAGAATCTGCACTGCAGTCAGTAAACATTAAAAAACCATCCTATCAAAGAACCAGCTGGTCAGGAAGTGGTGCTATCAGTCTGCTGTTCCTCAGTAAGAGAAGCACAAGCAGCAGAGACCAAAACATTGTGTAGGGTATGCTGTGGTGCTAAACACTGACCCTGGGCACCTGCCTCTCTGCCACTGAAGACTCAGACCTGCTTTTTATGAAGTTCTCAACACATCTTGTCCAACGTGACACAGTAACACAGGCAAGGTGTCACTGCCAAGAGCTGGTTATTGGATCAGGACATACAGACCATTCCTCTGAGCTTCCGGGCAGTCTGCATCTGCCTGATGACTGAGTTCAATTTTACACCCAGATCTTGCACATCTTGTCCTGCAGAAACACTACATACTGTTAAAAGCTGACTAATTTTTTCTGGAAAGTGCACCAAAACTTTGTCATTCAAGAAAATTTTAGACACAATTCTGCACTTAAAAATACAGAAAAGGTTCCATACAAAGACTTTTCTGACTCTAAAACTGTTCTCATTTATTTTGTAACAGAGAAATTGTGCAATATAAATGTTACCATGGTAACAACTCACTTTATTGAACAAGAGAGAAAACAATTATCCCAAACCTGCATATCATGCAAGCACATGCAGTAGATTTAGTGCTGCCCTTTTTTCCCCTCGTTATTTTTCTTCTTGCAAAGAGAAACAGATTTTGAATTTATACCTTATAGCAAGCCAGGCATCATTTTGCCTGACCCTCCCACTTCTTTGTATATTTTACACCTCTTGAGTGCATGATGTGAAGGACCCACTTACTTAGAAAAAGAAAAAGGGATTAATGAATCAGAAATGCTCTTCCCCCTCCTGAGTGAAGTACAGAAGACTCCTATGTAAATGCTTCACGCATTTAAAAAAAATGAAGCCCTAAGGCAAGCACAGCACATGCTTAGTATTCACTCAGTATACTTAAACAGGAACCCTTAGTTTATAGAAAACCAAAACTTATTCATCTTCAAACATAAATTAAACCTGATTTTACAGTTCTGTCTAAATATTTCTTGTGATATTATATTTGTAAACATATTTATATTTTATATACAAGGGACAGCAATATTTTCCGAAGAACTGCATGGATTTAGCCATACAAATCCAATTAATTTCAATAGAACTTGTATGGCTAAATCCCTGCGCTCAGCTTTGACATTTTAGAAGCAGTGGGGGAGGTTTTTCAAGGAGTGAATACGTATTATACAAAACTTAGTTTTCTCAGAAATAAAATACCATGTAGATACTTAGAGATATCAACAAACATTTATGTGATTCTGCTAAGAAAATCACATTCTTAGGAAAGCAGGCAAGGATTTCCACAAAACTCTTATTTTACAAAAAATAATAGAATTATCCTGCAGCCTATGAGATAAAACTAATCACATGTACATATTAGTTGGATAAATTATTCTTATTTTACCTCCAGTTTTGATCTTTTTACTTCATTTGCAGTGCATCTGCCTCTCTCATATGAAATGTTAAAGAATGAATTTAATCTAGTGTTCACAGTTGGAGGATGCGTTCGGGATGCATAAAATTCATGTTTTTAAAAGATCACTTTAAAGGAGTGACTTAGAAGTGCTGTTTAGAAAGACAATCTTGTCACCACCTTCCACACTTCTTTTTGGGTTTATTTACAGTCCTAAACAACTTAGAGAGTTTAAGTGTAGAAACAAAACTACACTCAACCAATTTCAGCAATGGTGTGCAGCTAATTTTGGCTATCTCTTAGAAGATATTTTCAGGTACTAGAAACAATTTATGTGTATACACATTAATGCACACACACAATACATGCTGTGCAAAATCTTAAGTCACTAAGCTGTCTTCTTCATGGAACTGGAACTCTCCAAATCATCCAAATATAACTTACCTTGGCAGAGAATTCTTTCTGAAATATAGGCTTATGATATGTCCTTCATAAATACACACACACCTATTCTACTGAGTAAATTTAATACCTTCCTAAGAAGCTCTAACTTAAAAACATAATATATAAAAATACATAAATATAATTCCCGTAGTTGAACTGGTAAAACCTACAATTCCATATAAAGAAGGCTGTTCTTAGGTGCCTTCTCTCTTCCTGTAAAGCCCTCAACAATCAGTACCAAGATTTCAGTTCCTAAACCAAATACTACTAGAGATGTATGTTTCCCATACAGCAGTTGAAACAGTTAAATCCCAAGAGTCTTACATCTGCAGAAGTGATATAAACAATGTCTCCTTTTACAATAATTTCGATTTTGCATTTGCCAGTTGTTTTTGTATGAAAACCTTTTTTTCCAGTTCAAGTATAAATCATACAGATGCAGTGGAGACATTTTTTGTTTGTTTTTGTTAAAGAAGAAAAAGTGACCATTTTGGAATTAGCTGGACATTTAAAGTATTTAACAAGCCACTAAACAATTAGGACAAATTCACCCAATATAAGCCATCATGCTGCTGTTTATTCTTCCTGTAGATGAACTGGTTAGCTAGTTGCTCACAGGAACCCTTAGCCCACATGCTAGTTGAAAAGTTTTATTTAAAGCGTGTTGTATTTCAAATTAATAATGATCACTGCAGTACTGTATCCTCAAATCACACTTTTTGCCTGAAATTCATTATAAAGTTACCAGTTCATGAAAAACTAAAGCCTTTAAAAACAGAAACATTGCTAAATGCAACGTTTTTCTGTAATGGTGAGTTTTGAAAGCCTTATGACTGGACTTGAAACAAGTTCATAAAAGCAGCGGCATGCTACAAAAAAAATATACATTATCAATTCAGACAGTATCTGACATAAGAGCCTCTCTGGCCAGAAGCCCTCCTCAAAGCCTTCCTTGAATCTTGTTTTATTAAAAAGCTGTGTATTTCGGTGTACAAAAGTTCAGTATTGTAAAAATGTTTAGCTTAATTAAACATATGTGATAAAATCTTTAATCTACTAAAATATGAAAACTTTTTGTGAGAAAGACTTCTATTCATAAGCCTTTCCCAATGTAAAAATCTCAAACACCCCCTGTTCATGTCCCTTACAATCTCAGCTTTTCCATCTCCCTCACAACTCAGAATCACAGAATGGTTGAGATGGCAGGGATCTCTGGAGGTCATCTGGTCCAACTTCCTGCTCAAGCAGGGCCACCTCGACCAGGCTGCCCAGAATGGTGTCCAGACAGCTTTTGAGCATCTCTGAGGATGGAGATTTCACCACCATTCTGGGCAACCTGTGCTAGCACTCATCACCCTCACAGTAAGAAAGCACTTCCTGACATTCCTCCTGTGTTTCAGTTTGTGCCTATTGCCTTGGAGCAGAGCAGCAGCTCTTTGCTGTGGCTCATTATATCCCCTTATCCTCTACAAGCCTCCTGCTCCTCCTACTTCCCCACTTCTCAGCCTAAGATGCTCCACACCCTGTGTGTAGGTCTTGGTTAGGTCCAAAGGATCATCACATTCAAACATATTGAGCACTTGGGTGGGGCAGCCTTAACAGAGCTCTCCACAACTACTACTGCTGCATCTTCCTGCTCCAGACAAAACAATGTTTGGACGTGGAGAAATGTGTAACTCAGAAACCAAACACCAACATGTTTATCCTTATAACAATTTAGTTTCTCGGTGGGACATTTTTTTTGTTTGTCTTGTTTCTTGGAATGTAACCCAAATCCTTCTCTAAAAGAAATTAGAAAATCCAGAGAATTGAAACAATCATGAGATTCCCATGCAGCCTCCTCTGACCAAACCATCTTGGTGGTCTTTAATAACAGTAGCTCATTGAAGAAATCATGGATGAAATACAGTCAGTAGCCATAAATATGTTCACCTCCTTCACAAATAAACTGTTAAACATTAATTCAGAAACATAATTTCCATTCAGTTGACCAACAGAATGATATCTTACTGTAAGAATTTTCAGAGTTTATTTTTCATCATCATTATCTAGGCTCAGGGTTCAACTTTTAGTTTCTAAAAGCTTATTTTCTTCCAAGTGACAAGACTCTTGAACTCCTGCCTGAGTGCAAGCCACAAAAAAAACTGTGTCCCCCTGCTTTTAGGCTGGCTCATCACCAGCCAGAGCCTGAGTTACAGTTCCCAGTGGCAGAATACAGCCTATTCAAAACAGCATGATTAATTTAGCTAAAAAGAAAACCACAAGCAGAGAGAAATGGATTAAATAACAACAAAACCCTACATACATATGGCCTTATCTGAGACTTGCCTTGTTAACATTCCCCTTTTTTCAGCCAGAGGGTGAAGCACTTGCTGGTACTGCCCGAGTGCAACTGCTGCCTCTGACACTATAACCTGAATCCTTCCCCCTCTCCAACACAACCCAAGGCTGAATTCAGGTATTGTTCCTCCTGCTACAAAGCAACTGAAAGAAAGCCACTGCCAGGTTCCCAGAAAACTGAAGAAAAGCTTAACTGCATTTAACCCTTTGGGTTCCCTGGAACCAGCCACACAACATCCTGTGGTGCCAGGGACCCACACAGAACCCACAGTTCCCGTGTTCTTTGTGGCCATTAAAAGCTGCACTTGAGAATGCCACAGATGACACAGGCAAAAAAGCAGGGAAATGGTGCTACAAAAGCAAAGAGTTTAATTTTTTCCAGTGTGGTCAGGTGTTACATTCTCCTATAAAGATCTAATGGGAGGACTAGAAATGTAAAAATTATATTAACAACTATTTACTTTCTATTTTTTCCTTCAGCAAATAAATGTATTCAACTTTACAAATTGTTCCCTGGGTTCTCTGTAAGTGTTGAATCCAATAAGGTAATGAACTGATGAGAAGGCCGCTGTGCCCAAAAATACACTATCAATTCATTTATATGACAATTGTTCACAATAAATGCACACTGCTATGTTTCTTGTGCTCTGAATGGGAAGTAAAGGTATCAGTATATATGTATTTGTAGATGTCCAATGTACCACAGCTGCAACTTGACACTTAGAGCCAAAAAAGAAAAAACTAGAACAATAAGAGAAAAAGATCTCAAATGATGATGAAAGTGACTGGCAAATATTATTTAACCAAGGAAGAAAAAGACTGATGACTTACACTGGGTCCACTAAATATCTGACGTAACCAAAGATTCCAGTGACGCATATGAAATTATCACTAAAGTCAGCTACTCAGTAAAGAAGCAGTCCAGATATCAAGATTTATCACAGCTGCTTTTTTATCCAGAGTATTTAGTGTGACACCTTAATTCAACAAAGAATTAAAGAATTTCAGAAAAACATGGCCTTTTTCAATGCAGATGGATACTCAAAAGGTTTGCTTGCCTTCTACATTTTAAGACTAAGTTTTATATATATATACACACACATATATATATAAAATTTCTTAAGTGTTGTCACTTGATATTACATCCTCTTTCCTTGAACTTCTACTGTAGATTATTACAAAATAACTAAGACAATACCTGCGCATCTTTTCAAGTTGGAAAAAGTAATTTCACAAATGTCTCCATTTATAAGCAGTGAGCAACCTGAAGATGCCTGTCCTGTGTCAGTGACTGCAACTACAAAGTACCCCCAGATTAAGGATGTGTCTTGCATGTGTGCACATGGTCATGTGTCTGGAGAGGAGAGCAAGTTCCAGTACTTATCCAGAACAGCCTTCATTTGTTCTAACATCATAACAAATAATCATAAAACAAACAAACAACAAAACCCCCAACATAACAACAAAAAGCCCTCCAAAAATTAAAAAAACAGGCAAACTTTCATGCCCATTTGAAATTCCTGCCTGTTCCTTTTAGAACATATTAGGATTTAACATCAAAACGAACAGCTTTTCTCTTACTACCTCACCTAATCCAGGTAGAAGTATTATGAAGATGACAGCGATTGACAGTTACATGATGACACACTTGACACACATCACATCTGCCAATACTTATTTTTTTTCCTCATTCATGAAGGTTGTTTTTTTTTTCCAAAAGAATATAATATTTATTAGGTCAACATTTCCTAAGTCAACATGCATGAAAAATTATTTAACTAGCTTTTTAACATTTGGTTGTAAAATAACAGTTAATAATTTTTAAACAAATGAAACTGCTTTTTGTCAGTACTTTCATTCATATGAAAATGACCTTAAGCAAACCTATCATCTGATGCAATAGTCTATATGGATTGCACTTTTATAGGTAACACAGATAAGAGTATTGTTCTGCTCATGAGGCAGAGGGAGTTAAATCATGAAATATTCAGTTTTAATTAAGATTATTGTATCAAAGGCAAGGCTTAATGCAGAATTGAAGTAAGGATCAAGGTTAATGCCTATTCTAAAGCAAATTTACATAAATTATGTTTCAGTAGTATACCATGAGTCTTATTTTGTTAATTTATACCATGTGAGACCATCGAAATTAAAGATAGAAAATATCTATTAAGTAATCTTCACTCTCTTCCCACCAATGCAAAATTCTTTTCCCTTCTTTCAAGTTTATATCCAAATGCTTTGTCTACTATCATTTGCAATAGCTCAAGCAGTGGGGCATTGCACTAAAACTTCAGGGCAGACTATCACATGCCCGACCATCTCCAAAAGAAGGGTTTTTTATAGTATTCAAAGCTAAAAAAGCTCATCTTATTTCATTACTCCTACTTAGACCTTTTTTGAACTCTTCTAAATGAATCCTTTCTTGGCACTTGAAGACTATAAATACCTTCAGACATTTTCATCATCCCCTGGTAGTTATTTAGCCAAATTAGTGTAGGGATCATCTCTCTTCATCTGAACATCACCAAGCACACAGATAGCTATAAGTAATAATTACATGTGTTCATTTCCTTTAATCTTTCTTCACAAGTCATTCCCTTCTAGCCTTTAATTTTTGCCAGTCTTCATGCCTACATCTTCTTTTAAGTGTTACTGCTTTGCAATTATTTTCTCTTCTCTGAACAGCTTTATTCCAGGTCATATCCACTTACGCATGCCAGCTTGCATTTACCACTTTATATTGACTTTTCACTGATGTGTGTAAGTTTTTTTTTTCCTGTTTTTTTTTTTGTTTTGTTTTGTTTTTTTTTTTTTTTTAATAAAACATCAGACTCAAATCTCTTCTCTGTTCATGTCAAACTATCACAGAAAAAAATGAAATTATCTGCACTAGAGACCAGCATTTCTGCTATTAAAAATACACTCTAAGTACCTAATAAATTGTTTACATTACTCATTTTTATGTTTGGGTCTTTTTCCAGGTTTTAGGCACCATCTATTTTGGGCAATCAGTCTAAAATACCTTTGGGTTTTGGAGTACAGATAATTAACCCTTTTTCTTTGCATTCGTCTTTTTTAGTATCTGCATAAATACTTTCAGTCACAAGAAAATTACATGAGGACTTCAAGCATTACTTTTTATCTCCTGACACATTGATGACTCCCTATCCTGTTTGCTATCTTTCCTCCTCATCACTCCAACAGACTGAGCTATCCCCTGTGCCCCAGCACAATGTAAAGTTATAAAAGCTTCACCTGAGCCAGATGGAGACCACAAATTGCACTGGAGTCTGGTTCACTCTAGGGAATTCCAGATGCTGAGCAGAATTAAAATTTGGGCTATTTTTGATATGGGAGAGGAGAAGAAGATATTGGTTTGAATGTTTATCTAATGATGGATAAAAGTAGATTTCTTTACTGCTACAGAGATTCCACCATGTCAAATCTCCACCTGTACTTTTTCATTTCTCCCAGTCATTAAGGGATGGTCTGGTTCTGGTCATTACTGCATGGAAAACATGTTAAATCAACTGGTCAAATAGCATTCCACAGGCTAGTCCCACAAAATGCCTACTAAAAGGTTAAAACCAGCGAGGTCTCGATTTATCTAGGAGGGAAGGAAAAAGGCAGGCTAAGGTGCAACACCAGCCTACTGTGCAACACCTCCAGTCACCATGTGCTCCCCATTAGCCATCCTTCTCCCTTCACTACTTCTACTGGAAGCCCATCACATTTTATGATACAAGTTGTTAACTTAAACAGAAAGCTTCTCTATGTCAAAAGCTCATTTGTAAGAGCTAAGTAGTAGAGTGAACAGCAACTCTCTGTCACTATTAACTAAGAGGCAGTCAGCTCAAAACAATAGGTAGATTTTTCAGGATATAATTAAAAAGCAATACAGAGATTTTGTGTCATTGATGCCTCTGCTATACCTGTTCAGTGAATCAGAATAGATTACTTCAGACTCCCAGTCTTCTAGACTGTCAGTCTAGCATCTTTCACAAGCACTACAGTCATACCAATTATTAAAAAGCTTTTCTCTACACCATCAGTGTCATACATCCATTAGAGATCATTCCACACTAGAAGATATCTGTTGCAAAAAGTCTTCCATAGGCCATATGCTAGTAATAAATAAAAAAGGCTGGAAAAGATCATATTATAACAACAATCTTCTGTTTTCTTCTCATGTCTGTGTGGTAATCTCTGAGTCAATATGTTTACTGTCTGTATCTACTACATCAGGGTTGTGTTTTTTTTTTTTTGTCTATAATTCACTACTTTCTCTTCTGACATTGTCTTTCATATTTCTTGTGCAGATATCTAGAACATAGAACACCCACTAGTTCATTTTATGTAGGTCACAGATGGTCAACAACACATTCAGCACTCTTCAATTATTAAAATAGACAAACCTGGTTTTTCATATTCTCTAGCTATGCCTTTCAAAAAATATCCCAGCTACCAACATCTCCTATGTTTTTTTAAACTGACTACTAAACAGAGTCTGAACTCAAAACTTTTCAGAAGACATAGATCTAGCCTGCATATTCTATTTCTCAGAGTGGAATGTTTTACAATGTTCACAATAGGATGATGAAGCCCCCACAGTTCATTTATATTCTATTTCAGGAAACATTTATGGAAGGTGAGCAGACAGAAAAAAGTAAGTATGTAAAAACATGCATATAGAAAGATACCTCTCAATATTCTATGAGAACTGCTATGGAGACTAGAATCAGGTTCTGTTAGAAATGGCAACATACATAAATTTAATCACATTCATAAATAACTAGTAATTAGAAAACAAGAGAACAACCTAAAAAGAATTTGAAAGTACATAATTTTTTAAACTGAGATTTTTGTCTGTTTATTTGGGGTTTGGTTTTGAGTTTTTGTTCATGTTTGTTTTCTTTTTTTTAAGCACCTTTCTCAACATGGGTAACATCAGGGTAATGAATGTTCATCTGAATGAAGTTAAAGTTGCACCATCACATTGTTAGAGAAACACACCTACAGAGCAGCACTTGCTCATCTGAACTAGATCTGTCTTCAAATATTTCAATTTTAGTTTCAGTTAAACTGTGCCCAAAAATCCACACTGAATCTCAGTAATATTTTTAAATTTTACCTCTGAAACACTTCCTGAAATTTAAATAACTTATAAGTCTTTCATTTTTTGGTAAATCTTCTATGACTTGCATTTGCAGAGGTTATACCTAACCTCTTTTTATTTCATACTTCACAAAATAAAGGTAGAAGATCCCTTCTTGACATATTCAGCATTCTCACATTGAAAAACACCACTTTCAGAGCATTTTCCACAAGACACTGAGCTAGTCTATAGTTGCTGTAACTGAAATACAATTCAAAGCTGTAGAGTTCAGACTGCAAGTTCAAGGATGTAAAATGACAGGTCATCATCACAGAATTCTGCAAAATAAGTTTTTAGCAGAAAGAGATGAGTTTCAGCACCTTGTCCTTAGGAGTAAGTCAAAAGCAGTCCAGCAAAAAAAGGATGAGAAGGCCAACACTAGCTTGCCAGCCATGCAATGCAGCCCTGGGCAGGCTCTTCCCAAGTACTCACTGCAGAGTGACAGCCTAACTTAATTTGCAGGAAGAATGAGTGGGAAGGTGTACAAATCAATCACTGCCCCCAGTCAGCAAACATTTTGACAAGGAATATGACATCCAAGCAGGGATATTAGATGGTGGCTTTTCCATTTGTTTTGTAAGAAACCCAGAATAATTACTGAGAAAACACTTCTTAGTCCTTCAGGATAGAATAGCTTTACATAGATATAATGTCAATGTTTGCATCTGAGGCTGTTTTGATTCCATTTCTAGAGGATGGAGGAGTCAGTGCATCAGGACATGGTTCATTGAAACCTAGTACAGATTTTAAAACTTTTCATTAACAGAGTGGGTTTAGATGCTCATGTCTGCATCAGGGTGCATGTCTGTTTCTCTCCATTAACTAGAAAAGCACACTACCTCATATGTACTTTTACTGTTCAGACACATACATAGGTAGACCCAATCTCGCCTAAAATAATCACATTATTTCTAGTATCATCCACCCTCCTCCACTTAACATGAAATATTAAATCATACAGCAGTAAGGACAGAAACTTTCTGCAGCACCTATGCAACTTCATATATAAAGCACCATTTTCAGCCATAATAATCGTCATCATCATCGCATCTTTTCCAAGTCTAAGCTACTGTAGGATTTGTCTCACCTTATTCTGTCATTCTCCATATTTTAAATGAACAATATTTGCAACACTTACTAAGAACATAAACTTTCCATAAATGAGATTTACTCACACCGTGCTATCAATTTTCCACATTGCTCCCCCCAAATATTTTCCAGTTTTCATTTCCATAGATGGAGAAGAGAGATTATGTAAATTCCTAACTATTCCTCATCTACCAAGAGGCATTCTTTTGTGAATAAGCTTCATATTCTGAAATCCTCTCTTTCAATGCAGCTGCTTCTTTTGTCCAAGATACTGTGGCAAGCCCCACTATCTGCTATCAAATGAACACAGCCAGCAGCAAAGGGTCTTTAGGGGAGGAGGGGTGTCAAGCACAAAGTCAGTAGCTAGTACTGACTGCAGCTGGCAGGCCAGAAACAGTACAAGCATTCACCAAAGTGAGCCAACATATTCTTAATGTACCATTTTGCTACCTTATGCTCTAACATTGTTCATGGGCACAGTCTCAGTACTTTTCAACCTCATGAGAAAATGGAAGCTACAGATAGAATGGTGCAGATACAATGCTACAAATTTATTTCACATGTGATACAGCAAAATAATTTGTATTGAAGTGACAGGTGAGGTGTAAATACCTAAGGAGAACAAACTAGGTAGGGAGATGCAAGAGTGCATTAGGCAGGGACAGGAGGACATGGGACCATATAACAACCAGTCCAAGGAGCACATCAATAAAAAGAATGTAACATTATAGCCAACTCTTCAACCAGTGATTCTGAACCATCTTTCTTGCCACTACTGAAATTGCAATTGCATCCATTAATGTATGTGCAGTGAAGTAAAAGATATTAAATAAGCAAAGGATTGTCAAATGAAGATTTTGACAAGATATCTGTGTCCCTACAACTCACTAAAGTGAACACCAAGGAGCTAGTAAAGCTGTTTTGGCTGAAAGACAATGGCAGCAAAAAGTACATCAGGTAAAACTGGCCTTTAGTAGCAGCTGGAATTAGACTTTAGTTCTAGTTACCAGGGATGCGAAGAAACAGGGCACGCAATGTAGCTATTTAAGCTCAAGAGTTAGTTCTAGTTTTGAAATTGTATTTCAATTAACCAGATTCTACACAAATGCTCAATAAGGAGATGGTTCTTTGTCCCAAACAGGTCATACTCCAAATGGTGAGAGAAAACAGCCAAATTACCTCTAAGAAAGATAGAATTTATAAAGAATATTAATGATGTCACCTGGGAGCTTGAAAGGTTCTTTTTAGTATTTAATCATATCTTTCTATGCATATCAGCTTAAAACAAGAGATTTGAGAGAGAACTAATGAATTCTATTCTAATGCTCTAATTTGCTTTATCTCAGTATTGTGTCCGATCTTATTTCCATGAATAGCTAGTGATTCTGAAACAGACTTTCTGCATACACTAAATGGTTAAAGCAAAGTGATTAAAAAACTTATAATATACAGGCTGTTTTTAGATATATATGTTATCAAGAGAGGTTGTGCAGTACTTGCTTAATTAATCTTTGCTGCCTTAACACATGAACCAGATGTACTATTATGTTCTTTGTTCTTCCCTAAAGAGGGGATGAGCTGATTATTTATCTCCAAACAATAGGAGTTCATGTACCACAGTGAAGAATTTTTTTTAATTGGGGAGGCAATCACTAACAAGCCTCAGCTGCAACTGCTTGATGTAAACACAGCACAAATTTGTTCCTGGAGTATTAAATGACGTTTCTACCAGTAAGTACATAAAACCAATTTCTAAGTAAGTGTGTAAAGAAAGAGATGGAAAGGAAAGAGTTTGGAAGGAGGAAAACTGTTCTGTCTTTCATGTATTCATATTTACTTCTTTGATACACTAACACATTTTCAAAGATAAGTTAAGATTTAAAGCTTCAAATACTGTTTACAAATAACGTGCCGAGAGAACAGAAGTTAAAGAAACTGTTGGTTGATACAACACATTCCCTATATTATATAGCATGCAATCTAAGACATGTGAAAGGCACAAGGAAATATATAATATTATGCTCACAGGGCCACAAGAATACTTTGCAGAAGTTATTAACAGATTATATACTGAGTACAAATTTAAAGTAAATCAAAAAAGTACAAATCTATCATAAATCAATTTTACAAAGGCTTAAACATAGCTACTTCCTGGTCAGCAAATTCTTAGGGACATGCTACACAAATAAAAAAACTAAGATCAAAAAGCAAGGAAGTTTAGAAATTAGTAAACTGTTCTAGACAAGATATTTAGGAATTCATTTTATTTTCCTGATAAAATTAATCTCGTCTGAAGTCCTCACTCCCCCTTCCCTCTCAATAGCCTTTGCCTTGTCATAACCAAAATTTCTTCCTAAAACTAGTTTCCAATAATTCACAACAATTTGTCTTCTTAAATACACTGTTTTTAAGACATAGAGTAAGTGCCAAGCTGGAACCTATTACTATAAGCTCTTCACAGAAATAAGGTAAGTTTTCTACTTTAAATTACTGTAAAAAAGAACTCAGACAGAAGAGAACAGAATTTGATTAAGAAAGCCTCCTAAGGAATCATAAAGCTGCATTATCAATATACCTCCAAAAATGAAAATAAGATCAAATTAGGTCAAACAACATAATATAGGTTAAAACACTATTAGTTTTTCTAAAATATCTTTTCTGCATCAATTAAAATTAGAAGGAACCAAGCATATCAGTCTCTTCACAATTTTAATTAGAAAGTACTACTTGAAGTAAGAATACTTCTATTTTTTTTCACAGCTATGCTCAGAGTTGAAAAAAAATAGAGTCAGCTATTTGGTTAAAAGTAATGTTTTCTCCTTTCTTTTTGCTTAACAGCAGGCTCTCTCAATCTGCCATAGCCAGTGCTAAAGTGCTAACTATGTCACCATGCTGTGCATCACATTAAGTTCCCATTTCAGCTCATGAATTTCTGCCAGATTAGTCCAGTAACCAATAACAGAAAATGAGAAAATGGGAGTTATTTATTACCTCTTATCACCTCTTATCTTCCCAAACCTACAGAAAATCAGAGAACTGAGATCAATACAATTCAGTACAATGAGATCAATAGATTACTACACTTTCTAACCAATAGGCAGATCCAGGAAAACAAAGTGTGTCAGATGCATAATATACCTATAAAAGGATACAGAATCAAAATCAGTTAGGTTCAAATACAACAGTAAGAATATAAAATTGTCTAAAAAAACCCCCACAGCTACAAATTGACAACTGCTAAAAAAGATGTTCTAACAATACAAAAATAATCTTTTAGGTATGGGCAACCATAAAGTCACAGGATCAAAAGGTTGCAGTACAAACCCACTTGGACAATAAACATGTAGGGACATACAGATTATATATGAAAGCTGTGTGAGACATATGACGTTACAGAAGACTAACAGATATTCTCTGCTGGCAAGATGTGTCTTAGTTATCTTCACTACACACTGAAAGAGGAGGGGAAGTTTATTTAGACCAGTAATGAGAATGAGATAAGCCCAGAGTCTACGGTTTATATTTGCTCATTCCTGTCACTGGGAAGCTCTAAAAATCTTCTGACTGACCAGATAGAGAGGTATACCATAATTCTAAATAGTTCTCATGAAAAAAAAACAAAATTAAAAAACAAGCTTTTATTTTTTTCCATATAGTTCATTTCTTTTTGTAAAAGTAAATGCTTCCTCCTGCATGGAAGTATAGCAGGATCATTCCAGAGATGACACCTCTTGTGGTCAGAATGGATTGAGCTGTGCAATTTTATGTACCTTCCTCTGAAGCAAGACGACAGTGAAATGCAGTCATTTTCAGGTTAAATCAATAGGACAGAAAGAGAGGCTGATGACATCCTCTTTTGTAATTTTAGGACTCAAGAAGTAATAAAAATAGGGAAATACATGAGAATATATTTGCTTATATTCCAGGAAAAAATATTCAAGAAAATCTACATACACAATCAACTCCAAGAGAAATGTAACTTTTACAATCATCTCCCTTCTGAATATTCACTACTTAATGATTCCACCTTTCAACAATGTATAAAATAATTATTCAAACATTTCAATATTTTTGTACACAACTGCTCAAGTCTACTAAATCTTAGTACCGCCTAATGGATGTATAAAGCAAAGACACTCTCCAAAATCAGATGCATGATACACTTCAATTTTGTCTTGAACCAGTTTGCAATATTATCTATGAGATAGAAAGGGGTTTCTTTTAACATTCAACCAAACAACAAGAAATCACACTGCAATATAAACTTTGGTCATGAAGGTGTAAATGCTAAGTTCATTTGAGAACAGGATAGAAATGTATTCTTCCAAAGTCAACCCCCCACACTGAGGTAGCTAATGTCTGCTATGAACTTCTCAATTATTTCAGGTAAAATTTTAGCAATAACTCTACCCATTTATCCATAAAAAGAACAAGCACAACACTTGTGGAATTTCAGAGAGTAATAAGAAAGCAAAGGAAGGTGGTTTAACAGAATCAGCAGGAATTTCCATTTTTCCAGTATTTCGCTTATTTAAAAAAAATTAAAAATTAATCTACTTACTGACACATCTTGCACTGACAGTACAAGAATATGCTCTGCATTTCTTGCATACTGTAAAATAAAAATGGCTCCACTTATCTTTGCTGCTCTTCATAATAAGGCCTCTCAGGGAACAGTGGAGAACAACATACATTTTAAACCAGACCTTTTTCTGTAGAAATTCACTCACCTGCTCACTTTTAAAATGGAGAGTATTGTGTTAGTATTAAATAATAGCCTTAAAATCAGATGCAAAATGTTCCTATGAGCAGTCCCTGCAACAGAAAGCTGGAACACAATACAGCTGATCTAGCAAAAATGAGTAATTCTTATTCTGTCAAGAGTTGTCAAATGTGGAATGAAAAACATCTTATTTTTCAACATTAATACAATCTGAGCTTGTAGAAGCGATTATGAGAGCTTTCCATTTGGAAAAAACTGTTAAGTTGACAGTATTCATAGAATCTAATCACAGAACTACAGAATCATAGAATCAAATTGCTCTTTATCAAATTGCTACATCAAGGGAACCTAACATAATGCAGTAACAGAGTTAGAACTATAATCAGGATGTGGATATTTAGTGTCCAGAAAGGCTGTGAGATATATAAACCATAATATAAATCAAGTAAGTAGATGACAAAACCAGACATCTTTCCAATCTTGCAATTGAAATTTTACCATAGCTGTCCATTTACAAATAAAGGGCAGTTTAAACATCAAATTGTCATCTGAAAAAGAAATTCATAAAGCATGCTTCCAACACAACAGGGACAAAGAAATTTTGCAGGTAAATTGCCTCATACTGTTCCAGTTTACATAAAGAATATTAGATATTCCCTATTCTATTCATGTAAGGTAGACAAGAAAGCAAGAAAAAAGAAAACAAATCTCTCCAAATTCTTACATTCCAAGAAAGGGCACTTTTTTCCTCTCTTAATTACAGAAAACTACATTCCTCTGGCTCCCTCCAGCTGGAACTATGTTATGTACATCAGTAGTTTGTGTGTTTCTCATAGACCCATATCATATTGGCACTTAGCAGACTACCCAAAATCTCATATCTGCATTTATTTTAATTTCAGATTAAAAGTTCTTACTCTTTGGACAATTTGCAATGCTATTTATCTTTACAACAGATTGAAAAATTTTAGATTTGCTAACCTTCTTTCCAAATTCTTACACATTTATAACTAAACTAGTTCTATGAATTTGTGATACCCTTAAGAAAATTCAAATGATTTTCTTAGATCCACCAAAGAGATAATAAATGTCTAATAAATGAAATACAGACTATGTGTAAGATACCTGATGTGTCTGCATAGGCTCACAAACACCCTTCCTAGAAATCTCTGATTGCAAATGCACTATAGTCAGAAGTAAATTCTAACTATACAACTATCTGAAAATATTTGCCAAATATAAAGAGTGACATTAAAACCAAACCTAGGATGACCTAATTTTAGTGCATTAGAGTAAAAATGTAAATAGAACTGAAGTTACTGATTAGTTACCTATTTGGTATTTTTCAGCTACTATATACTCTGAGAAGTTATCCTAGATGTTTTTTCAAATATTCAGGGATGTACTACCAGAAATAAAATATGCGAAAGTATGCAAGATAAAGGGCTTTGTTCCATTTTACCTTAGATAACATCATAGCTCAAAACTACAAGTAGATCTAATCAATAATCCTCTTTATGAAAAGCTATTTCACAAGAAAGCAGAAGCAAGATAAAATGTCTAGAAAAATGAAAAATGGTCAGGAGAACTGAATTGACTTGAAGAAGCAATTACTGAATGATTTTGGTAGAGGAAAAAACATTGGTTAATTTTGGCTTGTAAACCGTAACAGCAATATCTATTTGCTCATTAATTGTGATATGAACAGCCCTTATCCTCTTCGATGTAAAATGACCTCATTTAAATTAAATTGGTGCTGATAATTCTTGCCCAATGCTTTGTGCATAAATTCATTTGTGTCCTATACTAAGGCACATTTTTATGAAGAGCATTATGTTGTATTTCTGTCTGTTTTCTGTGGGAAGCCTCAAATACTACTCTTATACAAGCCAGGACTGAATAGACTCTCAGAACCTTTGCAGAATGCATTTTCAGGAAGCTTTACAAAGTTTCTTTATACCCCTCCATTCTGCTGTAATTGCCCTTAGATACAATGAATATTTCCTATTCTGCACAGTGGGTCCATATGGGGACACAAATAATACTCCTGGTTGTTCCTGCTGTACCAGGTAAGGAAACTCTAAGACTTCTCTGTTGTTGTAGGATGCAGACTGCACACCCCAGAGTCACATGGTTTTCAGCACTGTGTGAAAGTGCACTTGCATCTTTTCACCATTGTCTCCATGTTTTACCTTTTAAAACACTTCAGCTACATGCTCAGCCATATATCCAAAGAGACCATCAACTGTGCAAATTCTGTCCCTGCACAAAATGTACTGCCCACTGGTGACATCTTCAATCCGTTAAATTATTAGACAAAATTGTATCTGAAGAAAAACAGTTTAAGAACTCGTCCTCTCAAATGCCTCCAGAAATCAATAGTTCTCTAACCTCCTTCTTGGTTTAAAAAAAAAGCAAATAAATAAATTCAGTAACCTGTTACACTAATACACAATGTGCTAAAAAAACAGTATTGTGATAAATTAGTAAGAAAACCAGTGAATCTTCTGGAGAAAAATGAACACTGGGAACATCTCAAACAAATACAAACAATTCATTTACGTACTGAATTGAAGATGCTATAATTTAAACCTCCAAACCTTACATTAACTTTGTCTCAAAAAGTCCTCACTGGATGTGTGAAAAGTTTGATTAAAAAGACCACAAACCCAAGAGAAATTTCAACTTTTAAAGGAGCAACTAAAAAACTGTCATTTGCAGAAGTGGAAATTTGCTTCCCCCACCCCCCCGTGCTATTCTCTTGTACTAGTTAGTGAGGAAAACCAAAAATGAATGGGCCCAATTCTATCTCCTGTAACCTAATTACAGCAAGAAGTTACAGCAGAAGTTGTTTAGTTTTGTATTGGTTGCAAAGATCACACTTGTAGAACAAGCATGCTAACTCTTGGTTTGAAAAAAGGCATGAGACCATTTTAAAGAGTATAATATTTAAAGGCAAAAGATTAAGATTCAAATTTTAAGTTGAAAATCTATTTACAAAAATGAAACATTTTCAATAAAACCTACCATTAAGAGGAAAAATGAAATTTTGCTGCTTATTAGCATAGAAGTTTCACTTTTGAAAAGCTAATAACCAAAATTTTCATGTGAATAGAAACTATACAGAAAAACAAGAAGCAATACGAAATACCACGAAATCAGCAAGTGACAGATCTTAAAGCAGCTGCTAGTCCTTCTTGAATCTTGACTGTGATTGTCGACCAACTTTAAAGCTAAGGCATGCTATTTTCTGACAGTAGATGGGGAGAAAATTAATATGCATTTGGTTCATGTACAGCCTTTGAGTTTATAAACTAAAGAGCACATAAAATTAATCATGAATCAGTTAAGAAGCCAATATTTGACATAAACATTTTAAACCTCTGTATAATTTTATTATTTCCATGCTGATCACACAAACAAAAAAATTAAGATTGTGTTATCTAACAGGAAAATGTATCAATACTGATAAGAATAAGCCAGCTCCTAAATATTTACTTTGAAAAATATATTTACAGAACAACCAATGACAAAAATCGCTGAAATGCAAATTGGTTTAAACTATTCAAGAAAGAAAAGCAATTCAATATTATGCCTAGTTTAAACTACTTTCCAAACCTATTTTAAATTATGTTGCATTTTTTATTACTTTGGAGTGGACACTTCAATATTTTTAATTAAAATTTAATGTAAAAATTGCTTTATAACTAAAAATACTCTTAAATAATTTATAAAATTTAATTTTTGTATAAACATATTTGATTTCAAGTTCTTTATCCTAACCTGGTTAAGATTATATACAATTTTTTTACATCTGTATAGCTTAATCTCCAGATATTCAGAAATAAAGAAGTAGAATTATTCTTTGATAACACTGCCACCTAGTGCAAACTCTAAATCAGAACAAAGCATTTAATTGAACTTGTTCATTCTGTAATTTAGCCTAAGGTGGAACTGTAATATATACAAATTGTGGCTTCAGTACTACTTAACTGTACATTGGAATAATGACATTTGTCCTCTTACCTGGAATGCCTGTTAAATATGCAGCTATACTAATTTTGAAAATATACTGTAAAGTACTGTTATATAATATGTTCACATCTAGCGTATACCAAAATGCTTTTGATAGCCAAAAATAAGAGAATATAAAGCTAACATCCTAAAAACCAAACATATATGTTCCTAGAACTTTACATGAATGCAGACAATAAACTGAAATATTAATTGGTAAAATTTGATAGCTAACATGGAAAGGTGGAAAATACTTCTGTAAGTTAATTACAACTGGAAAGAAAGAAGAAATTGAGAATTTCTAAGGTTATGTTATCCACGAATGAAACTGAGAGTAGAAAAACATCTTTTCTTATACAGCATTGGTCAGTACACACTTGACAAACCCAGAAGTCTTAAAAAACACTGGATTTACTTAATTCCACTTACTTCTATAGCTATGCTGCCATCTAGTGAAACGGGATGTTTCTGTGCAAGACTTAAATTTTGTCCAAATGGAAAACAGTAGATACATGTACCACAGCAAACACTGTTCACCTCTAAGTACCCTCTTCCCTCTGCTTCTTCTTCACCACTACATTTTTGTAGCAATGTGTTTTACAATGTGACTAATTTTGGCCATGGGACAGTGAACATTTATACATCTAACCTGAAATGCAAACAGGCTTACAGACTTCAGTGAGAAACCAAGGAACTGATCAGTACAGACCACAGTCCAGGATCAGGGTAAAGTTATCTATTAGCAGATTTCAGACCATTACACAGATAAAGTACTGGATTTACAGCTAGTAAAACAGATAAATATTACTCTGAACCTTCAATTTAAATTCCATGTTGTGGTTGTTTTTTCATTTAATTTAATTAGAATTCTGACTTACACAAAATGTTTAAAACTTGGTGAATTCCAGACACTATAAAACAAATAAAGTAAGTACACACTCACCTGGGAAAATATATTTGCAGTTGGAGCAACTCTGTTGTCCACAATACTGTATAATATTGCTAACAATCTGTCCAGGGGAAATGGCTTTGGGCCAAGTAGGTGATTGCTGGTCTGCAACAGAAACAACACTTTTTAATCCACTTCTTAATTCCCTGGAGTACCACACAATGTTATTCTTTTGGCCTCTAGGGAGGCGCTATGATTCACAGTAGTCTTTCATACAGCCTACTTACACGTTATGGAGAACACTGAATACATGTTTATTGATCAAGATATAGAAAGATCTATTTAATATGGCAAGTGTTCAAACTGCACAATAAACAGGAACATTTTTGAGCTGTAACAGAGGATCTTATGCCAAATTTCCTGTCAGTAGGTTTATACATTTACTTGTGTTGTCTAATGACCTTGCCCAATCTAAGGAATAATGAGGAAAGGCTATGTTTTATGGCATTCAAAGAATCCCAGAATGGCTTGTGTTGGTAGGGAGCGTAAAGATTTTTTGCAAAGAAGGAGGACAAAACTGGACAGAGTGTTCCAGAGGCAAAGCAAAGAGTGCAGAGTATAACACTCACAGTGCACAAGCCTCCTACAGGTTTAGCTGGTTAAAACAACGAGTTCAGATGGCTGAGCCCAAGGTCAGCTTCTTGGCTGGTAAGACCTGCTGTAAAATGAGCTACCAGCCCAGCTACAGGCAACTGTGTTATCAGAACACAGCAGATTTGCTCAGCCTCGCATCTACAGAGCTCTTCTGCGTCGTGCACACCTCACACCTCAGCTGACACTGATGGTCATTTTAGGCATTATGGATTATTGTATGTAGTAACATTGCATTCACTTGAATTCAAAGAAATACAAAGTCTTGATTGTTCAATGCTAAGCATTTTCAAAATAACCAATTCTGCCAAAAGGAGATGTACAGTTTATAAGGCAGAACTGGGCTGTATTCTAACTCAGGCAGCATAGTCAGGACTACAGAGATTTATGACCCACACTTCCAAAAGTTCTTACAAGGGAAATATTTGTTTTATTTTAAGTTTGCATTTAATTCTCTCTACTTTAACATCCAGTTGCCTTTTTTGTAGTGTACATTGATTTATTCTTGCTAGCAGAGCAGCCAAGATTAAAGAGGGTTTTCAAGGGAAAGTTTGTTTCAAAATGCTTCTGGGAAAGAACATCTCAAATATACCACCAGCACCCCTGTGGCACTAGCCATCAGTAAAACACAACCACTCATTTCTTCAGCAAAACCAAGAGTTATTTCCAATACATGTTTTAACTTTTCAAATCCAGGAGGTGTCCTCAAAGCTACCTCTAGGCTAACAAAGCATGCAGTGTGAAAAATCATGGAAACACATAGCCAAGACTTTAGCATGGCATCTTCAGTTAGAATGCAGATGTGGTGTAAGTTATGAACTGTACAATCACCTGCCCTTCTGCTTCTACACATGCCAGTTCTGTAAAGCATATTCTTTACTGTCAACAAACAGACAGACTAATTAAAACCAGTGCACTACAAGCAGCTAGCAAATGCAGTTAGCATGGAGTAATCTCTGAAGCTCTGTATACACAGAGAACATTCTTGTNGTGCACTACAAGCAGCTAGCAAATCTCTGAAGCTCTGTATACATAGTTACTTCAGAAATTTCTTGCTCTCTAGACAGAAGACTGCTTGAAACTTACAAGTTATCTACAAGAAATGCTTCCCTCTAGAAAAAGCAGAAGAGTTCATTCTAAGGAACAACTTCTTGGAAGAATAACAATGGTTTAGAAATTCCTTCCAACATAATATGGTTAGGAATTAGAATTTTACAAATCTTCTGCAAGGAGATAAGGCAGAATGTTCCACAGGATAGTATTTATAAAAATGCAAGGGACTCAACATCTCTCAGAAACAAAGGTATCTTCCAGAGTCAGAAAACCTGGCCAAAACATTTTATAGTCATCAAATCAACTATGTCTGCTCTCTATCACCTATCCACCAAGGCAATACATTCGTTGTTCAAAAAGACTTTTCCCCAGTTGCTACTATGTGTGCTCATGCTTTTTAGCTGCAGTGCCAGTTTCATGTTCCCTCTGTTTACCTGGCCAAAGCCCTTCACCACCCCACAACTGCAAGCCGTGTACTCACATTCCAAAATTTCACAAACAAGAATGAGAACCCCAAGAGTTCTTCAAAGAGCAAAAGCTTAACCCAAACTCAATTATCTGCACAAAAAGAACAAACTCCTTAACCACAACTGACTGAATTTTCAACCTTTATAAGATGTACTTGAAGACTGAATGATACCTCTTCCTTTTTTTGTAATCCAGAAAGCATTTCCAAACTTCTTTGGTTGCTCTACAAATGAAGCATGTTCAGCCGCAAGCTATAAATTCTGATACAAAACAAATCCTAGACTGAAGCTAAAACAGATATACAAGATAAACTCTTTTCCAGTAAAAACAACACAAACGCATTTGATCTTCTGACAGACTGACACCTGAAAAAGTTTCACCTGCAAGAACAGATTCACCAGGAAGATCTCTCATTTGTCACTGGAAAAGCATCGTTCCAGGTCAACCATGCAAAAACCAAGCAAATTCTGCTTTTATCAGCAACAGGGTGATTAATAGAACGGTAAGTCAATTTCTTCCCCTCATTCACAAGATTCATTTTTTCTAGTTAAAAAAACCCCACAGCCTCTGGACTGACACAGTTAAGAATCACAAAATAGATTTTTAGTCTTGCTATACCTAAACTTTTAAGGAAAGATTTATTTCATCGAATGTCAGCTTCTTGCCAAGCAGGAATGGACGGCCAAAC
Source organism: Ploceus nigricollis (assembly GCA_013399945.1). Lineage (NCBI taxonomy): Eukaryota > Metazoa > Chordata > Aves > Passeriformes > Ploceidae > Ploceus > Ploceus nigricollis. Next base: position 855,705 of record VXBC01001532.1, on the reverse strand, counting down.
CAGTTTCCTCAGTTCCAAATATAGCCAGTAGAAATCTAATCAATACAATTTGTGATGCAATTCATCTGCCTGAACATAGATCCTGCTTTAGTAAGAGCCAAATCACACACTCCAATGACTGCATCGACTGACTGTGCAGGGGCTATAAACTGTTTTAGATGCAGGCACCCACTAGAGTTAGGTGAATCTGATCTGTAAATCAGTCTTTAGACAAGCTTCTCTGGGCAAAGGTATATTGACATCCATGGTCACACCAACTGAAGTAAATAAGCCTATTTATATACTACATCTGTAACTGTTTATCCCTATATTTCAATTTCCCTCATTATAGAAATCATTACATAAAAATTCTTTAAAGAATATAAAATTATTTTGAGAGAAATGCTGATATTTGGCAATTCCACTTATGATGTCCTTTAACTAGCTTTATTAAACACACTTTGCTGTACACAAAAATATGGCTATAGGAAAAAATTTTATGTTACAGTTTTAATAAAATAAAAATGTCTGTATCTCACAGAAATTTGTAGCATACAAAACAAGTGCACCAAAAATTGTTATTTCTGCAGTTTTGATGTTTCTACAGTAATCAATGACACAAAATGTAATACAAACCCACAAGTAAAGAGGAAAGAAAATACTTGCTGCCAAGCTCAGCTTAGAAGGATAAAATACATACCTTCTCATGCTTCTTCATGAAGTTGGTCTTTCTAATTTTCCCATGATGCTGCAAACAACAGACAAGAGCAAAGGTAATTAAAATAGTCAATAAAGAATGTATACACTACAAATGGTAGTATGTTACTCTAGGTCTACTTCTTTACTACACTTCCAGTATTTGCCTTTGATGTCACTACAAATCATTCTTACTACAAGCCCTTAAATTACACTTGCCTAGCTTCTTGCTTCACCTTGTCCCAAGCGGTGCAAAGCCAAAACACAACATGCTAATATTTCTTGATGACATGCCTAAGTTTTTCTTTTTTTTATCTACTCAGGAACTGATGAGATAGTAAAAATTGGTTTGTAATATGACTTCATGCCACCATCCTCTTCATATCCCCAATCATCTAATAAAAAAGACAGGTGATGACTATCATAATTTTTAAAATGTATCCATGTATAAAATCCACCAGAATTTTCACCTTTTATTGACCCTATTTTAGAATTTGGATGGTACAAGAGCTGGCAGAATGACAACCAGGAATTTAATCAATACAATACAAAGGTAGTTCAAGGTTCTTGAGCTAAATGACAAAAGGAAGGAAGAGGGGAGGGTGAAGGGATATGGGTGGGTGTTGAAGAAATGCAATGTAATTAAAAGCTGCACATTTTTATAATTGTCTTAACAAAGGAAGGACTATTGAAAGAAAACAGTCAAGTACTCTTGGATATCAACTAAAAATGTGAGGGCAAGAGAAGGGCAGAAGTACAGTAAACAATGCTACAAATGAATGGGTTAAAAAAGAAACAAAACACCCAAGAGAAACATGAAGGATGAGGTGTAAGTGATGTAAAATGAGTGAAGAGGTGTAATAATTTTTAAATATAGTTAAGTGCTAGTTCTCAAAATATCACCTGATGAGTTTTTCCTTCTTCCACAGCCCTGAGAAGTACACCTTATTAATATACCGTATAAGCATGCTCAATGAATCAGGGAAAAAAATAACTCAAATAAAGGAATTATTTTTTCATTTAAATGTTTAAAATCTTGTACTTAGTATTTGTGGCCCTCAATACTCAGCCCTGTCAAAATTATCTTAGTAAATGTGGCTTTTCTTGACTGACATCTGAAGAGCTAAATAGTAGACAGGGCTTAGATTAAATTCACATGATTTGTCTTTTTTAAGAAAATAGCTAATTCAGCTAATACATATCAAACACAATTAGAGACAGCAAAGTAATCATTTTATCATGCCTTTGAAAAAATGACTGCAGTGATAACCATGACCTTTCAGAGGGGAAAGTGATCCAGCCTGAGGTTACACAGCATGCTTTGGATGGATCTCAACAAACTGCATTCATGCATTTTACAGGTTATGCTGGGATCTCCATATGGATACCATATATACATATACACACATATATATAACCATATATATGGTATATATGGTATCCTATTTCTGCTCAAGCACAAAATCCCATGAAATTCAGAGCTAATTTTCAATTAGCTATTAATGCTGTTTTCTATGAAGACTTCCTATATACATATTTCTATTCTTCTTTTAAAGACTTCCAAACCAGCTTCGTATTTTTCTCTCCACCTACTGCAAAGCTCTTGAATTTTCACATAACCAAAGCAGTGGTGCCAATTATCACTTCCCTGCTTTGTTGGGCTGTTAGCATTCCAGGCTGCCCCAAATTGTGACATTACTTTTAGCTGCAGTACAGCCTCATCTACAGAGTAGTGCAGTTGAGCAACTCAGTGACCATCCTTTTGTTTGCATTCCTTTTGCTTCTTTTAGTCTTCGTTAAATCACTCCAGAAGACACTTTTCTGTGATCTATTCTGAATTTCATTACAAACCTGATAAAAATCCTATTCTATTTCCACTGTTCACATGACTCATAAAAATACTTAGCCTGAAACCCTCTCAGGTGTTGGTTTTGTTGGGCTTTGAGATGCAGCTATTTTTGAAGTTCAATTTTAGACCTGATGAAGGGCTAACTGATACCATATCACACGCAGGAAAAACAGTGATTTCTGTTTCATGAGTTCTTAAAAAAAAAAAATCTGATAGCAATGATAGAAATACCTTCCTGACCCCTGCTTCCAAAACCTTAGAAATTCATGTTTATTGTACAAAAGTTTAATACAGTTCATGTTCAAGAGTGGAAACTTACCCAGAGATACTACAAAAGGAGAAAGGAAAAAAACTAAGTTGAAAAGGTTGTTCAGTGAACACACGGAAGATGTGGCACATTTTGGAACATGCTCTACAGACTTGACTCTTGCATGCTTTCCCGTTTCTGTATAGAAACATTTCTTCAGCAAAAAAATCTCTAACAAAGAAAATGCTCCAGCCAAGTGCAAAGAACAAGGCTTGCCCATAAAGAAAATTTGCCTATCTACACTTAGTACAAGTAAACCTCCACTCAGGCAAGGACTAAATAGAAGGGTGAAACACCTATAGCTTTCAGTAAGATCATACCAGAGTTTAAACTGAAAACATACTAACACTTCATCACTAGAAACTGCAGCAACCTCTCAAAATGTATATCTATGATTTTTTTCTTTGAAGAGGGAGTAATATTTTTACAAATTTGTCTTGCCCTCATTTTCTTTAATTGATTACTCCCATCCATCACGAATGCCATATATTTATGCATACATGCATACATCAATACATTCTGTAATAGTTGGTAAAATACACAGAAAGCCCAACTGCCTGATCACTTTTCTGATATCTGTCTTCCCACCTACATTTTGTCAAATAACTCAAAATGAAGTAATGAGGCAGGCTTGAGGAGCTTGAAGATCCTGGGTCAGGAAGAGATATCAACAACAACAACTACCATCAACAGCACCACAGCACCTGTCTGCAGCATGACCACAACTTAGCTCACAGGAGAAAAAGAAGGAAGAAAAAGAAGAAAAAAAACTTGTCAACATGTACATGGCAAGAACTTATAGAAAATTATGTTTAGCCCAGGAGTTGGTAGAAATGATTAATAGATTCATCCTAAAACATGCATTACCACCATTTCAACACAACACATACCAGCTAATGTAACCACATCTCCTGCAAAAGCAACCGTTTGTATGTTTCTCTTTCAAAAACTTAGTGCACTCTTAGGTTCTTTATAGAGTTCTAAGTCATTTTACCTCAGTAAAGGCCAAGGCAGTTTTGATTTGTACCTTACTCTGGAAATTGAAGCGTGGCTTATAACTAAGGACACTGTGGTCACTCCACTAAAATCTTTTCAGAACAAAGCTGTATCAACTTAGAAAAGCAAAGCACAGTGCTCATGCTGTAACAGCTTTATGCATAATTTGACATGAAGAAGAATTTGGGTTTATTAGACATTTAAATCACTCAGTGATCATTACCAATCACAGTATGTGATCTACAGAAAAGATGCTCATCAAATCAAATTAAGTGCACACAGAAACTGAGCTCAAAACAAATAGTTGAAGAGTTTTAAACCATGAAATTCAGTATGCAGGAATCCAGTTAACAGCACTAAGAAATGTATTTTGTTACCTTAAGAAAGAATCTCTTATCTGTCCTAACAGGATTGTAGGAGGCAAGGTAAGCAGCTATTAGAAGAAATTTGGAGTAATAAGGAAGTTCCACATGGGTATGTGCAGAAAGTCCTATAAAATAAACAAACAGTTCATGAGTTAACCAAAACCCATTCTGAACATCCACAAACTTCAAATTAAACTTCCCTGCATCTATTTTCTTTTCCTTCTCTCCTGCTCTGGTGCCATAACTAAATAAGTATGACTTTCTCAGCCCCATTATCACAGATGCAAACTCATGGCAGGGCCAAGGAGCACAGCACAAAGCTAAATAAAGCTAACATTCTGAAACCTTTCAAGACTCTCAGCAAATGTACTTGAAGCATCAGATATTCATAAATCTTCCAGAAAAAAGATATAAATAATTCCATGCTACTTTCATTTAAGGGAATTTTCCTGACAAACAAGGCAGATTAAGGGATATATTTAAATACAACGGCAATTTTTTTTCAAGATTCAACCTTTAGACTCCTCTAGGCCACCAAACAGCTTGTCCAGGAACAAGGCTGGCAGGGTGAAGAAAGCAGCAGTGCTGCACTTCCGATACACAGTTCATCTGTGATCAATGATTTTTAGCCACTGTTCTATTTCCGACGGAAAATGTTTTAAAAATTTTAAACTTCATCCAGTTGACTCTGCCTCCTTGTACACATGTATACTTAATTAAGATTAAACACACATATTAAAACCCACAAGAACTACAGTCTAGTGAATATTTCCTTCCCCTCTTTTTGAGGGGAACTCAAAGTACTTTTACTTGGTAATTTTTACCCTTACAGTCCCCTGCTCTTCTTTTACATGCTTATGCATAAGATCATCACACCACCCTTCATCAGCTGGCTAATTACAGAAACCATTAAAGGGTCTCTCTCATGCCCTCTTTGCTTATAGTTTTTACTTCAACAGTTTCTTGTTCTGTGAAGCACCTGTACCCTTATGCTTTAATCCACAAATATCAGCAAATAAAGATCAAAGAATTAAACATTTAAATGTTTCAAAGTTATGATTCAGGGTCCATAGTATAGGGAAAAGCATCCTAGATGACTGCTAATAATGATTTCCTCTCATGTAAGCATAAAATAACAGCAGTCTTAGGTTCATTTATAATTAAGAGATTCTCTTGTACTGCATGCTATTTATAAAATGCAACACCAAATAAACTCTTGCAGACAGACAATTTAGTTTACTACAAACATATCTGGTTTTCCTCCATTCTTCTGGTCAGCCAATATTGCAGCACACAGTGAACTATTTGATGATTTACACCTTTATTAGAGTTAGAATTTTATTTATTAGAACAACTTCTTAAGCATGTTGCCATCAAATGTTGTTTTAAAAACATGACATTTTTTCCTACTACATATACTTATGAAAATATATTTAAAATGAAGTCTCCCTTCACGGGGTTGTCAGATGCAAAATACTTCATGATCATCTGGGAGAGAGTTTAATAAGAACATTTTGAATCAAACTCCTTTGGTCAAAAATGCTGAATATTCACCAATCATAAACCAAACATAGGAAACAGTCTGATGATTGCATTTATCTCAAGGAATTGTCATGACAAATAATATAAAAAAATGTTCCCTAAATACAAACTGGTCAAAAGACCATGACCAACTGACATCACTAGGAAAATATTTCAGTATTCCTTCCTAAATTGTAAATGAAGGCTGAAAAACATACAGAGATTCGATTTTCCAGCCTGTCTAAAGTATAAAACCAACAAAGCTCTACTTGTCCAAGGAAAGAACATAGAGAACACTTGCACTTCTGACATTTCTCTTTGCAAGAAATCCGGACGCAGGATAGGTGTTTTGTTTAGGAATCTGCTAATTCAGTGCAATACACCAGGTATAACATTCTTTTCTCCCCATCTGGACAATTCTGCCAGCTGGCACACAGAGATTTGACCATCAGGGTTCAGGCCATTCCTCACCCCTTTTGACATAAGGAATACTGATGTAAAGAAGACTGCTTTTACCGGCAAAGGATATTAGGAAAGGTTACTCCCAATATATATGATAGGGTAAAAATATTCCTTTGTAGAACACCTTCTCAAAGAACCATGATTACCCTGAATTGTAACTGAATACTAACAGGTCTTTGTCTGTGTGGTTTCATCCGCGTGTTCTCAGATGACAATGACCAAGTCAAACGTTCTTCACATTTCACATTACACGGCCCTGCACAGTTACTGTGTTTGATACCTTTCAATTGCCCAGACTCTCCACCATCATGCTGCAAACGCTCCCACTGTGAGCTGAAAGACAAATAATGCAAATACATAAATATATAGTATTTGATAGTCTTTTAGAGAAAGCTACCTGCTTGGTATATCCTAATTTTGTGACACTGGCTAGGATACAGTTAGTGAGAGAATAATTAAAAATACGTGGTCTTACTGTCTCGCACGTAAATTTTAATAATCTGCAGACTATGTATTTGATTTAAAAAAAATCAAAAAATTGTTAGATTAAAGCATAAAAGATCTAATTGTAAAATACCTACTACTTCCCATCCAACTGCCATGAATAAGCAAATATCCACAGCACTCCAAGTTTCAAGAATAATGCAGAATTGCATAAAAAGTAAAAACACTGATAGTTTTGATTCTTTTTAATCTGCTTAATAACTGTTCATATTTGTGAGACGAATACTACAATTACTTCATAATGTAATTTTGAAGTCAATGGAAGTCATCAAGATGGATTATTCTGTCAGTGAAAAGTGCCCCCAAGTGGTTTGGTGTTTTTCTAAACAATAACAAAAAAATTCACTTCAAAACTTCCCTTAAGGAATGACATTGCTAGCAATTGCACATTTTGGATCATTTTGTATACCACAAGGGGATTACAAAAAGATAGGTTTGTTGAAGTAACTATTTTGACTTGTTTTTTAAAGTTCCTCATGAACAGAGTTTATCAGTCATAAGCCATAAAACTTATAAAAAAAGTGTAAAGGGAGTTCAGGTAACACTTAAATTACAATGAATGACATAACAAGTCATCAGTGAGTTAAAGTTTTATCCCATGTCTATTTTACAGGCAGAAAAAAAGGTTAATTTTCCTTTCAGTTCAGGTAGTACAAAAGCTGATAGCAAAGTTCTACCACTATAAATTACATGGTCAAGAAAAAACCAGAGTAATCATAGTTCTGTGGCCAGAAACACCGATATAGTGATTTTAATTCCTCAAGCATTTACTGGTACACAGAAGTAAATCCTACAACTGTTAGGAAGAAAGCTGGAATTTCTGATAAAAGTCAAGTCAAGCTCAAATTTATAATCAAAGAAAACTGTAGAGGGAAATTACTTATTTGGAAACAATTCACAAGCTATTTTCTATCATAATCTTTTATTACAACCTAATTAGAGTAGGCAATTACACAATATAAAAAGTCAGGAAGATCCCGAGTAGACTGGGTAATGAAGATCAATATTGAATATAAATATATATTTGAGCCAAACAGTAAAATGCTGCATTCTACAGTGAACTCTAGCTTGAACAAAGCAAAATCAATTCTCTTTTTGAAGGAATGATCACATCTCTAGAACATTAGCAAAGACTTCTACTACACATTCAGGTTGTGACCAGAATACTCTATAGCCTCAATGCCATTGAAAGGAAAGAAATCAGTATGTTTTTACCAAGATAAAGAAACCAAGCAATATTGAATGATCTCTCTTTACATAGTGTAACATCAGAATCACTCATCTTAAAGGTGGAGAGAACATTAAACCTAAGCCAATTATTACCACTGTGAATAAACATCACCATCCTTTTTTTCTAGCGGTCTGGCAGCTTACAAAATAAACAAGGAATCTAAAACAATGCCAAGAACAATAGCCATTAATAGGACACCAGATTTTAATGCTGTCAAAAATGGCAATTCCATGTAAGAAAAAATTTGCCCTTGGAAGAAAATAAGGGATCAGAAAGCACAGTCAGCAAACAAACCTAGCTCTATCAAACAAAGCTAAGAAACACAGATACTCAAAATCTGTAATGTCTCAAAAATTTTGAGGCTTGCACACATCCTTGGTACAGCGAGTATCTGGTGAGCTAACACACACAGCAGTGTGTTTTAAACTGTGTCTGTATATTCTGGTGATGAATTCCCATGCTTGGTAGTCTCATACATTACAGAAAATGGATCTAGCATCAGTGTAAAGGATAACAAAACCTGCTGCCACTGCTTTACTTATTGAATCTATTATATGCTACAAATGCCACTTTGTTTAAATCTCCTCCTGAGATATGCTATTTCTAACAGTGTATGGCAAGAAAGAAATGCACATTAAAGAAAAAAGATTACATCTATCAAAAAAGAAACACTAGCCATGAAACACAGTGAGAAGAAGGTTGTTAAAAACACCAACCTCAGCAAAGCAAACAAGCCTACGCCCTCCAAATTACCTGGATATTTCCCGGAGATAAACAGTCTGCATTGCCTTCTTCAAATGAGGTTCAATATTTTTCCAGAGTTTGCGGGTGTCGCGTTCATTTGCTGCAACAAGCCAGAATCAACTCTGTTAAACATTTAACTCATACAACACTAAAACTCATCCCTGACACCTGAACAGTCGCAGGCATAACACAGTCTAACACCCTGACTCTGACATGCTGCTTTAGGATGATGCACCATCACCATTCATTCAGCAAGCACATGCTGCCACACAAGGCTGTTTCTCTATGTTCTGAGATAACCTGCGTCAGTTTGACAAAACCACTCCTCTTGGTTTCTTTCTTCTCTTAGCCTTGACAAAAAAATAACTTATCCCATTACTTTGTCAAAGTCCTGATGGTTGAGTGAGGAGAAAGATTTATAGGAAGCAGGAAAATTTTCATGGTATTTCCATCTTTGTTTCCTAAAACACCACCACCAAATACCATGTACTGCTTCTGCTGCAAGTGCTAATGACTGGGTGCAACTGGAGTGGGCAATGCTGTTGTGACCTGAGATACCACTGTGCCACCACAGCACAAGGATCAGAGCAAAGTCTTCACCAAAACCCACCAAACAGCACCTGCTCTCTCACACACCCATTCAAATTGAAGACACAGCCTTACCTTCCCCTCTGACCACTGGTTCACAGTATTTAGCAAAATTGAGTGCTGCCTACAGAAAGCAAAAATGGAACACATTAAAGTACTATCTATCTGATTCAGCTACAGAGTATAACTAGCATGCTAATTAATCCCTTTGCAAAGTCAACAAACCCTTTTAAGTCAATAACTATGACACTTGCTTACAAACATTATACTGTCAAACGTGGCATCATTTCTGTACCATAAAATGAAAACAGAAGTAATCTATCACAGATTACATGGCTTTGAGCTCAGCAAGATCTGTTTATTGTACTCAGGGGTTGCATTTTTTTGAATTAACATAATAATTTATCATTATAAATGCAATAAAAATGTTTTCATGAACTTTTCTTACTCCCTTCATTTTCAGATAAAACTTTCCATTCCAGGAGAAGTTTAGCACACTTAAACACAAGCAGAATTTTTTTTAAAATTTATTTATTTAAAAATATGCTAACATATTCTATATGCAAATGAACTCCTTTTGCCAAGAGTAAGATTAAGAGATTTTTGACAACACTATAACCTAAACTTTCTTCTAAAATGTTTAAATCAATATCACACAGAATTTTGTAAAATATCAATCCTCAGATTTCATTCTTTTTGTCCTATTGCACTTTAATAAATCTGCGTGCTAATATACAGAACTCAAAGTGTAACTTCCATATATAAATCTAATACAATTCCAGAATATATTATTAATAATCACACATAACAGCATACACATTTAATAGTCTGTATTAGACACTAAGGAGCTCATTCTGTGTTCAGTTGTATGTGTCTGTCACTATCTTCTATGGAAGAGACTTGCCAACCACAAAGAATTTAGGGTCCAATCACATAAGTATTTCCATAGTGTTGCACAAGCAAATAGTGCATCTAAACCTATTGAAATTCTCATAAGCAGAGCTACTCAAGTACATGTCTGCAAGAACTGTGACCCTGGTTTCTATTTCTGTCTCCAGCAATCTCATTTACATACAAAACCTACATGGTTAACAGATAAGTTCAGCTGAAATTTAGCAGCATGTTCCTGAGGAAACACAGGCATTCAGATCATCTCTCGAGCACCGATTTCTTCACTGATCACGTCAAACTTGTAAAATTTCCTTGTACAGTTAATTCAATAATAATTGGATTAAGATAATGTTTGTAATTGTTACTAAGCACAAATGTCACCATCAAGTAACTTAATTTTCTTCTGTTAAGTTTGTTTACTATTACATTATGTGGTTAAAACGCCTTTTTCCAAATATTTTCAATTTATTACCAGAAAGCTACACAACACTGGAAGCGCTTTACAGCCACCAAAACAACTGCAACCTTTGTTATAGATTTTTAGGGCAACTACATTTTAAGCTAACACATTCTTAGAAGAGCAAATTTACACTAGATATAAGGAAGACTTTTTTACTATGAAGGTGGTGAGACACTGAAACAGGCTGCCAGAGAAACTGTGGATGCCCCATCCCTGGAAGTTTTGAAAGCCAGCTGGATGAGGCTTTGAGCAACCTGGTCTAGTGGAAGGTGTCCCTATCCATGGCAGGGGAGTTGGAACTAGACCTTTAAGGTCCCTTCCAACCCAAATCATTTTATAATCTTTCATTTTCCCTTTGTCTATATTCAACAATAAATCTAGACTTTAATTTGGCAAAAGACATCCCAAAACAAAACAGCAACACTAAAGAAGCTCATCTCACCAGATGCCGAAGTTCTTTCAGGTCTCTACAGACCATGTAGAAGACACCAAGCAAAATATTGATATATGCAGCATAGAAATCTGCAGAATATTCCGGGGGATGATTCTGAGACAAGATCTTCTGCAGATGTCCTATTTAAACAAAAATAAATTTTGCTGTTTTCAAGCCAACTTAATAAATCGACCACATTTGTGGAAAAACAAACAATAATCATCACTAAAAAAACCTCAACAAAATCCACCAGAACCTACACTGATTTGAAGAACCAGCAAATGTAATGGAATCAAAACATTACTTTGAGATGTTCTGGCAAGCAGAAAAAGACAAGACCTTTACAGGTTGTGTGAATATAGACTTCAACATTCCAGTAGCTATTACACATTCTGCATTCTGTAAAAGGCACACTGATAAACCTGGAAAAAACTTTTGAATGTCCTTCGACAAAGTGTTATATAATCCCTGAAAAGCAGATTAAAAAACTAGTTTACCTATGCTGTAATCTGGAAAATACATGGTGAATGGCTCAAAGCACCCAGTGTTTGGACGGAACAGCTCCCACACTATTTCACTGAGCAGAACAACTGTCACATTTAGGTCGGTCTACACAGGGAAGAGAAAAAACTGAATGAGAGAATGACAGAGAAATAAAAAAACAGTGCATGTTAGAGCATCAATGAGAAAAATTATTATTGTGACTTTTCTGTTTCACAAAAATCATTAAATTTACAGTTTATTTCTATACTAGTAATTTGCATTAAAGCTTCAGCTGGCCTAATCAAGCAGATCATACATTGCAAACCTCTATAATTACATGATATTTCTCTCCAACCCCTGCCATTTCATTGACATGTAAGTTTTGTGGGGTGATACACAATACCAATTAGATTCCACCCCAAAATTAGGAGAACATTTTACTTTAGTAATTAAACACAGACTTTCAGAGCAAAAGAAAAAAGTTAAAAAGCAAAAAGAAATCTCAGCGCTTCTGGAACCAAGCTATCTTGTACTTTATTTTAAAGGCAAACTTTATTTTAAAAACAAACACGCAGACATTCCAAACCAAAAATGTAATATGACCTGTTTACTCTCCCAACTGTTTTACTAGTTAACAACAATGGGGCTGTTCATAGTAATGTATTTTTGTAACCAAGTTTTTATTGACAAAATACCTGCTTCAGACTGGATGTTATGATCAATAGGTAACAAAATGCTTCATATTTAAAACAATATTGTTATATTTTGGTCATCCTTCAAAATATTGCTACTTAATATGAAGCTAAAACTATCCGTGAAGATGATGTGTCATTCTCCTTCTTTGCAAGGTTTTTGCATCTATACTAAAAATTCTGCCTAACAAAAGATGCTTTTAAATATGGTTCTTCAAGAGAGACATTTGAAAACTATTAAGGCACCTCAATAAAACAAAAGGAGGGAACTTGATTGAACTGACAGTGTTATGAATGACTTGAAAGACATTTAAATGCTATTCCTTTCCCTGAAATGTAGTGAAAATCTTTTTTTACTTACTTTTCCCCTTTCTTGGTGAAGTGTCACCCACCCATATTCTTTACTGTTTCTTCTTTGTTTTTATGGAACATAAATATTTTTTTCACTTTCAACAAGAAAGTATCTTTCTGCATTTCTTTCAGTTGGTTTCCTCTCCCAGAACTCCTAATGTTTCAGCTGACAGAAGTACTAAGATACATTCAGCTCACTTCCTGACTGATCATCCAGTATGAAGAACTTCAGAATTTGTCATCACAATCCTCAGAGAAATCAAACATCCATGACCTGTTCTTCAGCAGTGACCTGCCAGCGCCACGATATCCTTCCCTCCTACTAGTGGCATTCCTGGTCTCCTTTCACTCCAGGAAAGGAAGAGATGCAAAAGATTTGCTCCTACAACATTGCTCTGCAACACTGGCTGCACAACTGTTTCAGAAAGCCTCAGTCCAGAATCCAGAATTTAAGCAACTGGAATATCAGCATTCAAAACAACAGACTTCTTTGGAGGTTAGTTTTGAATCTGGGAGTGTTCCTGAGGTATATATAAGTCTTAAGTCTATGGGGTTTTGATCCCTGAACACCAATTACAGACCCAAGTTGGCCTCCCTTCTCTGCAGAACAGGTTGTTTCTGCTTCAGGAGCAGCCTAGTCCAGAACATGGGCAGACAAAAAGAGACAGAAAATGCACCAGCTGTCAGGAATAAGAACACAACTGTGAATCAGTCTTCATTCAGTGGAGAAATCAATGTGACCAGAAGATTAAGAACACCACACAAAAGCTTTGAGATAACAAGCATAATTTCAGCTATTTACATGTTCAGATATTTCAAAGTACCAGCAACTTACGGTTTTGTCTTCAGTTTCTTTTCAGGGAATGTACCATTTTTGCTTATTTCAAGTCAAAAGCTTTGATGCTTCAGAAGTGAGAAAGGAAAGCACACTGTGGTTTACTCCAATCAGAAACTTACTGAGGCACAATTCCAGGAGAAGTGTGAGAAAACTCTGTAGCAAGTCAAAGCACATTCACAGCTGCTGAGCTGTGCAGCTCCAGCCAAATTAAACAGCTGGTAGTCTCTTGAAAATCTCATTCTTAAAAAGACAAATAACCTAGAAAAGACAGCTATATATCTGACACAAGCCTCCAAAGATTCTACACATCAGATATTGTAAATAAGATACCATTAACCACAACTAAAAAAAAAAAGGGTCTAATAAAAATCTCTCAATGTTTAAATTCTAGTTTGGTTTCTAGTTTTGACCACTGTTTTGGGGGAGTGAGGCTTAATTTTTCAATTTTTCTCATCTAAAGGATCACTTATCTTGATCTGGGACCCTGGATGTACAGGTACCACATGTTCAGTTACTTTCAACAGGCAGGACATATATGATAATTTCTTTCCAGACACTCACCAACTCTTGAAGCCTAAGAAATGCTGGCAGGATGTTTGCTTCCATTTCCCTCAGCTGTTCTGCTCTATCCAGAACCTTTTAACAAAAACAATGATATTATATAGACAAACTCAACTCCCACTCTCACACGGACTTAAAATTAATTCTTAGCTGCTGGAAACTGAATTGGAGAGATTATTGCTTCAAAAGTGCTTCCAGGAAGCCCAAGCAGCTCTGCATCTAAAAAAGTATATAATCCCTAGACAAGCAACATTCTCATGCCTTATGGCAGGAAGAATTATTATTTAAGTCCAGTCAGGAATATCACATCAAAGTCAGGATATCCTTAACAACCACTGAAACCTCAATTTTTACCCAAAATTCTTCTTATGTTTCAAATTTTCATGGAGTACAGTAGCACTGTAACTACATGCTTACTCTAGAAGAGTTGTCTTTTCCTACCATTATATGATTTTTCAGAAACAAATAAAAGCTGGTATTCTGAATTTTGAGAGAAACTTTTCTTGCCATCGTTTGCAGCCTAGGAATTTACAGGATTTATTGTATGCAAACTTCACATAGCAGTAACAGATGTAGCATATGCACAGCTTAAACAAGGAACATCTTAAGCAAATAATATTTTAGAGTCTGAAGAATTAAAACAGAAGCATGAAGACATCCAAGGTTACTCTTTGGTAAAAAAAATGTGCATTTCCAGCACATGTAAAATCTTGACAGAAATGAAAAAAGAGAATAGAAATACATTTCTTTTGTGGCTTATTTACTACTTGCAATATAAATCTAAATTCTGAAGCTCATTACTTCTTTAGAATTATTGCCCTTGAGATAAAAACTATAGGTCTGTAGAAAACAGTATTTTTTATCCTATTACATATCTTCTCTCCATCAAAATCTTACAGCATCTATAATTTCTGTTGCCCACAATATAAGGAAAAGAACTTTATGTGCACAACCAAACATATTCTGAAAATATTCTTTCAGAATCCCACCACACAAATCTGAAAGAACTATCTCTGCATCAATATCTCACACTTTGGGAATTTATTAAAAACTGCAACATATGATTTTATATTGGTATCTGCATTTGGTTCATGTAGTAAGTGACTTCAGGAATGAAGACTGCTTTACACTGCAGATCAAAGAGTGGCCATGTATTTTTACTAATAAAATACTGCTTATTGGACCCAGTGACATGCAGCTACCAAACACAATGCTTTAAGGTCTTGACCTAAGTAGATCACATTTTTTAGTTAAATGGGAAACCACAGCTCCTACTTACAGCAGAAAAAATACACTGTGACCCTGGCTTGTGGAAAATGTCAAGTGGTTCATAGAAACAGCCTTCCCTCAGGTCTATAAATCTATGCCTTATTCTTTGGTGTCCATGTAGACTTGCCACTCTTCAAGTTTTTAAAAAAGCCCATCCTTTCTAAAACCAGCTGCTGACTTACATTAAAAAAAGTAGCTTGATACTTCTGTAAAGTGCTAAATATTGTAAATGTATGAATGACAACAACTTATATCTACTCCAATTTTTCAGGTAGTTAAAATGAATAAATTCATTTTTCATAAGTAATCACAAGCATTCAGCACCTATGCTTGGGTTAAGAGAGACATTTAGAATCCTTCGCTCAAAAGTAAACATTTATCTTAATTTACTCTGAGTTAATTGAGCTGAAATATGACATTATTTACTACTGAAATGAAATTGAATAAGTCAGTATTGCCAGTTTATGTTACCAGCATGATGGTCTTCCATCAGTCTCAATTCAAACCACTCTACAACAAATCCAGATTAAATGCGTTAATAAGCATGAATTGATTTCTCCCATTCCTGTCTGTTCCCATGCAGAATGTAACTGAAATACTAATTTTCTACTTCATTCTTCTGAGGCAACAACTATTTTCATGATACAATTGAACCTTTGTAGTTATTTAATGCTTTATTTTCTACAACCATTGTTTAAGAACTTTCTAATTTTCTGAGTGATACCAATTTTCATAGAATACATGAAGAATTCTTTGCTGATGTAAATAGTTTTTAATCCAAATACTAATCTGAAAGTAAGATTTTACCGCAAGAAGTATTATGTGAAATACATTGAAGGTTATTAGAGAGATTAATTTCGTGCTTATGGAATTGCTGAAGAACGTCAGTATCACTTTTGTGACAGTAAGCTAAACCACTTCTCTATTTATAACTTTTTATCTGTTTTAAGTGTTGGTACACTGTTTTCTTCATTCCATTTCTAAGAAGTACGCCAAATTTATTAACCTTCTGACCGATAAGAAACAACGAGATAGAACTGTTTCCACTAAACATGATATGAAGTTTTTTAACTCAGCGGCAAAGTATTTTTAAATGGGAATAAAACATACTTAACTATAGCTTGTGAAACAGGATGAAGAATGTTCAGTATAATTATGAACTTCTTGTTTGACTGCAAAAAACCCTAAAGCAGTATGGGCACATTGAGAGCTTAATGACCCTGGGTAATCACACTGCATGTTTCTCACAGCAATCAATCTTAACCAGGTTCTTGTTTTCTTAAATAATCAATTTCAACTCTTAAAAAAAAAAAAAACTTAATTCCTACTGCTGGCCCAAAATTTTGGTCTGTATATTCTGAAGGTCCACACTATATGTATACATTTACACATCACTAATGCTACAGCTTTCATATTGTCCTTTCATCAGACCTCTTTGTTTGACTGAAATTTGTTTCCGTATTCATCTCTCAGCACAATAAATGCTGTTATAGTCTGCAAATTTTGACTCCTTTATGTAGTTAAGATTATCACAGTAAAAAACCCCAAAGACCTAAACCAAATCCTAGTGTTCTAGTATTACACTGATTCAATCATTCCTGCAACCTAAATTCTGATTATTTTTCCTGCAATCTGCTGTTTATTCCACTTGTGCATATCACCACTTTTTTCACTGCAATCCTTTTTTTTTCCCATCTTAATTTTAAAACTATAGGTCCTGTCTCTGAGGGCCACAAGTGTAGCTGAAGATGTAAGATCTCAAAAGCATTTTTACAGAGGAAATGATGCATTTTAGTTCCTTAATACTATCCTCAAGTTCTATTCTAGCAAACCAAGCCTTGTCACTTCCATTCTCCATATTCCCTTCTGCCCTATTCCCCACCTCTGCTTTCTCATTTGTGATGCTATTTTCACAAGGAAACAGATAAGCATGACTTACTACTAATAAAACAAATATAGGCTCTCTGTATTTAAAGACTTTGTAACAGTATTACATCCTGAATTTAAATGTGCGATATAACTTATGTTTATTATTAGTTATGCTATACGGTTTTCGCGTAGAAAAAAATCTAAAACCAGGAAAAGTACAGAACCTCACCTAAAGCCTGTAAGCCAACAGAAAGAACCTGTCAACAGGTTCTGAATGAGGTCTATGGAGAAATTTTGTGCAAACTGCTCTATAAGGCACACATTTCACATACAAACTATCAATAGCCATTACTCACACCCTCTTACCAGGAATGGGACTGGACATTAAAATGAAATTACTTACAATGTATAATGTTTGATCTTGAAGCTCACAACTGGCCACAGCTTGTTTAAAGAGACGAACAAAGTCATTCAAAGTATCACAATGCACAGGAGAGGTCTGCTCTGTGCCAGATGAACAGCTCTGCAGCTGGATGAGAATTTCTTCTAGCAGAAGTCGTGATGTAAAGTATTCCACACAGTTCACAAACACATGAGGAAGCTGAAGAGAACAAGAAAAATTACACAACTGCGTTTGGCTTTTTCAGTGTAAATACTCCAGAAAGAGTTTCTCTTCCATGTGAGAGAACCAAAGAAAACATATACTGCCAGCAGAATATATTACAAGTAAGAACCAAAATAACTTGTTAAAAAAAAGATCAATTATGTACCTAGTCAAAATATTATCTATCACAAACTGAAGAGAGAGCTGATGAGTCTTCAAATTGAAGTATACCTTCTAATTATGTTTAAACACTGAAGCACAATGCATTCTTTAACCATGTTGAAAAATTGTGAGCAATAGACAAAAAGAAAACCAAACAGCATTTCACTCAAAGAAATTCAGACAACTGTAAGACATTACAGTATCATAAAATGGTTTATTACGAATTACAGTGTCTAGAAAACACAGATATCTCAAAGAAAGTAATATCCCCAGCACACTCTCCAGAACTACTGTGAACGTTTTTGGCATTCAATGCGCACAAATGATAAAATGTAAGCTTCTATATCAGAGTCATGTCATCAGCATGATTGTACAGAACATTTTCAGAAAACCAGATCTTTCCAAGCAAACAGTGAGTGAAAAAAACAAGAGCATGAGATACATTATAAGCATCAATTTAGTAATATTGAAAATCTACAGTCATTTGTCTTTAAATAGAAGGCACTATAACCCATAAAATAATACCAGTAGTCAAACTCACCTAAGGCAAAAAAAGGTAATTTTCTAGCAACCTTATTTTTAAGACATAGCTTATCTGCACAACTCTATCATCTCTGGTAAGGCAGATGCTCTTTTTCACACTGAACATTAAAACCTCTGGAAAACATTAGTCACTGGGATGCAGGAATGTGGTTGTCTATAACAAAAAAAAAAATGCAAGTACCTCATTCCAGTCTTCCTACTTAAAATACAATATGATTCAGCAGATGTGGGGAAGTGTGGGTACATGCTGGCAATCCACTCACACAGCATGTAATAAAAAGCTTTTCTATGATTTTGAACACCATGAAAAGGAAAGGGCTACATCACCAAAAAGCAGCTATTCAAAGTGCTGCACCTCCATAGCAGAAGGAACACTGGGTGCCTCAGATGTGATTCACGCCACCACAGTACACAGGAGACACCCAGACGTGGCACAAGAAGTTCTGCAGAGAGAGCTGCTGCTCAAACCAGCCACTTCCCAGGGCCTGGCCACACCTTCAGATATGGTGTGAGAGGTCAGCTCAGTGCTGTGAGCAAGGCATGAAAGGCTACTTCATGGAAGAGGATCATAAACCCCTGCCTTCTACTCTTCTCCCTCTGCAGAACTTTTAATGAAAGGGGTTTCTGCATAAAACCTGCAGATCAAGTGACAAGCTCACTCTGGACAAGTTGAAAGTATCGGGGCTATAGAAACACGCAAGTGGAAATTTATGGTTTAGGCATGAAGTGGGCACCTGTCATTGGATTTAAATCCCTGAATTTCATGACTGACAAAGAGATATTAACAGATCTAGATGGGAATTTCTGTAATGACACCCTTCAACTTAGGAGGACTTTAAAACATGTTTTGGAAAAAAACTAAAACAAGGAGTCAATGGAGCTACTTCAGGCTAAGTCATGGAGACAAGGTGAAAAATATTTGCCTCCCTTTTTATATTTTTTAAACTTTCTTTAAAAAGTTATTATGATTTACATTATATCTCAGAATGCACAATTTAATTTTATCCTAAGTGACCTAGCGAGGAGAGTGATGCATTCATGACACAGTAAGTGGAGGAGAAGAATCAGGAAGGCAGAAATGGTTGAGGAAACAAACCATTTTGAGAAAGTAGAGGCTATTTTGAGGAACCATGGTTATAAACTGTAAATTCAATATCCTTTGTGGCCATTCCTACCTGTAAGGTAGTTAGAAGAGTTTGCATCACATATGTCTTTCCACTAGATGTGTGTCCATAGATAAAGATGGATGGAAAACTAAACTGCTGACGCTAAGAGAAAAAAAAAAAGTTGTTTCAATTCTTCTTCTTTTCATTCAACAGATAAAAGATTTAACAATGAGCTTTCCCCCTGAAAGAAAAGTTATCTCCTAAATTGAGGCATTAAATATAAAATACATCATTTATACGTTTATACATTTATATACATAAAATACGTCATTATTATGGAATCAACAAGATCAAGTTTTATGTTACATCTTTGCTGAAATGCTGGGGGGTAAGTTGCAAGAATCAAGTATCACATAACTGCCAGTGAAACTGCTCTAACAACAAAAACACACACACAGAGAAAAGCAGTGGGCTCTTAATTCGAATTAGCGAACTAACTGAAACAAAACCTTGGCAAGCACAAATTGCAAGCCATGCATTCCCCTAGCTTCTGCAAACACTACAAATTGTCTTTCTTTTCATTAGGACCAAACAGAAAAGAATTAAATGGTGTGAAGAAGGAGATGGTAAAGCTTGCTTTTCTTTCACAAGGTAATATTTGATGTATCTATTATTTAATGGTCCTGATGCTGTTCATTTCATGTAGTTTTTTTAAGATGCAGGGAAAATAACTGAATTAATCTTTTTCTCCATTCTGAACAGGTTTAACAACAGGTGAAAATGAAAACACAGGTTTTTGTGTTAATTTCTAAGAATTTTGTATATTGACTTAAATATGAATACAAAAATAAAATTGACACTTTTTATGAAAAACAACAGTCAATTTATCCAAGATGAAACACTCTTGTGCAAGACATGCAGGTTTGAGTATCTCTACATTGATCAAGAATTAAAGTATCTATTTTTAAGAAGAGTTGTTGCCACTATGCTTGTAACATACATAAAACATGAATATTGTAATTTGATATTATTATTAGTAGTATCCATAATTAAAGACAGAAAACAGATACTAATTTCCAGTTTGTTACTGAATGTAAGCAGACATTCTGCAAGCAAACTGCTTATAAGTTTGCAATTAAAAATCCTCATTACTTTATACCACAGCTTTGTGAAGCAGTAATAGACTCTTTTGCCAGTGGTTTCTAACTCTTATGACCAGCCTCAAAACTACTAACAATCAGAACAATTTAATGTACTTAGAATTCAGACACTCAGATATTAGATTAACACGTCAAAACCAAACAGAATTTCTACACTGACATTGAAAAAAATTACTTTAGGTCTAGGAGGAAGAGACTTACTCCCTGGTAATAACTGGCCAAGACAGAACAGAGTTGTGGCAAAATCAGAATTAAGAGAGACAAAGACACAAATAGCTCTAAGTTTGTTTAGGTCCTTCCAGCTGCAAGACATCTTTCAACCTTCTAACATACCAGAACTTTCTGCCAAACACTAATGTTAAAGATGGTAACAAAAAATAAAACTTCAACAAAGAGGCAACCAAAGCATGTTCATAGTGACATCACAAAAACACCCTTAAATTTCTGTTCTCCCCCCGAGACAGCAGAATGCCTTTGTTCTAGTCCAACACAGAATACAAGAGCACTACCTCGCCAAACAGTGACAGCAACATGGACACCTGGGATTCTCGACAAGGCACCAAACTTTCCAAGTGAAGCAGGTCAGCTGCTGGGTACGCTGGATGTTCAAGATTTGGCATTTTGATATTCCTGTAGTTAGTCACTTAAACATGCAAATCCCTTTTGAGGTGCAGAGACAGGAAATAAAGTGATCTGGAAAATGAAAAGTTTTCATTATCATTTGCTTCCATACACATAAAAGGAAAAGGAATGGGAATTGACAGACAATCTAAACAGACATTCTAGCTCAAGACAAGCGTGGAACTATGACAGACTTAAAAGACTTCAGTAAAATTGGACTTAACTACGTAAGGCATTATACAGACATTTCCACATCAGACAAAATCCAAAAAAGCAAATCAAAATGGAAAGGTATACAGGATGCGAGCAAATCAATACAAGAAAGAATTACCCTAGTTTAGCTAACTGAGGAATTACACATTTAATTCTGGTTTTATATACATTTAAAATTAGCAAGAGAATAAAAGTGAGTAAAGTAGATTAGTCATAGATCATCACCTCCTTGAACAGTCAATAAACAAGGATTTAGAAACAACAGGAAAGAGGCAGGACATAAGGAAAGATAAGGATGACAAAGTAATAGATCTCTGGCTGCTAACGGGAATGCTAACCCCATCTTGAAAGGAGCACAGGCATATGAAGAAAATCCAGTTGATGGTAAAGACTGGAAATACTCCTTAAAAATAGTAGGAGTCCAAACCAGTTACATAAAACTAATATTAATGCCAATTTACCTTTTAGACAAGGACTAGATAAAGAAAAACAAAGGCCTTGATTGCTGTAACACTGGGAAGGCTGGATTTTAGTGACAGAATACAGAAAAACACCTCAACAATATTCTTTGCACTTCTAAAACTGCTGGAAAGATGGTACTTTTACCTGTTGTGATACAGACAACATGCAGAGAGAACTGAAATTACCTCAACAGCTGGATTCTGACTTTGTCAAACACAACATGACAATCAAAAAGAAAGTTTGGAAATTTCATTAAGGCAATAAAGATATCAACTGATAGGATTATCTGTATGCTATCAAGACAAAGATAATAAAAGAAAGCACTCACAACTGTTTTAAATGTAATTATTGACAGATATATTATGCTGGTTATAAGTACAACAGCCCAGGAAAAAAAGATTAGGTCAGCAGAAGGAAATCAGAAATAGCAAGGTAAAGGGAAAACAAATGCAGTAGTAGATTGCACTAACAGGAGAGCTACTGGGGTACAAGGAGGTTTGTAAATATAAATGTATTTATGGAAATACCTTAAAATAGAGTTCCTTTTGGGACCAATCTCTGGTCAGTAGTTTCATAAAGAGATTTGAGAAAATATTTTTTCTTTTATTTTTACACTTTGCCTTCAGTATTTTCTAAGGTAAAAGCCAGGATTGTAGAATCATCAACAGAAAAATAAGTGGAATTAATGAGGAAAGAAAATTATATCCCTGATGATATAAGTAAGTCAGTACTTGCATTACACCTACTTGAAAGTAATCACATCACACATAACAAGGACTACAGTTAGATATCAAGAAACTAAGTCTGAAGTAACTTGAAAAATGAGTTTATTTATAAGTCAATCACATATTAAGCATGGGAAGTCAAAGTAATGCTGCTGTTAGGGGCAAAAACACCCCCACAATCATATGTATCAAGCAAACTATTTCCTATACACAGAATCATACAAAGACCCTTGGTCTATTTTACCAGCTTTGAATGGGTCTGTGCATCTCTCCAATGTACCTATTCAGATATCTATTCAAAATTAGAATAATTTTGAATAGATATCTGAATGAAGACACAAAAATCCAAATAGCTTGATTAAGGCTGCTATCTAAAAAATTAGCTAGGTATTTCAAGGACAAAAAGAAAAAAATTATGACAAGAGCCTCTAAAACCAAGGACAAACAAGTGGGGGAAAAGTTCTAGAAAAGGCTGAAAATCTTGTATAAATTTAAGGAAGGAAAAAAAAAAAAAAAGAAAAAAAAAAGACAGCCCTTTTGCTCCACTAGCTACATGAGAACAGGGCTTGACTGTGTCCTAAACGCATCTAAAGCCATAAAGCACTTCAGCTTTTCAAGGCCACTCCCAGGCAAACCTCCTCCGGGCAAGCACAAATCGCCTGCTGATCGCACCGTATGTGCCAGCCCCGCCTGCTTCTCAACACCCCTGCAAACAGCAACTTTCACCAAATACATTTCAGCTCGCAGAGGAAAACCTACATCTCTACCGGCTATACGTAGGTGTCTTCATCTCCAACAGCACCCCATTCATAAGCTCACAAGAGAAAGGATGCCTAGAGCAACGTGTTCACAAAACAATTCATTTAGATTAAATGGCAATGATAACAAAAGGTAAGTATCAGCCTAAACTTGAATTCAGGATGTTCCAGGCCGGGGAAGGTTGTACGTCTGACTCTGACCAGACCAGGAAGGTGCCAAAATCACTTTTCAGCTGAGACCGAGTAAAGCTGTTAAGAGCACAAGTTAAACTTTATGGCGGGACTTCATGATTTCTCACTAGGACTTCTCTCAACTCACTGGTCCTATCATACCTACAGCTGGCAGCCTTTCCACACTCTAGCATAAAAAACGACATACAAAAATGAGTGAACTTAAAGAGATTAGCATGGTTCTGCGTCCCCTCAGGCCCTACAAGCCCCCTGGGCGTGCCTTGGCTGAAGGGGAATGACGACCCCCGGCCACCATGGAGCGCGGCTTAAGGGCGCCTTCTGCCACGCGTGTGAGGCTGAGGGTGCTCTCGGCCTAGGGGGCGGCTCAGCCCGATGGGGTTTCGCTCCCGCGCCTACTCCTACCGAGAAAGGGGAGCAGAAGCAAGTCTGCCCCTTCTGCTCCTCACGGCCGGCCGGCCCGCCCTCCCTCCTTCCCGGCCGCCCCGGCTCCTCTTACCGGCTCCTCGTTCGCTCCCGCCGCCGCCGAACGCGCGCGCACCGCTGCCCCGCCTCCTCGGCCCGCGCGCATGCGCCGTGGTCACGGCGGGTCTGCCTGGGGCGGGGCGGCCTTCAGGGGAATCCGCTGCTTCCCCCGCCGAGGATCCCGCAGGGTATCCTGGGTTATCCCGCGGGGAGCGCCGCTGGGGCGCTCTGGCGCTCATCCCGCCCGGTATCCCACAGGCTATCCTGTGTTATCCCGCTGGGAGCGCTGCTGGGGCACTTTGCCGCTCATCCCGCCCGGTATCCCACAGGCTATCCTGTGTTATCCCGCTGGGAGGGCCGCTGGGGCACTCTGGCGCTTCCCCAGCCGGGTGTCCCACAGGATATCTTGTGTTATCCCACTGGGAGAGCCGCCGGGGAAATCCAGTCAACAAGAACGGAGAATTAATCCGTGTAACAGAGAAAGGCTAGCAAACTGTCAGTGGTGACCAGGTGTTAGACACGTTGCTTGGTAGAAGTGCCGTGTTAAGGTCTTGGGCTGGACACGTTCCAGTGATCTGAAATCACTGGATTCGGGGGAGGTTAACGAGGCTTGGGAAGAAGGATGTACTACGGGTAGTGGACACAAAGGATGCAGAATGTACGGGCCTCGAGGACAGTTGGCAGAACACCCGAGATAAGCAAAAAACTTAAAAAGCCAAATGTGCTAAATCAGCTCCGGCTGGGTAAAGGTAATTCCGGCAGGGGCAGACGGTGACCGTGGACCCAAGAAACCCCCAGACCCAAAAGAAGAGAAAGTTTGAGCATGCGGACTAATTAGCATGAGAAGCGAGAGAATCATTAGCTAATGAATACTAATTAATAAGAGAACTCTGTAACTTGTAGGAAATGAACAGACTCCACTGTTTGCTAAAATGTATAAAGAGTAATAGTAATAGTGGGGATTTCCGGAATATCACCAAGTGCCCAGGCTTGTGCAGCTCAGAAATAAATAATCAATGTCTCTCTTGAGTGTTTAATTACTGGCTTGTTGCATGCCAGGTAACAAATCTGATTTTTGTGGACAAGTGGAGCCTAGCTTACACATATAAAGTGCACATAACTTACGTGTGTTCATACACAAAACTGCTTAAAGCCAGGTCTGTGACCAGTCAAGCTCTGAAAATACATAACCATAGGTTCAAATTACAGCTGAAGTTATATTATGCATAAGCAGTGCACACTGTATTAGAGGGATAAATGTGACAACTGCATGCTGGGTTATGAAAACTAAAGTGATAAACTCCTTCCATACTCGGAGTTGGGTGCAATGTTAAATAAGTAAATAAGACTTATGTGAATCAAGCATGGCTTATTTTTAGCAGTCAGGGTTTTTTGTAAATATGCATGTACATGCACAATCATCATGGTTTGGCCTGAACAGTATTTCAGATCTTTAGGTATATGTTGTACATTTATAGACTGAAACCAAGGTGAATGGAATTAGATAAAGAGAAGCAAAAAATCCCCTAACCGATTTATGGTTATCTATACAAATTTGTGTAAAGTCTTGTTTTTTGGTTGTTTTTTTTAATGGCCTATTAAAAAAATGTCTATTTATCACAGTTTTGACAAAGCATAATAATATGGGTTACTGCTACTGAATTTGCATATATGTGTACAAAAGTTATAGTATTACTAGTTCAGTCCACTTCTTGACTTGTGACAAAATCTTTATTTGGAACAATAGGTATGTTTTAAAGTGTCATGTCAAGGCCTATGCTTCCCAACAGAGAGAAATACTTTTTTTTTTTCTAGCTTTTGAAACATGGGATCTGTTGAGGCAGATTGCTCTGTATACAGATGGACCATGTTTCAGAAAAAAATCCCAAATATAATAACTGAAAGTCTCACTGTATGTGGGAGATGAAATTAAATACTTTGGAAGCAGTTCTTAGTGATGTTTGGAACTTGTATCTTCTATGGATGGCTGCTGAGCAAATCTGAAATTTGTTTTGGAGTTGAGCAAGAATCCTAAAACAAGAGGTCAGTTTTTAAACATGTAGTTTTCAATTCAGTGGTTCTGTTGGAGAATCAGTGGTTCAGGCTGGAGTGCCTCCCAAGGTCACTTCAACACAACATAAATCCATATTACCTCACAGAGGAGAGTCTCACTCTCTCTGTTGTGTCCCCACTTCCACTCATTTTCTGGTCCTAGGATTTGGGTGGTTTATAAAGAGAGATTGTTGGGGGAACCAGTCCAGTAGAAATCAGCCCAAAAGATACTTCAGTGATTACAACCTCACTTCCAAAATCCTGCTTATTAACTGGGTGGGACTTCCACTCCTGTTAGCTTCTAGTTTAGCAGTTCAGCTTCTAGTCTGCAGTTCAAACAAAATACCCAGTAACAATTCTGCTTATTAATCCAAAGTGCCACCATTATTACTATGAGGTAAAACTAAAAAAAAAATTTTCTGTATAGCTTTAATAATTTGAAATCATTGAGAATATTGTTATTGATTGAAATGGTGGGACTATAATGCTATGTTTTTGTAGGACTTACCTGAAGTAACTACCACAGAATCCTGGACTTAAATCTGCAAATTAAAAACTATCACAGAAGACCACTGAACAGTTCTGCCATTTACTTGGGCATATCAGTGTCCATATATTCCTACAGAAAGTCTCTATTTCCCAGAAAAACTGCTTAAATTTGGTAAGTGTGACTTTTATTTTCATTCAAGAGGCCAAAACTGTTTAGTAGCAGTTGCTAGAGATAGATTTCATGCCTAAGTATAGCTGGTTATGTGTAGCATAATGAATTTCAGTTTAGATCTTTCATCAACACAGTTTTCACTGATGTCACTCAATATGCATTTCTGAAGAGCTTTAAATTATTTCTTAGTTTATACTAAGCTGTCACATGTCTTTTTATCTTATTCTGATTATGAGTTGCTTAGATACCAAATATAAAATGAAGCAAACAGTAAACTGAGGCTTGAAACTTGCATGTAACAGAGCGGGGGATAGACCTTTCTCACTGTATTTGTGGTCTGATATTATATATTAACACTTTTTTCTTTGTGAAGCTCATTTTCAGTACAGGTAGTGATTAATTTTCATTCAGGTTTTTGCATCCACAGTTCCAGTTCAGCAGCAAACTTTAAATATAGAATATTCACTCATTTGGTTCAAATCACTGGCATTCCTCATTTCTTAAACTTATATATTTAAGTGCATTACAGGATTATATTCTTTATATATGTCTTTCTGTATATCTAAATAGAACCATGTATAGGACACATACATATTTATCTAGGTTCTGTATTTATGTAGAGCTATACAGAAGGAATTATGTGTATAGAATATGTGCAGTATTTTTTTTTTATTTCTCCCTTTCTTTCCAAGATACATTTTACCAGAGGTGCCATTGTGTAGGGTGCTATTGAGACTGCATCCAGATTATTTTTTAGCAGTCTCTTCCTATTCCAAAAAATCAATTGTACCTGAAAAAGGTGCAGAAAAGCACTTTGACAAAGAGCAGGAAGAAATTATTACTTTGGAAAGATGTTCACTTGAAAGCACCATTGAGGTGGTTTAAGAAATGACTGCCACCACATTTCCTGCCTTGTTGGATGATACAGCTCTTTCAACAGAGCAAGTGGAAAGGATAGTGTCATTATCTACCTCTACACAAATCATCCACTTAAATTTGCAGGTAAAGATTATTTAAAATATATATGGGGTGATTTTTCTTCGAAATGGATGAAATTTCTCGAGTGACTTACCTCCTCATTGTCCTGATAATGAAACAAGAAAGTTCAGGGGTAGTTAGGCTTTGTAAAAGCAGATTTGGATGAAAGGGCTTTGAGTTACATCAGGAAAAATAGTCCCTGGAGACAGTTCTGTGGGCTGTGAATGGCAGGAGCACAGAATATTCCCTTCACATCTTTTGCTGACTCCCAGTCATCCCATGTCAGTGCCAAGGGGTAATGCCAGTGGTGACCTGGCACTGCTCACAGCCAGCAGGGGTTCTCTTCCACCAGCACTTGGCAGCAGAATCAGAAAATGAGATTTGATCCATAATTTCTCATTAAGTTTGCTAAAGATAGACAATGATGAATGTTTAACAATCTAATCGTTAGTGATTATAATCACCAACAGTGGATTTTCAAGGAATTAGGAGTAATTAAGCTCTCATTTATAACTCATTAATATGAAAAACAGTAATTCTATGGATTAAATACTTCCATAGTATCTAATGCAGAGGATTTTGCAGACAGAAATATATAATGAACAATCTAGAATTTGAGATCTCTAAATGAGATCTGACAAAAATATCACCATAGGCAATTACTGCTAAATTTCAGCTGGTTGCTTAGACAAATCTACTGCACAGTATCATAACAGTTTACTTAGACTTTAGGCCTCAAGGGAAGCAATCTTTTAAAGGTGAAGGAGAGAAAATAAACACCTTTCCTCAAGTTGCCAATAAACAAAGTCAATTCATAGTGGAGATATCTTAATTTTTAGTTACATTTCCATTAATTCTAGGCATGTTTGTTTTCCAAATTATTTCTCTGGGAAAATGATGCTCTACCACCAACATCTTCAGTTAAATCAATGTATTAACTAGAATGCTTATTTCTCTAAGAAGGTACATAGAAGATTGCAGGAATATACGTACTCCTCACAGAGAACATTTTCCAGAGGTGTATCAGTTTTGAATATCAAACTGCTAAGGTTTGATAAGTTATTTTATATTATTTATAAATCAGAAGGCCAAGGAAGGTGAATGTCATTGTAGACACGTAACCAAAACTTATTAATTATCATTATATATTTAGATTATGAAAGTTGTGCCAAACAGATGCCATTTCTAGCTCAGGTTAGTTCTACCTGGAAATTCTTGGTTTACTTGCCTAAATGCCTGAACATAGACTGAATTAGGCATGTGAGTTTGGACTCAATTAATTTGCATAACTGGCATTTGTTTGTAGCTTCCAGTGTGAATTTAAACAAAATGAACTTGTTTTCATCTGTATTAAACTCCCCATAGTCCAAAAAGTAACTTACACTACATTTATCTTTGTTCATATGCTGAGGTCTCCTGAGCAGAGCCTGGGAGCCTTGGCTTCCAGCTTTACCCCGTTTACAGAGTTGCCAGCACTGGGACATGGCATCCTAGCAATTTTAAAGTGATTTTTTTCATCTCTCATGACATCATCTGTGATGCAGGATTCACATTCCCAGGGAGCATAGTCTATTGGGAGGGTTTTGCTTTCCTTAAATTGGACATGTAGCTGTTGATACATTCATTGTGAAATGGTTTTCTTTCATGTGAGGTTGGTATTGTTTTGAAAGTGGTTGAGTTGATTGTTGTTTCATACTCACAGCAATATAATTTCTGTGGGATTTTTTTTTTGCTACTTCCAATAAATTATGAAAGATAGAGCACAACATTTTTTGTCAATATAGAATTGAAAGTTAATATAATATTTAAAAATAAATTCAACAAAATATTGAGTCTGCAGCAGAATGCAGCAACTGAGTCATCACATTTGTGGACTAAACTTTAATATCACATTTTTAATCTAGAAAAGTAAAAAGCAGTTAAATTTCACTGTGGTCAGATAGACTACTTACTGAGTCTAGTAAGAAATCCTATCTACTTCTCAGCTTGAACTTTTCCTTCAGCTTATTTTCCATGACCATATAACTGTCTCAGTCTTATGCCAGACTCTCAGCAAAATAAATTTGGCATTTAGATAACTGCATTGGAAAAAAATTCCACACTAACAATTTTTAATAATCCTAATTAATCATTGATTAGTGCTAGTGACAGCAAAAAAAAAAAATGCTGTTTGTACTGAGCTGAATTAATTTACTTGTAAAATGAATGTAATTAACCACTAAGACTAACAATGATAATATATTAATCTCCCATTTCTATGCACTATATCAATAAAAAGTGTCTGTTTGGTAAGTGATAGGCAAAGAAAAGCAAGGTAGTTTCAGGTGGTAGATCTTTCATTGCATTTATCACCAGTGTGTTGTGGTTTCTTTCAACTACAATAAATAATACATTATTTGAAGAGAAAAGCAATACAAACCTTGGTAGATAAGGCATTTTTTCTTACAGTACCCTTTGGGTAGCAGTAAGTGACCATGTAGGACCAACCTCTTTCTTCTTCATGTCTTTCAGCTACTTTGTCAATATTTATCACAACTGTAGTTTTTCTCAAAACATTCTAGCACTTAACTTACATAAGCTATACTCAGCTTTTATCTGTAGAAAAATCTGTGCTGCCATTGACAACTTGTGCACTTAGAAATGTTTTTTCAGCTCTTTCCTTGTAGTACGGTCTCATAGTCAGGTGTGCCCTGTGCTTGTGACATACAAACAGCATTTTTGCTTGTTATTCTTTTAGTAGTCAGAATTGAGTATTTAAATGAGCATGGAAACTACATGCAGTATTTCATTGATACCACATACTGAGCATCATATTCCACCTTCAGGCTTCTGTTTGGTATCCCCATCTGTGGGTCCAGTGATTGGTGGCCCCTTAATTTGCCTCTTTGTATGAGAAGTTCACAATCAACAGACTGTTTATTGGCCCATATAGGTGACAAGTATATATAAATGACAAGTATATGTCCCCTTTTTGGGTTAAGTGAGGGTGGCCGATTCATCTGTGTCAAAATGAGTAAGTTGTAAGTCTGGGTGATTCCCTCTGTCAGCACTCCTCAATGCAAAACAGACTGTCCACCTACTAAGACTCTTCCCTACCATCCCCTAGGATCTTTGCATAGTAGTATTTCATTCCAAGAGATGAGCACGTGCTTCATAATTATGACCTGTATATTCTGTTCTGATGTGTGAGGTTGCAGTTCAAAAAAACTGGAAACACATATACTGGAGAGAGATCAGGTTGATGATCACCAGAGTAAACCATAATCACAGTATAGCAGAAGCCTAATTATTGTTTTGTTTCTTCTTTTCCTTGGTATATATCATAAAAAAGGACAATATTAAGGAAGGAATAGGAAAGAGAGAGTTCTGCTGGGATTTCAGATGTATAGAAGCCTTTTTAACTATAGATGGTGTTGATTGGAAGGATGATGTTAGTTGAGCTGATCAGAGATGCAGGCAACATCACTTAAAGAGTGAGGATATGGTGTGTGGTGATGGGTTATATATGCAAAAGTCCTGCTCTGAATGAGACATTTCAGAGTAAAGAGATCCAAGATGGTAGTTGGGTTACATGTGGCCAGGAGGATGGAGATGTTGCCCACGGGAAATCAAGAAAGAGTATTCAGGCAGGTTAAGAACTCTGGATTAGACCCTTTAAACTCAGCATGACTCAGAGGACTGATGTGAGAAAAAGAGGCTGTGATTTTTACTTTTGTACAAAAGAGGACTGACTTAAAAAGAGAGAGTTATTGCTGAGCTAGAATAGAGGTAGGAGCTAAATCTGTTTTTAGTGGAGAAGATGAGAAGATTTAAAAGAAAAAAGGTGTCTGCTGATGCTCTATCAAGAAAAATTCTTTCAACTATGACTAAAAAGAGCTTTCATTTGAGGACATTTCAACTGGTGATTTCAAACTTCCAGACTACTTTAATTGTTTTCTCTGCAAAGCTAGTGATTCTGCCAAACCCTATCTTTCTGTCAATATGTATTTGCTGATACCTCAGTTTTATTTGTTTACATGTCTCAAGACACTGCATGTTTTGAGTTATGTTCCATTCTGAAAAGATCAAAGGCAAAACAGTATAACAGCCACATCAATTATTTATTAATCAAGTCATGTTGTTGGAGGTGTTATGATTAAAATACAGCTATGGCTCAAGAGAGAATGCTGACCTCTGCTCCAGCTTAGCCTGATGAAGAAACTCGTATGTCAAAGTTGTTAATTTTTAAATTGCCATTGTTACCAAGACTGCCCCAGCAGGTAAAATCCAATAGCATCAGTGATCCTTGAATCCAGGCATGGCAGAAATGCCCAGTGCTGCAGACCTCCTGTAAGTCCTGATGGGCTGTCACATGTTCACAGAACACTCCAGAAGGCACTGCCTGCCTCCCTTCCTGAGAATGTGATGCTGTTAGGGAAAAGGGAAGTTTACTTTTGTTGCAGCATTGTATAGAGCCAGATTGATGCTGTAGCATCTGTTTAGACTCTTGGCACCCTGGGCTACTGCACTGGGGGTCCTGAGCCTTCTATCCTTCACAGTCACTGCATGAGAAGCACTGGCTTAAAGGGACATGTTTCAATCCATGACGATAAGAGGTAAATCAAGAAGTAAGGAAACTTGGTTACAAATTACAGGGATGATCCCGCACTCTGCATGCAAAGTTATTGATGGAGGATGAATACATGCAAGAAAGCCTGCTTGGAACATCTGTCAGGATTATAAATAGCTGCATATTCCCAGAAGATACAAGAAGGTTAAAAAGAAAAAGATATTCTGCTTTGTGCCTGCTGCTGCTAGCCAAAATATTCATTAATATGGATCACAAGGTAGGAGTAAAATTTGTAGCCAGCAGCTGATCCAGGTGGAGTCTGTTTCTTACGAGTAGTTCTGAACTGAAACTCCACAAGCATTGAGGGAGCGATGGGGGAGCAGACAGAAATAAATAGGGACTCTGTACGTTTAGGGTAAGCATAAGTGTCCTGCTACTGACTCCTTTTTCAGTGCTGTGCAGGGCTTGGCAGTGTCTACAAGCTGCCAAAAATGTGCTGGTGGAGAATGGAAATGGCATTATTCAAAACAGATTTAAAGAGCATCCTAACATCCCTGTGCATCACCCCCAGCTAAGCTTCATTTCCGCACACATTATACAGAGCCAGTAGAACCAGTGGCAACAGAACAGGAAAATAAAGTTTCCTCATGTCTGTAACATTTTTTCCCATTCTCCTGTGGTGGAGACTGTTGGTTTGGGCTTTATGTCTTCCTCAATAACTTCAGAGATTAAAAGCCTTTTGGAAATGAGCGCACATTATGTCCTTCAGAGCAAGTGATAACTTCCAGGACGTGTGGGATAATGATGCCATCCTGTCTAACCACTTACACAAGGAACGTGTTTCGACAGCTCCAGCTCAGAAAACATGAGGAAACTTTGCTCAGTTTTGTTAGAGTGTTCTCCTAAGTGAAGATGAATTTTATCACATAACTAGATTTTCATTCAAGAAAGCACTTTGGCTTTCTAGTGGATCTCTGAAACAAAATTCAGATATATTACTTTGGTATTAAATTTGTTTGGGAGCAGGAACTCCCACAGTTACCCCAAAGCTATGTTTCACTTCAAAAGCATTATATTGAAGCAGAAAGATATTTGCAAGTCGGTTTTTAAAACGATAATATTTCACTTGAATTGCATTTATGTGGGGTGAGGAAAAAACCTCTCCAATGTTTTTATTGTATCATTTGCATTGCAGTCAGGTTCTCAATAGCTCACTTGGCAACTATTCAGTATTTCATGGTTTGTGCTGTAGTCTCCACTAATAAACCCAGACAGGACAGGAGGCCACATGCCACACTACTTAGGGATGACCAGAGCCCTGCTCCTGACCCGGGATCTAGCTGGGTGCAGAGGGTAAAAGTCTGCCTCTGCTTTGAATGCTGCTTAGCCTGTTCAGGGGCCATAAAAGCTCCTTGTTCCTTTCTCCTTTTCCTAGGGCTTCATCCAAGTACTGCTGGCTACAGGCTAGCAAAGGAGCACACAGCCCTGCTATGTTGTCTGTCCAACAGCTATGGGAGTCGTTGAAATCTTCCATGAGGGCAAGGACTTTGGAGCATGAGGCTGTCCCTATCTGTGTATAGAGGGCCTCATCTGCTTGGTGTTCCTGTAGCAGAACTCCACATTCTTAATGTAAAGCATATGCTTAAATGCCAACAGGATGCCTGGAACAAACTTCTACAAGGAAAAAAAAAAGTGATCAGCCTGAACTGATGTGCAATAGCCTGTATTTGAAGCACAGTGATTTCAAATGCATTGTCAAATCCCCTGTGTGACTCTGGTGTGTGTTTGATTTAATTACTGCATGTGATAGCCCTAAGGGGAACCATCTGATTTTTTTATGTACTGTATCGGTTGCTAAACCTCGTGTGAAGGAAACCAGCAGGAAGTATGTGTAGCATGAGAAAAACTAATGTTCATATTTCTCCTGTATCAATCTCAGGCTGTAACTAATATCAGCCATTCCTTCAAAGGTAAGGGTTCTGAAAGAAGCTTATACAGCCCCTTACTGATGGAAAAAATAGGAGCCTTAAGTTTGGACTCCTGCAAATTCAAGTCTTCATTAGAATTGAAATGGGAGGTGTGTGTTGGGGGGCACTCTCTTCTGGAGCAGACAAACAGGGGCTGCTTCACACTATCTTTCTGAATCATTGAATTCATCAGAGCTTGTGTTACTGTTTCCATTAAATGTTAAAACTGTCTTTAAAGAGAAATGGCTGTCCTCTTCAGGTTTTCAGTCTGTACTCTGCAAGAGACTAAAAACATTAATTAATAT
This sequence comes from Ploceus nigricollis, assembly GCA_013399945.1. Taxonomy (NCBI): domain Eukaryota; kingdom Metazoa; phylum Chordata; class Aves; order Passeriformes; family Ploceidae; genus Ploceus; species Ploceus nigricollis. The sequence goes on along the minus strand of VXBC01001532.1, from coordinate 821,096 downwards.
CAGTGCCACCTTCTCTCTTTCCATTCAGCCAAAAGCCTACACCGGATTCTTCATCTTCTATGTTTGGGCTGGAGACTGCTCAGGGCTCCTGCCCTACATTTGCTTTACCTCCTTTTACAATGGCTCAGAAGAAGAGGGGACTGTTTCACAAGCATTACTACAAAAAGGATCTCTGAAAATTGTGCTGATTATATCATTCAGAACAGTGCACTGCATGCCAAAATCCCTTGCCATTCTCTAGGTCCACATAGACTTGGACTGCTCACAGTCCATCCAAGTAGAGTAATTAACAAATCATTAGTTTGATGACAAAATACTTGCAATTTCATCCTTCTTCTTTTGGATTTCTCTGTGACACAGGCAATTCTTCAGTCCCAGCTTTTGTTATCTATGTTATGTCCAGTACATCCATCCCTGTCTCGGAGAAACACACAAAGCACTGTGTGTCAGCCACTATTAAAATAAACTGAATAAAGTAACAGGCAAGCCCAACCATTTAATTTCAAATTAATTTCATTTCAGCAGCTGTTTCTTCCAGCAGCTTGTAAGTCTGTGTCCCAGATTATGTAGGCGTACTTCTCACCAGTCATAGGAGAAGGATACATGCCTTGGAGCATACCGAGAAGCAACATTTTTCAGGTCTACCTTAAGAATGGACAGTTATTAATATAATAAAATAATATAAAGAGATACTAGCATTTCTCATAACATGGACAGCAAGTACAGTACTTTAATCATCCCCTGGTCTCTTTGTGATAACATGTTATTCCAGTGCACTGCAAGGCCTTAAATGAAAGTGGGTCCTGGCCATGGGATGCCATAGGTCTGGCTGCAACAGATTCCTAATTTTAAGTACACTGACTGATTAATGCTTATTGCAGCTTTAACATTTCTTACTTTGAATCTTTGATAAGACATAAATGACCAGGTGAGCTCCAGTAGTGGCAGGAACTAAGTACTGTTCTTCCCACATTGGCAGCAGAGGAGTTAACCAGGCAGTTTCTGAGATGCACACTGGCCCCCAGGATAAAAACAAAGCTAATGGCAAGTGACAACCTGCTCTCCTGCAGCTCCAGCTGCAGAATCCCTATGGCAACTTAGCCAAAATGAAACTGTCCTCACCCACGTGTCTCTGCAGTTGAGGGAAGCTTTCTCTGAGTGCCCAAAAAAGCAAGTGAACCAGACAGCAGATATGCTCTCTTGTCACCACAGGGATAAGGTATATCTTCAGCAATTTTTTACAGAGCCCATCTTATCTAGATCATCTCTGTAACAAAAAACGTGACTACTTTTCACTCTATTCTTAGCAAAAAGAATCCTCACAAAAAATCCTGCAATGCTCAGCAGTGTGTAATTCACTGATCTCTGGAACAGCCACAGATCAGCAGTAACCTGGTCTTTTGAATATATTGTTAGCATCACAGACAGCATGAACAGAGACTGAAACAGATAGTAGACTAAGGACATTTTAATGGTTACTTTAAGTCCTCCTTAATCCAGTCTCTGTACTTGAATTTACAGAATCCATGCCACAAGCTTTGTGTTTCAACATCATTGCATCATCAAACACTGCTCGAGGGGCCTCAACACACTGAGATTTTTAAAAAGTCTGAAAAATCTGAAGAAACCTTCAGAAAATATCAAACAACCTTTTAGCAAGTTACATTCTCCACTAGTAGCAGGAAAAGTAGCAGAATGTTTTTTGTCTGTAAGCTTTTTTTATTACTTTTTATTTCTATACTGTCTGTGAATAAAATTTGGCTGAGCACGTAAAATAGCATTTACCTGAGTCTGCCTTTCCATTCTCTTAACTCTTGATATTTTGATTCCTGTATCAATAAAGACCATCTCACTTTTATTTCAGTCTGTTTTCAGCTAAATATGAAAAAACCATAATAAAGTTTCCCCAAATTTAATTTTAAAAACAAAAGATGCACAGTAGTCCATTGTTCCTAAACCTGTAGGAGAGCAGTCCATTTGACATTATTAATGGAGGAGGCTTTTGATCACTGCTGCAGCACATTTAGTAATTCAAAGCTGTAATACCTGTTGCAACTACAGGAGGTATTTGTTATTTACTATTTATCCATGAAACATTTTGAACATTTTTATGGGTCTTGATCATTGTCTTATTTTTAATATAAATGCATTTTGGAGATTTTTTTGCCAGGGAAGTAACTGCGATCCTATCTGCAAGGGAATTTCCAGATTTACCCATATCAGAAAGGCATGTTGACTGGTGAAATCTTCAAGAGATACATGAAGACTTAAAAAAGGTCATCCTAGCAGCATTAGACTGTACAGCCAGCTGGGACTTGGGCTGCAGCAGACTAGTTCATTTGTGCACCAATGCAATAGCATTTTAACCTACAGCTGTTGATCCAGAAACTCTGGAATTGGATGTTTTGAGCCTCACCTTAATTTTCCATTGAAGGACATGCAAAAAACTCAGTATTTCCCCATTTTTTTTTTCACTTTACTGAATTGTCAGTCCAGTATATGTCCTCACACCCTGGTTTGCATGGCTTTTAGTGAGTCTGATTCATACAGAGCTTTGGTTCACACACAGGGCACAGTCAGCAGCCGGAAAGGGACAATTATCTTCAAATACCTGATGTCAAAGAAGAAGAAGTCTTTTTTTTTTTGCTGGTAGGTCATAGTATGAAATATGAAAATTTTCCTGTAATCCAGACTGGAATATTAAGACATAACATTTGTTGGTTTTTTTCTGTCTGTAGAAGAAAAAATGCTATTCAGTCTTTCTTCACTGCAAAGACCTGCTACTGAATGAATGTACTTGTTTCTGAGACTGCTGAGAAGTTGAGACTCCATTGTCTGAGGCTTAAGAAGGCCTCACTAGCATTCAATAGACTTTGATGAAAAATATTCAAGAAAAGGATTGTTTAAATAGGAGTCATGTATGTGATGGTTTAAGAATATAAGGAAAGTGGGCCTTTGACAGCACGGTAAAATCCTATTAAACCAGCAGAAAATTGGGTAAAAGGGGTGTGTTTTTCATTCTACCCAAAGGGCTTTTGCTTGAAGGCATTGGTCTCTGTTTCCAGCTGCATCAGGCAGTCAAATGGAGAGGTAACCTCTGCACACAAGGTTTGTCGCTATAAGTAAGAAATAATATCTCTCCTCACCTGCTCTGATGTGGAATTGCTATAATTTTTAACTTGATTTTCTTCTCAAAACTCTTCTCATTGTCTGAGTCCAAGTGTCTTGGAATGATTTAAATAATAACACATTTCTCCATACTCAATATTCTATTGCCTCCCAATAGAATAATATACCCCAGGTTTAAAGCAAACTGTCCTTCCATAACCAATAAAAATTACCAAAGGTAATTTTTTATTTTTCACAGCATGACCAAAGTCCTCATAGAAGAGACAGTGTGATCTATTAGTTAGAATGTGGATCACAGGTCAGGAAATCTCTCTCTGCTCCTCATCTGCCCCTCAGCAACTTTACCATGTAGATAGGGGTCAGGCTGCTCTGTGTCCAAGAAGAAGCTGCACAGCTACAGTTCAGATAAGGCTCTCCCCCACACACATCCTGCCATGAGAGTTGCACCTGCCCTGGATCAGTGCCATGCTGGCACAGCACAGGGCTGGCTCCAGGCTCAGACCAGAAATATGTTTGCATCTGCCTGAACAAGAGCACACAAAGAGGTGTCTGTGCTTCCAAATCTTCTCTCACTATCTGCATGGTCATTTTATATTTTAAGGAACAGAAATTTTTGCATCCAGAATTTTATGATAACATTTGCAGTTAAACTGTAATTTTCTTTGGGATGATCCTATGGAAATTATTCATTTGTATGCCACGTTAGTTACTACTAAAAAAACCCAACTCTTGTCAGAGTAATAGGGTACAAGTAGTCCAGGGAACTCATTATCATTATTTGCCAGATGAATCTGGAAATGCAGTAGTACATGCTAAACAATGAAAAGATGTTCAGGTGCCTTTCCTAGGGAAATTACTTCTTTTCCCTGTTTTGTTGTTGTTGTTGTTGTTATGTATTGCATAATCTAAGATGGTGATGCCTATCTCTTTCCTGAATGATTAGAAACCTTTCTTGTCAGAATATATTTAGAATATGGTTTGTCTTTCATTGCTTTCAGGTCCCAAAGCAATTACATCAGAGAGACTTAGGACTACACCAGTGTGATTTTTTTTTTTTAACAGATGAAGTTCTATCACTAGAAACCCAGTACTGATGCATATTCTGGATGTGTGAGAGTGCCTACCCTGCCAGAATCATTATTTCCCTGATGATATTGAAAACAGTCTCAGCAAGAAGATGATGGTGCTGCTGTACCTAAGTCAGTATGGGTGACATTGTTATGTTATGAATTCCAGTTTTAGGAAGACCTAAGAAATAGATACTAGTTTAGTTTGGAGGGCACCCTGGCTTCTCATTGCTCTGTGCTCTTGATTCTGATTTCTGTACCTGACTAAGGACAGTTACTGCGCTGGGGGTGTCAGTTCTGCATTGCCTACAGCCCTTACATGCAGAGATAATGGCATACACTTCCATAAAGTGAGACTAAAATAAAGAATAATAAATAAAGTTATAGTAGTGGCTGAATTGGGTGACAGTTTGTGTTTATTATGTAATTATGTCATCTAAATTTGTTTGGCAAGTCATCTCCAAGGCATACATGATCGTGTGGTACAGTACAATTCCCCTAAATGGAAAGGAGAACACTAATTTCTGAGCAGTCACTGTATCTAGCAAAAGCATAAATATGCAACTAAATGTTAGATGAAAACAATTCGAAGTCTTTATTTTTAACTCCTCCTTACATCCTAATGGAAGAAGGAAGAGATGGTAAAACAACAGCAGAGAACAGAAAGAGGATATCTGGCAAGTGAGTCAAGTTTCTTAGAGTAAGATATTTATTTGAAATAATACAAATTAATTTAAAAGAGTTGAGAGTGCAACGGCAAAGGGACAGAAAATTCAGGGCATGGAGAGGAGATGGTCTAGTATTGCCTCCTCTAGAACTGACCCATAGAAGTTTACTGGCTTTGGGCTTAGTTTTGCAAAACTCTATATTGGAAAAAAAATAGGTCTTCTGGCAAGGCATCCAGTCCTGGCCCATGCTCTATAATTCACAGAGAATTAAGTTCATTTCTTTGGTAACACACATTGGGAGGGGGTTTCTGGAAAGAACTGAGTTGGATTGACAATGGGACTGGAGAGGCTGAATGGTTTTGTGAGAGAGATGCAGGGATGGGGGGAAGAGTGCCAGCTCCACTCTGCAGTGCAGGGCTGAATTTTCATTTCCATTAGATTTAGGAATACAACACAAAATTTCTATGTTTTAGCAGGCAGTTGTAAAACAAACACACACCAAAAAAGGCAATGCCACTACTGGTTTGTTTTTGTTTTAGCCCATTCAAGCATATAAGCTACTCTTCTGTCTCAGGCTTTTTACACAATTTTGCACCTTTCTGCATGTAATCTTACTATCTCTTATACAAGCAATACACATTCAAATGTAGAATACTGGTTTCTGTGCTGGCTAAGGATATAAAGTCAAATAGCTTTGAAATAGAATAAATAATCATCCATGGTCAATCTATTTCAGACAACTGCAGCAAAGAAGTCAGTGACTACCTCTCTGTGAGTGGGAGATAATAACTTGCTAGGCATTAAGAACCGTCTTAAGATAACTTTGAAACAATAAATATGTAGACCAGTTTTTAAGGCATTACACAGCAGTCAGCTATTTCTTCCTTCCCATACATCAATGTCTTTTCCCTTCTCTCTTTCTTCACTCAGATCAGGCCTCTGAAAAGATAAGTTGTGTTTCTATAGTAATCTGAAGAACTGAGTACAAGAAAGGGCAACATCTTTCTCAGAATTAAATAGCCTGTTCATCAGCAAGACACTGTGCTCATGTGTTAAGACACAGTCCTAGTGTACCTTTTCCTGCTGTTTCTCTGGTAATAATAGCTCAAGCTTTCAGACCTTGGCACTTTAAGGAGCATTAGCCCCATGTTGCTTAGAATTATTGCAAATGTGCAAAATTACTTTCATACTTGCCCCCACAAAGAGAAGGGAGTAATTTAGAAAAAAAATAATGTAGTCTAGAAAGAAAAGGCTCAGCTTCCATGTCATCAGTTACATGTACTGAACATGAGGGAGGATGATTTCTGCAGAGGTCACCTGCCATTTGCTTCAATATTTGCAGGTGCTTTGGTAGGATTTGGGGAGGGCAATGGAGGTCTCTTTGGTAAAGATATATTTCACACATGGCAAAATCTGAGCAACTGCTCTGAGCACTTCATTGTGAGCTTTCCATGGGGTCTCAGCCTCTGCTGCACTTGGCTAAATGCATTCAATTTGGGCTGATTTCAGCAGTTAAATGTCACAGGCCTGTGTCATTACTTGTAAACACTGGATATCAGGGACACAAATGAAGCATCTGTGGCAAAACCAAGCAGCAGGCTGTAAAAGCTGAATAAATAGCTGATAACAATGGGGAAGACAGGAGAGTAAATTTGACCTTTCCTTTCTAAATGTGTCTTTCAGAGTTACATATTTATAACTTTTGATATCATTGAAGTGGCAGAAGAGTACAAAACATAAAAAGAGGAGGAAAATCAGAAAGTTACAACACGAGGAGACATCCTGAGGTTTTGGGATAGTGATGGATGAATACCCCCACAGTATTTGAACTGTTGCAGTTTTAGATGTCGGCTCAGTACCAAACATGAGAAATGAATGTGACATACATGGAGCATAAGTGCCTCACACAGGTGGGAGGAGGGACTGTGAGGATCTGAAGTGACTGGAGGGATGGCTTCTTCCCATGTGTCCAGTTTGAAGGTACTCTGGCTGCACTTCCAAGAGGCCAGCAGGTCTTATCAAGGCTGCTTCTGGTTCCCAGATTCGTGGCTCCAGGCTGGCAGGCCTTTTCTGTCAGTATGTTTTCAGCAGAAAATTTCTTCTGTTCAGCAATTTTCCCTTTCTAAGCAGGCTTTCTTGCTAGCTGCTCACATCAAGGTTGGTTTCTTGTCTTTTTTTCTATTGCAGTTGTCTGCCAGGTTTGAGTCTCTGTTTGGTTTATGGCTTCTCTCTTGTCCTTATCGTCCCAATGACTAGGTCCTGGATCGGATAATCTTACCAAAATTAACCTTATTATATCCAATATCCTTATCAGTCAGTGTGACTGACTCCCATCACTGCCTCGTATATCAGTTGTTGTTTAGATTTGCATCCTTGTGCCTTCTTGTTTGTGGTTTTCTCCCTTTTTTGTGATTTTTGCATTGGGAAGGCCCTTGGAAAAACATCCTTCATGGAGCAGACGCTCTCTCCTTCCACATGCCTTTATAATAATAATTATGATCTTGCTGGGCAACAAGGAACATGCTACCAGCAAAGGGAACCAGTGTAACATCCAACATAGCCTGTACTAGTTGCAGGACTTCAATCTTGACAGAAAATTTCACCAGAAGCCAGCAGAGAGATTTTTAAAAGGGAATACTATGTTGAAACAACTGAGTGCCCAAAAGACTGAGCTGCTACATCCTGTATCAGCTGCATTCAAGAGATAACACGGTTGGTAACTCCTGCAAACAAAGAATTGCAATAATCCAGCCCCGACAAGTCAAACCAATTCAAAATCCTCCCCCCTTAGGAAGGAACACAACCTGCTGTTATTTCATAGGCAGCACAAAGAGGGCCTGGTAGTACAATGCACACATATCTGTTGATCAGTCTGACAATAATACCAAAGCTTAACTCTGGGGGATAGGTTTAGAAGTGCAAGATGAGATGAATCCCAGGATGGCAGTCACATTCAGCAAATGTCTCTGATATGTGCCTTATTTGACTCCTCAATAACTGTTGTGTCCAAGGACTGACTTTCTCCTCTTATGTCTCCTTACAGCTTGGCCTCACACAGTTGCTGGTGTAACCTTTGTCCTATCCTAGATCTGTGTCCCTGCTATTGTTTTTTTTTCTGTATTTGATCCTTTTTAATGCAAAAAGCTCAAATATGCCATTCACAGACACTGGGACCCCTGTCAGACAAGATACCCATTAAAGGTAAAGGTAAATGTAAATGTAAACTGTTAAGGCACCTGCAGCTGTAATCATCAGACAAAAGAGGTTTAACTGATAGCACTGAAGGATACCAAAAAGTGAAGAGTCAAACTAACTGTTGTTTTTCTCCATTTACCTGTCAGCAGTTACAATAATGAACATGGAGTGGGACAGGGCACAGTGAAGGAGAGTTAAAACGCCCATTTTTCTTTGCATAAAAATAGAGCCCCAGATCTGCCATGCTGTCCATACTCCCCTCTGCCACAAGAGCCTGTGTGCACCCCCACCACCAACAACATGTGATGGCTTCTGCTCTCCACACTGCTTTCTTCAGAAAATCCTGCCTCTGTGGGAGAAAACAGTGTTAATTCAGACTGTAGGAAGCCCGAACCATTGCAGTTAAGAGAGCAGTGTTAAGACAGCAAGGGCAAAGAGGCACCTGCTATCTTTACATTAATCAACATTCCAAATCTATCACATGCCTTGAATTAATTTCTGGCCAAAAAGCAATCATTTTTCAAGCACTTAATACAAACCACATGCAGAAATTAGACATAGCTTTGATTGGTGATGATTTTTCTGATCAAAATGGTTATTTGTGACATTTTCAAATTTCATTTCAGTAAACTCCAGTTTTTTTTGTTGACAAAACTGAAGAGCATTCCCTTGTCAGTTCCTGTACTACAGAGACCCCACCTAACCTTGTATTTGAATATCATCTCATTGGTACACTCAGACCTAGGAAATGCCTCTGCTGCAGTCACTGAGGTGATTATATGGAACAGAAATGTCCACATTAACTCTGAACTCACAGGGATGGAGGAGACTGTGCACACACAGGGACACACATTAATAGAGCTCAGTCAGGTAAGATATCACACAGTGCAGCATAATTGTGCACTTCACTTCTCCTTCCTTCTCCTCTCAACCAAATCAAGCTTGATCCAATCTTGGAGCCAGCTCTGTCAGTCCTGCGGCAGCCACACAGGGCTCAGAGAGGACTAATTTAGACTCATCAGGAGAAAATACTTAAAGAAAAGAGCTCATTCCTTAGTCACCACTTTGAGAGAGAAGGCACAGAACTATTCATTTTGAATTGCCCTAAAAATATGTGATCATTCCCTGAGAAAAGCTATAATTTCAGCAAATTACCACAAGGCAGGGCAAGGATGTGCACAGTGGCACATTTGATAATTTATTGACTGATAAGAGGCTCATGCGCAGAGTTCCTACAGGTGGATCTCTCAAAGAACCAGACCAAGACCTCAAGCCAGCATTCAAAATCTCCTGAACACATTTCCTGGGTGCTTAGATGGGCTTTTTCAGTGCCCTGGTTGGACTTGAGCTCTTATACCTTCTCACTGATCATCTGGAAAAAAGGGAACACAGCTTGGGAACGGCATGCTTCTCCTTCCACCCTGAGATGCAATCTTGATTGTCTCTATGAGACTGAGGGAAACAGGCCCATAGGAGCAGGCCAATCAAGGAGAGAAACTGGTCCTCCCTTACCTGCTGAAGGACACTGCATGACAGTCACTTGGCGAAGTGTCAGTCACCTTCCCCAGCTGAGCTGTCTGCAATAAAACAGTCACACACTGAGTTCATCCTTTGATACAGGCACACACCTCTGCCACACTCTTCAGAGGCAATCCAAAGTGATTTAGTATTTAGGAAGCTATTTGTGGTGTTACAGGAGTAATTCACATAGATCCTCCAAGAGGAATAATATTAAAATAGATTTGCTTAGTGCTAATGAGAAAGTACTGGTATTCAATTGTATGTAATTTCCATTCATTGAAAAAAACACACGCAGTCTGATTAATCTGCTTTACCTGTGAGCCATTTTTCTTTTGCTTTTAATATTCTCAAGCTTAGGGAGTGCCAAGGGGAATACAGGACAGGCTGACTACAGAGGAGTTATTTCCTCTGAAATCATTGTCATCTGTCTGTCAGGAGTTCTTGAAACAACTGCAATAAATCCTGAATTTTTAATATGGTTCACAAGTTCAGAGACAGAGAAATCAGTGCTCAGACAGCTGGAATTGTGGTAGTTATCGACGATGTCAGGGTACACATGTTTTTGTAAAAGGAAATCAAACGGGAAACTGAGCTGAAAAAAAGTGATCAAATATGGTTAGAAGACAAAGAATGAATGCTGGCAAACAGAGGAAGATGGGTCAATAGAAATGAATATGAAAGGTCAAGAGAGAAAAATGAGCTCTCTGCCTGATTCCTTACTGTTCTACGTTGTAGCCAAATACACGGGTCTATATTTGCCAACACCATACATGTAAAGTAACAGTACCCAAACAGTGGAGCATAGGCTGTTGTGTTAACTCAAAAACCCAGGTAGTCAAATCCTTGGTTGCAAACACAGCAAATGAGACAGGTTTCTTTGGGTGGCCTTGCTGTTCATGGATCGCTGACTGGGAAATGCTGGTATGGACTGGAATCTCTGTCCTGGTCCCCTCAGCCTGGGGAGTGAAGCACACAGTGGTATACAGGGGGCAATGGCTGCTGCTCTGCAGCTGCAGCTGTGGCCCCACCAAGGGCAGTGATCAGAGGAACCCCGACAGCCCAGCCCATGAGAATCTGCCTGTCCTAAGCCCATCACAGGAGAATGATTAAGCAATTGCCCAGTTCCAGAACCCATTAAGACTCTCAACAGAAGAATTTTGCTCTGCAGTGCTCTGCAAACCAAGGGGGACTGCACCCAAAGGACTTATTATGGGTTGTTGGAGTGCACTGGATCTGATGGTCCTTAACAAATACCTACAATGCCAATGCATCTCCACAAGATCCTCGCTGTGGAGAGGTCATCCTTGCAGGGCACAGTTGCATCTTTGGCTGCTGAAGATTAATTAGGTAATGGCTAGGTCAGCCTGAAACTGATGTAGAAGAGTTTGGCAAGTTAAAACCTACATAAACCCCGTGCCATTTCAACATATGAGAGATGAAAAGCCTGAATAAGAGTATGTCCAGAAAGAAAAGGAGATCTTGGGTGACTTGACCTTGTATTTGGACTTTGTATATTGGGACCTTGACAAAATGTAGCAGATTGGTTAGCAGTTTTCACCTAAATGGGGGTCAGTTGAAGAGGCAGAGGTAAGAAAAGAGAAGTACTGCTCCCACTAACGATGGGGTGGAAGGCTACAACGAGGTCTGCTCTGCAGTTTTCCCTGGGTAGGATCTACACTGCTGTGCACTATGAAAGCTGCCAAAGAAGGTCTCTCCCCTGTGTACAGACACACTGCCAGCAAACACCCCCCTGCACAGCTCATTCATCTGCACACAAATCAATGCTTGCACTTTGCCTACAGATAGCTTACATCCATCACAACCATGACAGAACCTGTGGCATCAACAGCCCAAGAAAAATAGAGGCAACTAGATGCACAGGCTGTTGCACAAAATAAAACAAAAATGGTGAAAAACATGGAACTGGTAGGTAGGAGCTAAGAGAGAGATGGGTTAAGTACTACTGTGGTTTCTGCTTCTTTATATGTACAGGAATAAATGAAAGCATATTGTGCACATACAGAAATATACTATGCAGATATTGAATTGCTATACAAAACTTCTTAAATGGTGCAGATAGTGCACAACCTCAGAAGAATGACAGCCAAGGACTTCTTTGTTATATTCTAAGAACAACACAATGATACTTGCAACTCCTTTTGCCATGGATTTTAGTGGGAGATGTAACTAGTTTAGCTGTAGAACAATAATTGCAAACCCTCACACAAGCATTGACTGTGGATTGGTGGACAAGGCCCCTTTCTGCCTCAAATGCCCACTTTTTGTGAGAGGAGCTGCCAGTGAGAGCTGCTCACAGCCAGAAGGATGGCTCAAGGATGGCTTCCACACACAGTGCTCACCCAGGACTTACAGGTGCTTGGTTGCCTGAAATGCTGGGTATCTGAAACCTGGTGGCAAGCGACAGGTTTCTAGTGAAACCAGGAGTTTGATACTGAAGTGAAAGATGAGGCAAGTGTGTGCAATGACAGGAATTTCTACAACAGCAAAAGGTCCTTTCAGAATAATTTCAGAATACCAGGAAAAGCTGGTTTCTTCGCATACAGTATGTATGTCCAAATAATAAATAAAAAGACAACCACTCTTCTTTTAAAATTTCCATGGCTTCCAAGGCCTATTTCTTGATTTTGGAGTTTTGACTGGTAACTTCAGGTCATGAGTTAAAACCTGAATCTCGACTCTTTCATTTGTCTCTCTGAAGTAGAGCTTAGGACACTCTGAGCTCCCATGCCATTGCAGGGGTCATTAAAACCATCAGCCCAAGAACATCTTTCTTTGCAGCATAGTGTACTTTTCTTTATCTGTTTGTAAAAACACAGCATGGACTTANCTCAGCATCAGAAGATTCAAACTAGACTTGAACTGCAACCCATTTAGGTGGAAGTTTGACTATTACTATTTTATTAATTGGCTTTGAAAAATTTATGTTCATCCTGTCTTTAAGTTCCATTTGTTTAAAATCAGTTTAAAATCAGCATTCAGATAAAGTAAAGCCTCAGGTTTCCAGAGGGAAGCTTGGATTGGAATTATTCCTATGTTCATTTGTGAAAGAACCATACTGTGATGATGTCCAAATAATAGTGCCATATTTAATGCCAAATGCAGCTGGAAAAGTAATTTTGTATCTTAAAATACAATGGTTTTGTCCTTTGCCAAACATTTGCAGTGTTTTTCTGCCATTTATATGATACCTTTCTTTTTCTAGCTAAGGCTATCAAAAATAGCCATGAATCCATCAAGTAACCCTACTGCTGTGTCATATGGCCATCAGCTTTCCTTTCATTGAAAAATTTATTCAAATTTTCTATTTGGTTTCAAGACTGTATGCTTTTACTCTTGTATTAGTGGCAACCCCATCTGATTTTTGGTCCAGAAAAAATGCTATAAACATATGGGATTTCAGTAGGACATGTGGACTCATATTCCATCTCCTTTGCACTATTCATGAAACCTCATCCCAGTTCAAGAAGCACATGCACTTCCTTGCAGATTCCATCTTTGCCCTTTTCCACTAACTTTCTGCATACTTTGTCCATGTGCAAAGATCTTTTGTGATCTCTCCCCATTCTGGCTCAATCACTCTGCTAATGTCAGTCTGGAGAAAATCCTTTCCCAGATCTGTATGGGCTTCTTACCAGTCAGGGAGGTAGTTCTGAGAGGATGCCAATACCTCTTGATGTCTGCCTGCTTTATCCAAATATTCCTGCTGAACACAGTTAATGTCCACATCTGTCATTGACTGCCAGATACACCGTGTCTGGATGTAAGTGGATTCATCCATGCATTCTGAGAGTAAGTCTGCACATTGTCTTCCAACTTCTAACATCCAATTTTATTACTAATATCACAAAGTAATCAATGTAGTTAATGACTTTTTTCATATCTTTTTGCTCCCAGCACCATGATTATCTCATACTCTGCAGTGGTTCTCCTCACTATGAATATACAGGCACTATTTTGCACTTTAAAAAGGATGTAATGGTCTTCTCCATATTTCCAAACCTCCTCTTAATGTCTAATGAAGGGAGATGGCAACAGAGGAAAAATCATGAAGGAGAAGAGATAAGACAGTAAGAAATCAAAAACAGGAGTCTGCTGGTTTGAAAGAGAGTTGAAATCAGGTGTTGAAGGAAGAATTCACAAAGAAATGGAAGTCAGGAAGAGAAAGAGAGTAGCAAAAATGGATAAAGAGAATGTGTGGAAGAACAAAAGATAAATTAGAGACCCTGATACGTCTTCCTTTTGGAGGAAGAAATATACGTCCTTCAGAAAGAAAGAAAGCAAAAAAGCTTGCTGAAAATCTGATACAAAAAACAGGGAAGCAGGGAGAAAGAAGGGTTTGTGGGAGAAAAAACTAATCCCATAACCAGAAGTACCATCTGTGTTAGAGATGCAGTTCCTGTTAAAGGAGAGCAGTAGATTTTCTGTAACCTAGGCATTTTTAGAAACACTATGGAAGAAAGGGAAAAACTACAGAAAGAACAACACAGAAGTAGTGCTGGCCTGTTTGTCTTAAGTAAAACAGCCTTCAGTTAATTGCTCACAAGAAGGTTATTTATCCGTCTTGTGAAAAGGGATGTTAAATATTTCAGATGCCATACTTAACCAAGAGTCTGTGCTTGTTGCTTTAGAATGCCAGGGAGTATGCCAGATGAATCTTTCCTGCTCTGCACACCTCTGCTGACCTCCACACTGGGGACTGCAGGTCACACTGCCCTCCACTTGGAAACACAAGTCAGCGCCTACGTCTAACGGTGAGGATAAACATTTTAGAACACGTCCAGGATCTTTAATTCCAGGAGCTGGTTAGTGAAATGAGCAGGTGTGCAGACAGCTTCCCTAATCCAACTGTACTGCTGATGTGTGCAGAGGTAATCCATCTGGAGTGCTGCTTACCTGGATAACAGCCACTGCAGCCTGGCTCACCAAGAGAAATGTTTAAAGGGGATCCTCAGCAATGAGTGACCATATCTTTGAATTCCTGCCAGCTTTCACTCACTCAAGGTAGTGTGCCTGCATATGCCTTCTTAATTGAGAGGAAAATCTGATTTTGAAATTGCCATGACACCTGGCACGTGTCCATGTTGTGTATGAAAGGCTGTGTGAATGCAGAATAAAAATCAGGGTCCAAGAAGCAGAACACATCTCCCCATTTCGCAGTGGGTACCAACTTCATAAAGTACTGGCACCTCCTTGCTGCAGTTACAGCTGCAGTGTGGACCTAGGCCTGTCAACTGCAGCTCAAACATAGCTTATAGTCACTTGTTTCAGTGTTGGGGAAAGTTTTTGGCTGCTTGCAGTCTTTTTCAAAGCAAGAGGTGGAATTGAGAAAGGTGAGCAAAATTGTTCAACTAGCAGAGGATGGAAATCTTAACTGAATGAGTAAAGTCAATGAATGCTACCAAAGATTTCTGGCACTGGTAGGTCTTGTGCTGTGGAAGCAGGTGCTACTGGCTGATAGAGGAGCTGCAGCTGGAACATCAGCTTTATCTGCAGAGCATGTTGACCTTTAGTGGATCACACTGCAGTTTGCCTGTGTGCCCTGTCTCACATGTGTCAAGGGATGAGGGATCAGTTCACCTGCCTTTGCCTATTTTTGGCTGCTGTCAAATGCAGCAGAGCAGCAGGAGGTGGTCTGTGAAAGCACACCCTGCAGGCAAGCCACCCTACCAGTGCATTCAAGTTACCACTGCATCACAGCTGAGCTGTCCTGCACCTGCAGGACAACAGGGGAAAACTTCTTACATCCTTCTGGCCTCCTGATGTAGCACCACATTCCAACACATCCTTTTCTGGGAACAAGAACTTCACTGTGAGACTTATCTCAGGCAGTTCAAAGGGCATTTCCACCAGTGACCACGTGTTCCTGGCACTATGTAATGCTCCAGACAGGAGTGCACCATTTGTTTTCATTTGGACAGTAACATGGTTGGTTTCCAATTACTCTGAAGTCCCTACTGATGGCTCTGCTGCCATACTCAGATCTCCTTTTGTCCCTCAGGAAATGTTTGTCTTTTCTGAATATGACTGCTTCATACAGTGGAGGTTTAATTCTCCATTTCATCTGCATTAGCATGGTATAAAGTGGCTGAAATAAATCAGAAAATTTAGTCTGTGTCCTACTGTCTATTTTTCATCTCCTTCTACCTGGACAGATTGCTTATCATGGTATCTATTATCACCTCCACTTTTCATTACCACTTGCTGACACTAGCCAATTTGAAATCTCATTCAGATAAGTCTATTCCCTTTCCCTCACTGTGAGATGGGATGGGTTCATTTCCCTGAGTTCAGCACCCAGAAAGGAACAGTACATTTGGCAATTACAGGAATGGTACATCCCCACTGCCACATCCTTATTCCTTACCTTTTTAAATAATTTCCTCACACATCTCCAGAAAAGCCTACCCTTCTGGAGTCACCCTCACCTGGAAAATGGTCTTTACCCTGCTAGTTGCTGCATTTTGCATGATTCTCATTAATCTGCCTCCTTATAAACCACTTCTGCCTGTTTCCAGTTGTGCATCTGCACCTGCTTTCACCTTCTTCCTGGACTATTGCGAGCCCTATCAGTATAGTTTCAGGTTTATATTCCTCTCTTGAAAGACCTCTCTTTGTTTCCTACCACCTAAAAATCCACCCTAATCATCCCAAAGTCCCCTTCTGGGGCTAATGTTGGTATCTGGGCATGGGGCTGCAGCCACTCTCTGACCTCTGGGCTGTGGCTCTCAGACCTTAGACCAGCAAGAGCTGAAACTTGGGATTTTTTTTCCCATCAGAGGATTCACTGCTGCTGTCACTCCAGATACAAATATGATTGTTTTTCATGCTATTATACACCTCCCCTATTAACACCTTGTCTCTTTCAAAAGTGCAGCTCCCAAGTGCTCCAGTTTATTTTGCTTACAGTCTCCCAGGCCCTATGCTTGCCTTACTCCTACCAAAGCATCCCCTGGTTTATGGTCCCGTATCTCCTTTGATTTTATACCACTACGCCTTACACTATTTCCCCTTGCTGCAATTATTGTGATTCCTAGGGTTTTGTATGCACAGCGCCTTATAAAAATACATTGAACCTCTGCTCTTTCTACTGTTTTCTATGCACAGGGGAAAGTAATTCCTTTGTTTGAGGAGAGGGGTGTTGAGGAGGCACCAGCACTAGGTCAAAACACCTCAAACCTAAAAGAGTTGAAAAAGTACTTTGCTGGAAGGCAGAGAGAACAAAATGTTTCTTCTAGCAGTATTCTGGACATTTGGAGATCAAAGTTAGAAATAAAATTGGTTTGTAGGTATTTCCCTTCAGTTTGTGTCACTTTATCAAATATAGCAATTTTCAAAAATGTCTCAGTAATAAATCAGAAATAAAGCTTTGGAGAAACCAATGAATCTTCACTTATTTTTCAAAGATGCTTTTAACTGGATAGTATCCCACAGATATGCATGATCTTTCTCTGCATGCATATTTATTACTGCTTCATCTGCCTCATGTGCCTTTTAACAAACATATTAAAGTGTCAGCTAGATTCATTGCATCTCTGGAAAGAACAACTTCGCATCCTTCACTTAAAAACCAGTTTTGAAACATCCCAAAGCAGTTATTCCTCAGTGAATCACAACAGACATCTTGGCATTGTTAGAGAAAGAGTGCCTAAGGGTACTGCTGTTTTTTTCTTAGGAACCAGAAAAACAGCAATGGCACACTCACACCTCTAACCCCTCTGCTCTCTATGTCTCAGCCCAAAGAAACTCTGCTTTTACAGTGATGTCCTCAAAAAGTGTAAAAAGGCAGTTACATAAGAATGCAGGGGAATATAGTTAATGGCCAAACCTACACAGATTTTTACTCTGAATCTTACAGCATTTTATTTCTCCAAAAATATATAAGTTATTGCATCTTTTCACATCAGTTGCTCAGGATATAATCTTTCCAGGAGGTATTACATCAGTTGCTGCTCTCCTGTCTCACAACAGGAATTGTGCACAACTTCATTTGCAGTTTGTATTAATTGCAAATAATTATGATGCATGGCTGACTGGAAGATTCCTTCATCTTTTATTCCCTCCTAGTGTGGCTTTAGAGAGTCTGTAGCACACCAAAGCTAGACTGGACTTTGTGGTAGAAAAATTACAATCTCTGAGACAAAAAGAAATTTCAGTATCTTCAGGTGAATTAAAAGATTTGGGTTATAGTCAGAATGAATAGGAATGTTTCCTTCTATTACTTAATAATGCTAAATAATATTAGACATACTACTTCTATTAGTTCTATATTTCCATCCAGCTTCTCCAGTAAAACATTTTGGGTGCCCTGCAGGATTCTGGAAATTAAAAGTGGGAGATCAATCCATCAGTACTGGAAACATTGTTCAGTGTGAAAAAGGTGTAGGGGAATCATTCCACCCACCATACCCAAAAGGAGTGGGATCATCTGTGTGGACCTGAGGCTCTGGAAGTGAAGTCCTCTCTTCCTCTGCCCACCTCATTCCCTTTGCTTTGTGGGGCATGCAGTACCTCGGGCTGAGGAGCAGAGGAGGGGACATGCCAGGGGCTGTCCTTGGGTTTCTGGGTGAGCAGCCCAGGCAGCTGCTGGAGGCTGCAGGAGAGCACAGAGTGACTGTGCTGGGTGGCTGCTCACTTCTGGGGGCTACAGCCAGTTTTAAGGAGCCTTCCTAACCTGGAACAGGACTGAAGCAGTGAAAGTTCTTCAGGGTGGACAGTTCTGAATGTTACAGCCAGTAACATTACTTAATGCATTTTTCTTTAATTAGCTTTCCTAAATCTACATAAAATACAGGAGATGGTTTATTACTAGAGGATATTTAGGGAAAAAAAATTGACTTCTGGGGATCATAAGACTCTTCTCATAAGTAGATGGAAAAATTGCTATCTGCATTTCTGTTCAGAACCTTTAAGATGCAAATTCTGCTGCAAGTGCACAAAGCTTTACTAATGAGTCTGATGCAAAATGCTCTAAAAACCTGAGCCACCAAAATCAGAGTTTAGGCTCTTTTAATATCCAAGGAATAAATCAAAGTATTTGAACTGCTTACATGATTTCATTATTATTTGTGCCCGGACTTCATTATTTATCCTCTTCAATGCAGAGATCACATTCTGAGAGATGAAAACAAAAAAAATCTAGTTTTACTGCTCATTTCCATGAGAGTTAATAGCCCAGTTACTTCAAAAGAAATGGCACATAGCTCACCAAGCCTGAATTTGGTTCACTATATATATAGTGAAATATGCTTATGCAAAACAAAATTGCATAAAAGTCTTAAAGGATGAAATCTCACAGTCATGGAACCCACAACAGAAGCAAAAATTGAACAGGAGAAATTCTAACTCTGCTACCACAAGATTTTAAAATTTTTTTAAGTGTGAGTAAAGTGATTTATTTCTTTGAGCAAGTTGTTTCTTTACTTAAACCTCCCCAGTCCTCAGTGATAACCCTGCTGCAAATAACACAAGTGAGTGTGTGCAGATAATATTAAAAATGCTGCAGAAATGGAAAGGCTTTTCCTCTCAACAGACCTGAAGTTCTTAATTTAATTTTGGTAATACTGCTTTTATTAAATTATTTTCCATAACTTCAAAGTTAATTCCAAAAGGAATTGAGGATGGCAGAAACTACTTAAAGAACAAAGTGGGTAAGCCTACTTTACATTAACCTGCAAATTGAGACAGACAACCAACAATTTGAGGGAGAAGGAGCAACCGTGATGATCCACTTATGTGCATAACCTGGTTTCCAAGAAAAGGATATTGTCAAAAATAAGTACAAAGCAGAGGGGAAAGAAGGGAACTCCCTGAAATGTTACTGGGATATGTCCACAGTTGTTGAGCAGATTCCTTTTCCTCCTGAATAGGTGCCTTTTTACCATGTAGGTGCGAGTTGGGAACACAAAATGGATTTAAACTTGGTTTAATTAAATCCTGTTCCTGTCAATCTGTCTCCTCTTGAATAAATTGCATCATAATATTTTTAATCAAGGCAAAGCCAGGGCAGCTCAGCCCACAGTATCCAAAACCCAGCTGTGCCCTGTTCGTCATTGCCCAGCTCTTGTTTCAACTAAGAATATTTTCAAAAGTACCCTGCCTGAATGGCACTGCAAAGCTTCCAACCACCTTAACAGGAGTCCAGATCACAAGATTGTGATCAGTGGAGAGTAACTTGCAAGAAACTTTCCCTTTCCACCCTCTCTTGCTCACAGCTGCCTACCTACAGTTGCAGTCTACCTCTGCCAGGCATGAATTGATGCTCCAGGATGCTCCGGGTCATTACTATGAAGCTGAAAAGGGTCTACTTAATTAAGCACATCCTCCTCCTAGATTTCCACTGACACAGCTCTATTCCATCCTTCCAGCATACACTTTTTTATACATCTGCTGAGCATCAGACAAGCACAAAGTACACCCCATATATTTGTTCTAGCCGTCTGATTCAAAGCAATCAGTTCTAGATCAGATCCTATCAAGCACTGCTTCTAGTTCTGTTAACCTGGGTTCCAGATCTTCCGTGGCTCTTGGAGTTGTCCAGTCCTTGTCCTTGGCCTCCCGACCATACTTGCATAGGCCATATTTGGCCTGGACTGGGGACTTGACAGTGAAATTATTTATATATAGGCCATAATTTATTAATGCATCCAACCTCCAGCAATACCAAAGAGGCTGGAGATCTGAAGCTTCAGAATGCAAATTTTAATAGGCAAACAGAAAAGGTGATTGTGCTGTGGCAGTGCTTGGGGAAGTGCTGGTGTGCACCCTCGAAGCGGTGATGGGGTGTAAAGGCATTACAGGCCAGTCCAATTTCAACTGCTGGTAAAATAAGAAAAAACATTTTAAAAGTGTGTTTCTTTATTAAAAAGTAAGTCACAGGTGTCACTCTGTGGCTTGGGAAAATGTCAGCAGCTATGAACTCTTTGTGTGATTTAGCCACTTTGAGATGATATTCAGTAAAGATGGTGAAAGTAGAGGGAATATCATTGAATGGTTTTCTTTATTATAGGCAGAAACAAGCATCTATGAACAGAATGTGGGAGTGTTCAAGGATTTAACAGTGAAACCAGGCGGCTCTTCATTAGTCTTTCGATAGTAAGAGACTCAACACACAAAAAAATTAACAGTTACATTCTTCTAGTGCCTTTTATTTAGTTATCTTGGAGTGCTTTGCAAAGCTGATTCAGTAGCCAAACAAGCTGTATTGCTTCATGTTCACTGTTACAAGGCCAATCAGCCTGGGCAAGTCAGGAGCATGGTCCCAGTAACTGTTCCCTGGGGTCTGTTCCAAACCTGTGGAGTTCAGATTCACCAGGGTAAAAGTCATTATCATTTAACAAAAGTATTAACTATCGAGGTGGAGTTTTGCATATCCTGAAAAATGTCAAGTGCTGGGCATTTTTTTGTAAACTCTTATTTACAAAGCCAGACAATTAATTCTATTTTGTTCAGATGTGGTGATGTTAGAATTCAGATACCAACAAGTCTCTCCCATAAATAATTTTGTACATTAGCTTTTCATTCCTACTGGAAAAAGTCTTAACCCCGTACTGGTCTGAGACACCATCTGCATTGACTTTATCAATGTAGTTCCTAACTTGAAAAAAACTTCCACTATGTCCCCTTGAAGACTCTTTAATAAAAAGCAGCACATCTCCTTTAGCTTTGCTTTATAGCCTGTTTTGCAGAGCTGGTGTAAGCTTTGTTGACCTGGCCTGTACCCACTCCAAGGTAATAATAACCTACTGATGTGTGCAGGGACGGATGTAATGCTCAGGATTTGAAAGAGTGCTTGTCAAGTGGCTCACACACAAAAAAGCGTTTGTTTTTTTGTTGCTTGCCTTTATTGATGCAAAATTCGGTGTATTTTTCTTTCTGAGGCATTTGTTGACATAAAAATTCCAATTATTGTTTTCATACAGACTCCTGGTATTATTTGATTGTTCCATTTAGCGCCTATTTCTTGGGCTGTTTCCTCCATCTTGGGCTAATTATTTTAAAGAATTCTATGCTGAATTTCCATTACTGTCTGCTGGTGTAATCCAGCTAATGATCCATGTCCCCTGGAAGCAGATTGCATTATTCCTCATTGTTTGCTCTGCTCCTGGCTTTACCATCGCTCGCTTTGTAGACTGAGGACTTGGCTCCAACGCTTGGCTACTGATGAGGGCAATGACAGCACAGGTTTAAGCAGGTGTTAGATAAGGTTACCTCTGGGGGTATTGGTGTCATCTCCAACTCAGAGTAGCCTAAAAACTGCCTGAATTGAGAGCAGGCACCGTTGATCCCCCCAGCTACAATTACTGAAATAGATTCAACAAAATTGTGGGGGGTGGTGTTACAAACTTTGCTCTAAATGGTGCCAGAGGAGGGGGGATAACACAAAAGCCACTTTGTGCCTGTGTGCTACCAATGATTTCTCCTATCAAGACTG
Source organism: Ploceus nigricollis (assembly GCA_013399945.1). Classification (NCBI taxonomy): domain Eukaryota; kingdom Metazoa; phylum Chordata; class Aves; order Passeriformes; family Ploceidae; genus Ploceus; species Ploceus nigricollis. Next base: position 799,065 of record VXBC01001532.1, on the reverse strand, counting down.
ACTTGATGGCAATTTTATGCTATCTTCCAGGTGTAAAGCAGTTAAGTGCTGTCAAGATCAAGACCTTATTTTCAAATACTTTTTTTATCATTTTGATGTAAAATTGTTGAATATATCTGGGCCCGTACAACTGACTCAGAGCTATTCCAGCTGTAAAACCACTGAGGCAGTAAATAGTTGCTCAGGATCAGAATGTCACTTTTTCATTGTTTTAAGGGCATACAGCTCTACAGTAAAAGGGAATAAGCTAGAATTTCAGCAACAACTGATGTTTAAGCTCAGATTTTGGGTCTAACACAGCTGGTCATCCTCACTACTGCTTCTGTGGAGGCAGTTTCAGAAAACACATTGACCATCAGACTTCTGACTGAATTAGAAAAACCTATTGAATAGTTAAGATACTTTTCCTTACAAGCTGAACACTTGTCTCCTCAGGTGCAGAAGTTACTGAAAGTATTCATAAGATGTCTTCAGAATACAGATCTACAGCAATAAAGTTTCTGCAGGGTTGATGTTAGTCACTGGAAGGATTTTCTGTAGAAAGGTACCTTGATTTCCACGTATCTTCAGAAAGAGATACCTACTTTGTTTTCTTCTGCAGTGATGAACATTGAGGGGGTCTATATTTGGTTTCCTACAAACAGGTTGTAAAATACCATATAGTATCAGAAATATGAGGACAAACACTAGTCAAGACCCTTGGGAGACCCTTCTGAGATGGCAGTGAGAGGTGCAACTGTATTCTCCAGGTGATATTAAAAACTCCACAACAGCAAGGGTGAGCCCTAAATGGAGCTTCAGGGTATGTACCAAAGCCTTCCCTAGCATGATGTAGAGTTACTTTGCAGAGACTATCTGTGGTGGTAAAAAGCCCTAAAAATGGTGACCCTTGGCAAAGAAGGGCACAGGGATGGGGAGAAGGTGTTCTGAATGGCAACCTGGTTATCTATACAATGAATATGTTGGGTGTTATTTTTGCAAAAACCCAGTGAAGCATCACATACTGTCAGCCCATCCAGGGCATCGCACAATTAATATTTTTTTAGAAGCTGTGATTTATACAGTCTTTTAAAAGGCAGGAAAAGATAACCATTGCACATTCAACTGCCTGAAAAGGTAAAGCACAGATAAGAAATCAATGTTGCATAGAGGCTTTACAAAGAGAGTGCATCCTGGTCCCAGACAAGCCTGACAATGTTTGCATTCTCACAGGGAAGAGCTAATCAAAGCTGTGACACAGTTAAGTTCCCCTAAATTAGAAGATAAGGAGGAAGGAGAACTGAGGTCCCCAGGAAATTATTTGATACTTCATTTGTGCTCAAGAGGCAACGCAACAACTGTCACTGTCAGAGGGGGACAGAAACTCAGGAGAGGTGCTGATTCCTTAAGATAACACTGAAGGAGCAGAGCACTGCTGATTTGTTTCCTCAGCTTCTGTGCCCCAGAGAAATCTCACAATGACAAGTACACTGGAAGTTGCTTTTGTTGTTTATTGTTTCCTTTTCAGAACTTGATTTGTAATCAGGAATTTAACCTTTCTTTTATACATAGCTTGTTTCATAAATAAGCTTGTCGAGCTTCTGAAGTTGAGGTGAATCTTGTAAAGCTGTGCATGTGTTTTGCTTCAGAGGTGATGAATTCAGGGAGAGTGTGCCTTGCAGGCATTCTCTGAAGGGGAGCAGGTCTGGAAATTCAGAAAACTGGATGTTTTGTGCACCATCTGAAAAATTTGGCTTTGGGGTTTGCAGCAGCATGTGCTACAAGGAGAGAATTGCCACTGGCAGAGTGTTACCAGAGAGAAATAGGGGGGCCATATTGCACAACGACACTGTGCCCCTGAAGATTATTTAATACAAATAAATGTAACAATATTGTTTCAAATATCTGATCCCACTTAAAGTAGGCATTGAAAATTAAAATAGGTTTGAAGGTGGCTGCATTCTTTGGCAGGAATATGGGAACTCCAATCCACTATAAAACAGGGTGAGGGTTACCTGACCTGAGTAGTTCAGACTAAAAAAATCTCCTTAAATGAACTGCATTTGAGAAAACATTTGTCTAGAAAGGCCTCTGTTCTTTACCTGCAGGGTTCCTGCATGCAGGCATCACAACAGCAACTCTCAAATCCTACCACTGCTTTTAAGAGCCTAAATGTAGCTGGAATTCATCTGAGTTCAATTTTGAGCCAGTTACTCATCATCTCCATTCGTCTAATGGCAAGAAGACATCTATTACCAAGTTTCTTTTGGAATATAAGAGTGGATTGATTGAGTCCTCTTGCAGCCTCGTGTGCTAATCACACAGATTTGGGGTGTGGGGTCTTCTGGGTTAAAGCACGACCTCTTCTTTCATTGCTGTTCTGATCTTTATGTAAACCATTGTTAATTAATTAATTAATATCCTCCATTAACTGAAGAACCTGCATTACACATGACAGTGTGAAATGCTCATTTGGCATGACTGCCAAATGCTCTTACTTGTTTTATTCCTGCATGTGCATCCCAAAATCCCATCTGTAAAGATGTTTCCCATCATTCATCTGTGATGTTGATTATTTTTAACTTCAATTTGTAAAATTAAATGTAGTACTAAATTAATCTATAGAGATTAAGTAATATTGTGTAAATAGCATTAATATTCCTTTACAAGTAAAAATGCAGCTACTAAGTTATCTTTTTTATATTTTATTTTTCAGATGTGTGTTGACGGTTGTTCCAGCTGCCATTAGAAATTGTTATCTGGACTCAGTGCTTTGTCTGTCTCAAGAACATTTAACTACTACATTATTATAGTGTACAATTCTCTGGGTGGGACTTTCAAAGACCACAGTCTCTGTGAAACTGATCTCTGGAAATGGTCCTGGGAAAGTGGCTTTATGGAGGACTCCTGTTTCTTTTGTTGGCATAATGCAGTTAATGTTGGTAGTCCTGCAAATCAGATGTAGTGACATTACCCTTCATCTTTCATATTTTAGTGTCCTTGAGGTTTTTATTCAGTTTTATCTTGATGTGCTGGATTTGCATTAATTGATTTGTGAAGAGGGAAAAGGACTCAATAGTGAGTGCATGAGTATTTAGTCAACATTAGACCCACTACATATCATATTATTTCTTACTTGTCAAAACAGATATGAAATTTTATGGCATACATGGAGGGGAGATACCACACATTTAGTATTTTGTCTCTGGTATCAAGGCAGATGACAAGAACAGGTAAGGAATCAAATGCGCAGATGGTTTAGAGCCCTTATGGTTGAAACTACTCAAAATTGTTCCTATTCAAAATGAAAAATTAAAATATTAATGCTTGTGTGTAGATTGGCCATGCAAAAAGGTGAAATTTTTAGAGATTCCCGGATGTAAAAAGGTGTCTGTTGGACACCTTCAGTAGTATTTAAGAGACTTGTAATTATTAGGCTAAACCACTATTAGACTGTTCAGTGATACAGTATCATGTTGAGATCAAGATAAGCAGGCAAAAAGATTGAATGTGCAAGTCCTTCAGCAAGGAGAGGTCATTCTGCTTGTGGTAGTGAGGGCAGCTCCTATCCCCCTGTCCTGGGGGGATAACAGCTTTTAGTGAGGGGCTAACCACCCCACAGTCATCTCAATTTACCTGCAGCCTCACAGACAAATATTTGCAGAGTGTGGAGGGAAGCACCAAGACAACCACTCAGTGAAACAAGTGCACCGACTTCCCCCGCATGAGGACTCTGGAAAGGGAGGGAAAATTCACTCAGGGATGCACATTTAAGAAGGCTGCAGAGAAAGAGCTGATGTCCTGCCTGCTTTTGTATCAATGAGTCTTTTAAAACTTCCAGCTGGATTTCATAAAACACTTTAAGTCCAGGGCCATTGCTGTGACCATGCTGGAATTGCATCTGAGTGGCATTGAGAACTTAGCCTAATGTCCACAGTCATTCTGGCATTGTCTTCTTTCCAACCACAAAGAAATTAGTAACTTCTTAGGGAAAAAACAAAAACAAAAATACCTCAACTTTTTCAGTCTAGCCTTTTTATGCATTTAAATTTCCTTCTGACTAGCAAATATTATTATGCTTTCCTTTCATGTGATATGTAGGAACTTAAGAACAGTCTCTTTTTTTTTGGTGACTTGTCTGTCTTTGAACAGTTGCAGCAAGTATTTTGTCTTCTTTTGGACTCTTACAAAGGAGGAGTTTTTAGGGTTGAACTTTGCTTTGATATAGTTATGTATTAAAAATCTGCAACAATTTTGTTTCAGGAGTCACACTGCACAGAACCAAAGTAAGGAGTAACTAGAGGAATTTCAGTGACTTTCTCATGAAAGATGAAATGCTTAAACATCATATCATTCAAGGAACAGGGACATACTTCATACTGAGAAAAGAGGATCTATCCACAGAATTACTGTAGGAAACATTTAAATCTCTGCTTGAGGGGCAAATAATACCATACACTGTCCATGAGCAAGGAAGAGGCAGCTGATAAAAAGACTTGAAGGCAGTCCTCCTGCAGGCAGATTTCTATGTGATCATTCTTGCTCTACTCCTCTGGACAATAGGGGAAAAAACCCAGAGGGGAAATAAAAACAAGAGTGGGGAGAAAAGTCTTTGCTCATCTAAATTTTTTTGAATTCATGAAAGAGCTGCCGAAAGGCAGAAAGGCAACTCAGCTTGCTCCTAAACACAGTTTCTGTGGACAGCATTAAATCAGGTAAGCAACTTCTTTTTCCAGGCCTTTTCCTGTCCTGTGTAGCTGTGTCATGGTCCTGGAGCTGACAGCGTGTGAACTGCTCAGTCCTGCAGCCACCGTAGCTGTGCAGTCCTGAGCCACCCACACGCCACGTTTGGCTTTTGGGTAAGGTAGATGTTCCACATTTGCTGTGAGCAGCTGTGCCTTAGGAGGCATAGACAGGATGTTTATTATGGTGAGGGCTGGTATCCACCAGTTCATGTGGAGGTTCAGGATTTCTGCTTTCTCCTGAAGGGAACTGCTAGATAAGTCACAGCCTGATGAGGATGGACAAGGATCTGCTGATAACTGCCAGACTATGGGCTGTTTTTGAGATGTCTGCAAAAAGTGACAGAGAAAAGTGAAAACTTGCTACATGAGCTCTGTGCCTTCCCTGGGAAATGTTTATGGGTCTGCAACCTGGAGAAATCTGTGGCTCAGTGCACAGCTCTGCTGGAACGTGGTGGCTGTTCTGCTGCAGCACTACTGAGAAAGCCATCTTCATTCACCCTGCGCAGGAAACAACAAGTGTGGATTCCCCAGCAGGGAGCAATTTGAGAGCCGCAGGAGAAATATGTGGGAGTGAGGAGGGAATCAGCTTGTTCTCCAGGTGGCAAAGAAAACGTGATGTGTAATTATTGAGCGGTGGTAGGTTCTGAGGCACAGCTTACTCCTTCTCCTGCAGACCTACGGCATAGATCAGGTTCTGCTTATTGTGAGAAGCCTGCAGCCTCCCTGTCCTCCTCCAGCTTGCCAGCTGCTCTTTCCCAGGATAGTGCCACTGTCATGTACTAGGTGCCATTGAGGCAGCACAGGATGTGCCACTATGGCTCAGGGTGTAAAGTCATCAAGGTTCTTGTTTGAGAACCACTGCGTCGCAAGATGAGGACACCTACTCTTCAGGAAATTACTTTCCTGAGCATCCAGATGGCTGGGAGGAAGTTTGCTAGCAGGAAAAGGATACAGAAAGTGCAGCCCTGGAAAAGAACAAAAATATCTGAGAATAAGGAAAAGCAAATGTACTGAAAAGGATAACAACCTAAAACACCTAATTAACCAACCAAAAAATCCCCACCACAGAACCGCACCCCGAAACAATTACAGCAAAACGACAAAAAACTTATCATGCCCCCTCCCCACAAAAAACCCCCAAAATTAAAAAAGAAAGCTAACACTAAAACCACAACCCCCTACCTTCAAAAAAAGAAAAAACAAACCCAAACCAAACCCCCCCCCCAAAACAACAAAACAAAACAAAACACAAAACCCCAAAACAAAAAAACCCCAAATCCGTCAGACTGAAATCTGGCTCCCCTGCAGTGCCCACCACTGAATACAGAAGAGGGACCAGAAACTGCAGTGAGTGAATGCTGTCAGCTGGGTCAGGTTTGCCATACAGAAGGGACAAGGTGTTACCTAGGGCAACAAAACATCTGTAGCTGCTTAGGAAGGTGGCTACATCTCTGCTGCAGATCCAAGACTCTGCCTGCAGCAGTGGCCTTCCCTGGTTGGCAGCTCTGAAGGGCAAAACTGCTGCTGACAAGCAGCTCATCAGTCCCCAAGATAGGGACAGCACTCAGCACTGCTGCCCTTTGAACCAACTCAGAGGTACCAGGATGCATTAGATAAACATCTTCATCCAATTTAAGCAAAAAAATTTATTCATAGGTGTCTCATGAGAAAGGAAGGCACACCTTATTCAATATTTTATGTAGCTGATGTGGTTTGCAAAGGATTTGTAACTGACAGCCTAGTAAACAACATTTTTAAACTCATACAGGAAATGTGGGCAAAACTCCTGCAGAAAGCATTGGAAACTCAGGCACTGCCATGTCTCTTCCCTTTAACAACATAGTATGTTTACAATTTTGCAGAATTCACAGGAAAAGAATAAAAGTTAGAAGCGGTTTTCTCCAGAAAGGCAATTATGCTGAAATGCGTTTAAAGATGTAATCAATTTCAATTATATTTGAAAGAAAAAATTATAAAAATTCAAGGCTGAGATGCAGTCTTTCTGATGTTTAATTTCTTACAATTATCTTTGTTGTTGATATACATAGATGTTTATATTACATGTTTATGATTTTTCTCACTTCCTTTTGTGCAATTAAGGCTATTCAAAAAGGTCATATCAGCATTTATGAACCAAATTATTCTGTGATTTCAAAATTTTTGTTTTTGTTATCCCTTGGCATAAAAATCAATCCCATCACCAATTCTGACCTTGGAGGTGGAGGATTGCACTCTGCATCCACAACTGTGCAACACAAAGCATAAACAGAATGTAGTAAGGTCAGGAGAAAATCCTACTCTGGGAGTTCACAGTTCCTTTTACTTTGTCATGCATTCAGCATTCCTGGGAGCAGACTAAAGGAGAAAAAATCTAAGCAAGTTCTGGTACAAAAGAGTCTGTCTATAAATAGTTGGAAGTGTTTTGTAGTGAGGACTGTAATTCCAAGTTTGTCTGTTTTATAGAGTAGTTGGGATTTAATTATACTTGTTGCAAAGCTTTCCCAAGATTTCTCTAATTCTTGAGATTACTGAGCCCATACTTAAAGCAGTAAAATCTGCAAACTTTATAGACCCTGGAAAAGTGGAAATTCTGTTCAAAACTGCTGTGGCATTTTTTAATCATGCTAAATGGATAGCCAGCAAATCATGGGTCAGTCAATGGTACAGTCATTCCTAGCAAGAGAATGGGAAATGGGACTTTTTCAAATTAGTGAGTCAGAGTGAGAGTTCCATAGAGCATTTAACGTCATTGCATTAGGATAAAAAGTGTGAAAATATTCATAGGTCATGACATCACATGTCAATCAGCTGAACAAAAGCACTGATGATCAGGTTGTTGCAGGGCTGGACTGGGAAAGCAAGGATATTTTAGCCTCACTGGAGAGGAGTCCCTGGCCTGATCAGGTCTTGGAGCACCCACCATGTCACCAAAGAGCTGAGGGGTCCCAGGCCAGGTGCTTCATGTTGTCTCTCATTACTTCCTAGCTGATGATGCTGTGAGCCAGCCTAGATGTTTCTCCCACCTCAAAAGTCAAAGTATTATTTATAAATTGGCAGAGGTTCAGAAGTGAGACAGGCAAGTAATCCAACATCTGGGAAGTGCATATTACAGTGATCTGTATCTTTCTCATCTCTGGCAGCTTGGCTTTTTCAAAGAGTAAGAAGCAACTTGATCAAGGTCTTTATGTGGGAAGAAGACACCGTCTGATGCATTTCAGTTCTCACATCTATTAGAGAAAGGTACAACAAAATCTAATGCTTGGAAACTCAATCTAGACAGACAATTACTGTTCTATTAGATCCTAAATTTTCTGTGGGGTCTTGTCACAGACTGTCACTAGGCACTCTTCTGGACAAGTAAATCTGCAAAACAGCCCTAATATTCCAGTGTGGCATCCTGATCTCAAGACACACATTTAGCTTCTGACAAGTTACGGTCCTTAGTTCTTCCCCTTCCCTAGGACAGGCAGAGAAAGAAGCACCTCAAAGGAAACAACCACACTATTTTTTACTCAGATTTATTTTCATTTATGACATTTGGCAGAGCCAAAGCCTGAAGAAACTTCCCTCTGCCAGGTCTCCCCATGCACACCAGCCCTTTCCATCTCCTTGGCCCCAGCATTCCCATGGTGAGGGAGGGACAGAGGTGCTGCAGGCTGAAAGCAAGCACCTCTTCTGGCTTCTGCCCACTGTGGGCTTCTGCAGAGAGACATCCTGCATGGCCCTGTGCTAAAAATCTCCATGGTACAGCAGGGAAGAGCTGCATGATGGTGATGGCTCTTTGTCCCATCGTCTCCATCCTGGTGGCTGGAAAGGACCAAGGCAGTGCTGTCCCAGGAAGGCTCCAGCCCATGGTGACTTCTACAGGATTTTAACAAAACCAAATGGAATTTGTAGTTTGACAAGGAAAGCTCCCAAACTGTGAGTTGTTTTCCTAAACACATACCCTAAAGACCAAGCACAAGTTTTTGGTGTGGAGACACAGCATTCTTGTTACAACCTGTGTTTTGCAAATAGGTCTATTGTAGTCATTTCTCAAAAAGACACACTATGAATCAAAAATCAATTCACATGTTGAGATACTCATTTTGAGTAATAGTACCAGGGGAACAAAAACAAGCCAGAAGTGCTCTGTTGCAATATTTTCGAAATGAAATGGTCTTGGCTTTGTTATCTAATACTGTTTCATTCTAAAATTGATCTATGTTTAGTGTTAATAAATAGTAAAAATATGTGAAAAGTGAGTAATGTATCTGACTGGATATTAGTTTTCCCTAATTTATTTTCAGTTTGGCCACCAAACAGGAAAATCAATTATTCTCACAACTCTATTCAGTATAAGTAAGAGTCTCTTTTCCAACAGTCTGCTTTCCACAGTTTTCTCCTCTATTATGGAGACTCTTACTTCTACCAGTTGTATTAACTTGTGGTTTTCCCCAGATGATGACTCCTGACATTTTCATTTACGTAAGTTCCCTTTAAATTTTTCTGCTGTTAGTTGTGATTATAATGAGTTAGCCTCTACTGTATATTTCATTAACATAATGTTTATTGCCTCCTTTGGATAATGAAACTATTAATTAAAACTGTATCTATCAAGGATCCACTGGGTATATGACTAAATATTGCTTCACCATTGGTTTTGATTATTTTCATTGTCTTACAAAAGGTTTTCAGTACACATTGTAAAGAACCTATCCAAGTCACTTCAAAAATTTTGTACAAGATACTATAAAATGCAGTATCATGTTTTCCAATAAAATAAGAATGCTATCCCACTTCCCTCTTATTGCCACTTAACTGGCAAGAACTATGTTGGATAAAACATGCTGTGTAAACTCCCACTGTTTGCTGCTATTTTCTTTCATTGGCCTCTCCATGTTGGTGGCCATTTTCCATCTATTTTCCCCTCTTTGTACACATTGTACACTTTTTTAATGCAGTATAAGAATGTTGTCTTTTTCCCATTGCAAAAGTCTTGATCCTTTTTTTCAGAGCTATTAAAGTGTTGGCTTTACGTAACAGCTCTTTACCTTGCTACCACCATTAAGATGAAAAACTAGTTCAGAGACGTTTTTGGGCCAACTATAACTTCAGCAGTACATGTGAAGTAAATATTTATTCAAATGACTGCTTGAGGCTAAACAAAAGGGAGGCATTCCAGAAGTCCATTTGCATCAGGAGAAGGACCAAAAGTCTACATAAAGTGTTGTTCTATTTCTCAGCAGAAAGGGAAAATTTGTAACAGGTGACACAAGGACTTAAATTTGGTGGGATTTTTTTTTTTTTTGCTTCCTCCTGGGTGTTACATTTGATCATATGATAAGTACCATTATCTTTACTATAAAGAGCTGAAATTCCAGGTGTGGAATAAGAATAGGTTGAAGACCATGTAGATGAATTTGCTTATCAGGGGAGCCTGCAGAAATTACTGAGAGAATTGTAAATCTTACAGATAAGAGGCTGAAACAAAATTACAGTACAGAAGAGGGACAACAGGTTTTAGACTATTAGGAAAATTATAAAAGAAAAATACAGTGTATGCATTTAGAAAGGGATGATGGAGGAGTATGAACATGGAGCATACAACTAAAGAAATAACAGATAGGTAAGCTTTAATTCCTGGAGTAATATGGAAACAAACAATGGTTTTTATGGATACATGGAAAACAAAACAGGGCTGAGGAACACCTAATACAGATTTATCAAGGAATGACCTTGTAATATTTAATTTGTTCTGTTCTATTGCAGGATAGCATGTAGATAAAGGCAAGGATATAGGTACCCTCTATCTTGCCTCCTTTAAGGCTTTTGATGCCTTCTTAAATAATATTTTCATAGCCAGATGAGAAAAGTTTTTAGGTGGAGCTCCTGGAAGGTGAATGTGTAGGGAGATGGCAAGGAACACTTTAAAAGAGCAGCTACTTGCAGCTCACTGATATATTCAATTTGTGTGTCTTTAGCAGGTCCACACAAGTCTTCCTTAGGTTTGGTGTTACTCAATACTGTTGTTAATGGCTTGAACAGTGAAATAGGTTATATGCTTATTAAGTCACTAGATTATATTAACCTAAGTGAGCTGCAAGCACTCTGGAGACTTAAGCAGTTAAGTATTTAAGCTGTGCCCAGGTTAGTATAACCTGCTTGTCATCAGGGCTAATTAATCACATTAACATCTTGCTAATGTGACCATACTGCTTGGGGTAGCTGTGATACCACTGAATGGTACTGCATTATGCCACAGAGATTCTCTCAAAGAGAGGCATTCCACACTTTCTCTATTTAATCACATTCCCCAGTCTGCTCCAGGTCAAGATACTGATTTACTGGCAGGTCATTTAGGTACATTTAAACATTTGACCATCAATCCTCCTGGAAGCAGCAGACTCAGTTGTGCTGTGTTGTGTAATGCCAGAGTGAATACTCACTTTATGCTAGGATATCATCTTGCGCAGCATCAAAATCACTCACTGCAGCTCCCGAGCTTCCTCCTCCTGCAGATTCCTCTATCCAGGTATTGATCAGGCCCTGTGTGTTAGAAAGGTCTGCATAGTTCCTAGTACGTACACTAGAAGAGTGGTAATTTTCCTGTTTTACATTAAAATATATTAGATTGCAGGAGGACTGTGGTTCTAGCAGATCAATGCCAGAGGAGTTAATATCACCTACTTTTGCCTCCCTGTTGTATAGTTCTAAAATTAGAAGCAAGCAGAAGCACTGTGCAGCATCCTAATTGGCTTGTCACTAGGGTAGAGTAACTGGCCAGCTTCTGACTTGCCAGAGATCAGAAGGTTCTCTTGATACATCCTCACTGTTGTTTATCCTCTTGGGAAGAAATGTGCCGAAATAAATGTAACATGCATTTAATTAATTAGAATTTTAATCTATTTAAAGCATTTTTTAAAATCTGGTGCGAGGTAAAATATTTTAGTCATTCTCTACTCTGGAAAAAAATTACCTGCAGACATTGTAAGTCACATCCTGACTGCAGTAATTTTACCTTGTTAAAGGCAAAGAAGGGGACTTCACCACTGGCAGGTACAATTTTTGAGAGCAACATCAAAGTTATATTTAGCATCATATAATCCTTATACAGATGGCTGAATGTTTATGGTAGTGAAGTTTTAGCTACCTATGCGGTGCCTGGGGCTCTGGAAAGGAAACCTAAAATGCATCTTGTTGTCAGAAGAGTTTATGTACTTACCTTAGACTAGGCTGGTCCAGAGAAATATAAGAAATATCAATTCTCCACGTGAATTTCAGTCTAGGAGACATACATTAACTAAACTTCTATTACATGAAAAACATGTCTAGACAGCAGCCTTAGCTGCACAGCTATCTTTGAAGATGTACAGCATATAGCCTGCAGCACGGTATTTCACAGCACCTTTTGTGTTGACTCTCCTGACCCTCTGGCAAACAGCCGCCGCAGCAGGAGCAGCGAGATTCCGTCACTTCAGGGGGAGTCTCCGGTGGTGCCTCTGAACAGCACAGCACAGCAAGGCACCTGAAAGCTCTGTCTGGGTTAATTAGCAGCACTGACAAGCAGGCTATGCTAGTGAGGCAGAGCACTGCACGGCGTGGCTGCTGCTGGCAGTGAGACAACTTGCTCAGAGAAGCCCCAGGTGCAGCACTGGGCTGTGCAGAATGCCTCTGGCATTGTGACAGAGCTTACTGGGCCTCAAGAGGAATTGTTCCTTGGAGAGTGGGGACTGGAAAGTTTAGCTTCCAACTGATCCATAAAGTTTTCTATTTTACACAGTGTGTTTCAGAGTCATTCTGCAGCTCCTCCAAGTCGGAGAGGCTGAGGGAAGGAAGCTGAAGCAGGTCTTAGCTGAGCCATGTGTCATGGTGCCTTAAGATCTCTCCTTCCTCACTTCCTCACCATAGATCTTAATGTTCCCAATTTCCCTGTACTTACTTCATCAGCTTCATCTGTACTCCCACCTGCTCTCCCCTTCAACAGCCACTGCTCATCCTGCTTTTATGCAGGTGAACCTACCCTGGGTTATGAAGTCCAATCTTCTGCTGTCACTGGGAACCTGGCTACTTCATCCTTTACAGAGCCTTTACAGAGCTTTTCTTTCTTTTCAAGGCTGGTGGGATCTTTCCTTCCTTTCAGTCTTTGCTTCCACACACAGCCCAGGTACTTCTCACCTTCCTCACATTCTTCCCTCTCAGGAAAGCCACTGCTCCTTGCCTGACCACTATTCTCCCCCTCTCTGTCTACTGAAGTGGACTTCTGTCATTTGCAACCAAGCACCTTGATTCAGAGTAGACTTTGGAATACGTGGGTTTTTTCTGATTATTGCACACCATTGCCCAGTGCTTTGGGATATCAAGTCAGGGATATCAACCTTCTGGGAATGTGACTCCAGAATGGCCACACTGTGCTACTCAGTTCTGCCCTTATGGGTGACCTACAGGACTCCCCCTCCACTATCACCACCACCAGTAGGATTAAATTCAAGAGAAATGGTGTCAATCTAAGCTACTCTCTAATTTTTACAGTAGGCCTAAATTGGACCATTTCTGACTGAAGCAGTGATGGCAAAAAGAGTTTCAGCAACATCAATGACAGTAATTCTAGCCAGCCCTTTGCTGTGCCTTTCCCACGGTTGTTAACACTACAGAAATAGAAAGAAATGCCATTTCCTACTCCCCAAGAAGGAACATTTCACCAGTGCAGCTGCGTCCCAGGGGAAAGAAAGCCAAAATGTGCAGAAACTATAATAAAATAAGACATAATGTTAAAGCTAATGCTTTGTGATAGACCACTGGCGAGGCTGTGGGTTGCCACAGCAACAGGACTATACACACCAGGCTGCACTGTGGGGCTGCTGGAGCTGCACATTGGGGCTGCTTAAAGGTCATCATCCTGCTGCCCTGAGCAAACACATCAGCAACTGTTTGCAGCCAGCTCTAGACAGCTTGCCAGGGAAAAATCAGTCCGGACTGACGCATACCTTAAGATGCTGTCTACCAGCAGTTAAGGTGTAATCAGGCCCAAAACATGCATAGGTTATCTCAATCATCAGTGAAATGGCACAAAAAGTCCTGCTTGGTCTTTAGTGTTGCCCCAGCTTCGGCTCACACTGAATGCTGAAGAGCGGGGAGCAGAGAGGAGACCTTGTGATGTTTCAGCTTCTGCTCTGGATATCCACATAACCTTGGACACAAGCCAGGGAAACCTCCAGTCTACCTTGACTTGCCTTCCTTCCTTCTCTTCAAGACCCAGGATCTAGGCCAGCCCAGATTAAATGAGTCTGTTTTTTGTACCTATCTGTATCTTTGGTTAAAAGATTGTAACAGTTGAATGTAGCTGTTTAAGTGGGGTGAGAATGAAAATCTAAGTTGTTGGTAGGCACTGGGTGAACGTGGTAGCCAGCGAGCGATACCACAGAAAAATGGGAGGAAAGCCCCTGAGGGGTGGAGCAGTTCATGAACCCTTGCATGCAGCTACAGATATGAAAAAACTCCTGGCAGCCTCTCTGTGAACCAGAGCAAAAAACTTCTGAGGCAGAGCTGCAGTTTTAGAGGGTTGGATGGGAGACACTGTTCTGAGGGGTTGGCCGGAGTCAGCCATGTGTCTGAGCAGGGACATCCCTGTCATGGAAGTTTGCCTGTGTCTGTGTGAGCCTGGCCTCATGGGCTCAACAATTTTTCCCAGTTACCTCAATTGTCATCAAAACTAATTCATTGTCTGACACTTTATTGCTATTGATTAATTGACACGTAAGTTCCTACTACCCTGTTCCCTCTCCACAGACATTTTCTGTGTAATTCCTCTCTTGATTACTCTTCTCCAACCATGTATTCACCCCTTCCCCCTTCTGTTTTTTTCTTTGTTTCCCACCATGTGAATATGAATGAATTCCCAGATGTGCATTTCTTCCCAGACATTACCCATGCCCCAGCAGCTGAATGCATCTGTTCTTACCCACCGTGTCCAAGGGTTTCCTGGCACAACATACAGCCTCTCTACAGAGTGCTCCAAACAAAATATTTAGGTAGTTCTCCACCACAGCTCCACCACTGCAAGTAACTGACATGTGCCAAAGAGAAATGTTGTGATTAGAAACATTAACTAAATAACTTTTATTATGAGCTTTTATTTTGTGTTTTGTGTAATGATCTATATAAACAAAAAATGAGCACATTCATGGTCAGATAAAATAGTAGTGTTCTCCAGGCAAATTTGGGGCACAATTATACTTTAAAGGTTGTATAAATTTTCTTTAAACTTGCCTATTTTTAACCACACATGCACATGAAAATGTTTTAAGAGCAATATTATGGTTGGAAAATCCAGTACTGAAGAGGATGTGCCAAAAAAAGAGCTGCCTGTGCCACTTATTTACATCCCTTTGTTCTGCATTGCACGCTCACGTGCTAATTGGTAAACAGGATCCTGCCTTATCAGGTGCGGGAGACAGCAGCTGCTGTCCAGAAAGATCAGGATGATGAGAATCCTATTTCACCTGCTGAAGAAGCTTTTGGTGAAAATCCTGGCTCAAAAGTCAGACTCTTTTAGCTGAGACTAGGTGGCAGCCACAGGGCTGGGACCCAGTTAATTTTCAGGGAGAAAAATTGTGCAGGTACAATATTGTTGGAGAAAAAGGATAATCTTCTGAGGATTAAGATGATGAAAGCTGTCTGGAAGAGCTGGGGACTATTCCTGCTTCTGCCACAGAATTCTTCTGTGATGCCAGGCACAATGCTTGAAACCTTTCATAGATGAGCAGCAGCTCAGTATGGCTCCTTCTGAGGCCTCATTTTCAGAGCTGCTGCAACCAAAATCCATGCAAGGTCTGCTCTGAGAAATAAGGCCCCAGCTGCCTTTCAACTATTCGTTCAGAATACACCAACCTTCTCTCTCATAGAGACATTCTATTTTCTAATGCTATGAAGCACACATGTAATTGTGTTAAGAACCATGAAAGAACTCCTAAGCCTGTCTTCAGGTATTTTGAAGAAAATCCAATACCAAAAAGTGAGACTGGAGGATTCAAAGCTTTAGAGAGGGACACAGCCAGAGATATTCAGGCGCCCCCAAAACCAGACATCTAGTACCACTTTCCCATTTCCAATGCATTAAACTGAAGGACTCATGGGTATCACCTAAAGTCCATGTGAACTATGTGCCCTTTTGGTGCTGGAGACCAGAGAGGACATCCTAGGACAACTAAACAAATCACTGCCAGGCAAAGGTGTTTTTTCCACAGTCTTTAACTCAGCTTTTCAGCAGAACCCTAGATTCTTCCCTGCTTCTGGCCCTTCCTTTTCTTGTCCAGACTGGTTCCTACATTTACTTACCCTTTTGTTCCCCAGCTTTTTCTCCAAACTCAGTATTTTGTCCTCATCAGCTCTGTTGGCCCATTTCTTCTACAAGCAACTCATTTCTCCTCTCCTGACTCCTTTCCAGGTCCATATCTCTTCTTCCTGCCATACCAGTTCTTAGGATCATCTTTATTGTATGTGTGCATATTTAAAGGCCCACTACCACTAGACCTCCTATTTGGCACAGATCCCTTCCCCACCTACCTTTTTTTTTTTTCCCTTTTTGATTTCACTGAACATCTTTCCCAACCCTCCCTCCGACCTCCATTCCTAAATTGTCTTGGGCCACTTCAGGCTTCCTCCTGCCTTCTATACCTGGCTCGTATTTTCTGCATCTCTGTACTCCACGGTCGCTTAGAGGACAGTGAAGAGAGGCATCCTGCACCGAACCCTGGGGCCTGGCAAGCCTCAGCCTGAAGAAAACAGGAGCGAGCACTGAAGAACCATCACTCCTCCTGGTGCTCGAGGCTGGAACAAGTTCAGCTCCTCTCTGAAGGCAGCGTATGAGCAGTCCGGTCACGCACAGCAGCTGCAGCAGGAGCGGGACGAGGCAGGGAACACACCCGGGCACCTCCGGCAGCCCTGGACAAACGCACTCGGTGTGAACCAAATCTCCAGGGGTGTTAGCAGTACTTTTCACTTTTGGACCCGCCTATCTAAGAAAGCGAGGCAAGGGTGATTATTTGGGGTCCATGCTGCCTATGCTGCCTGTGTCTAAGCATACCCATGCCATGTGTGCCAAGGGCAGTGCTCCCACGGCCTGACTGCACGGACACGGCTCCCTTTGTGCTCCCACCCCCTCGGCCACAGTTTCTCAAGCTCTGACTGTCCCCGACACGAGCGCGGCGGTCTGAAACTGGTAGCAGGTGCTGCCCTTTCCTAAACTCCTCTGCGGGAAACTTGGGAAGGGCTGGCGTTGCCGCTCCATTGGGCTGAGCCTGGTTAGTGGCAGTCGTGGAGCAGAAATCGAACTTTGCTTGAAACAGTTGAAAATTTAAGGAATGCCAGGAATCATTTCCAGGGGAGTCTCTCCCCCTCCTGCCGGCGCCGCGGAGCGCCAGTATTGAACTGAGCGCGGCCCCTGCCGGCACCGCGCGGCACCGGACCGCCCGCTCTGCCGAGCCGCCCGTCGCTCACTGTGAGCTCGGGCTCAGCGCACAGGTCGGGGACTGCAAATCCAAGTGTCACTGGCACAGGAATTATTATTACCAGATGCTAATTACTCGTTAATGTATGCTAATCACTGCTGCATGCCAGCGCGCTCAGAGCACCGGGTGCCAGGCAGAAGGCACTCGGCTGGAGCGGAGTGGCTCCGCTCCTCGCAGCCTCAGCCCCGCGCCGAGAGCCGCCACCGCGCCCCCACGGCTCCGCTGTGCTCGCACAGCGCTCTCCTCTGCGGCCGCCATCCCGCTCCCGAGGCGAGGCCGCTGGTGATTCCTGACTCCCCCGAGCTCCAGGGTTTGCCTCGCGTAGGTTTCCTTCAGCCGGGAGACAAGCGCCTCCGACTCCCCTCTCGCCGCGGCAGGCACCGCCGCTCACCCGCCGCAGGGGACCCAGCAGGTGCCGCCCCCGGCTGGAGCGGCGATGACGATGTTTTGTGCGGGGACGGGAACACCACAGACACGTTCTAAACTTTAAAACCCGCTGCCTGACTCCCAGGACGCGCTGCATGAGCAGCGTCGGGAGCGGGTCCCCTC
>VXBC01001532.1:495986-780901 GCA_013399945.1 Ploceus nigricollis | reverse complement strand
CGCGACATATCGGCAGCGTCGCAGAGCCGTGCCCGTGCCTGCCCCGGGCCGCCCCACCGCCCGACTGGGCGTGGGCCAAGTCAGGCTCAGCCCGCAGCTCCTCGCACCTCTCCGAGGGCTGCCCGGAGGAAATGCCCGGTTTCGGTCTGGGAACCGACCCCTGGGCAGCTCCGGCAGCTCCAGGGACTGCGGGCGGCAGCGGGTGGGTGTCCTACAGCGCGTGGTCTGTTGTAAAGGTCAGGAGAAAATGGCAGTGGGGACAATTCGAGCTGGCGACGGTGGGTGAAGGCAGCTGCCCGCCTGTTGAAGCTTAGTCCCGGTCCCACAGTTCCACCTGGCCGAGGCAGAGCCCACTTCGGCTCCGCGGGAGGGGTTGGCGAGGTCTTTTGCTGGTGAGCTGGAAGGGCAGCTGAGGTCGTTGGATGTGCCATGCATGAGTTTTGGTTGGGGTCTGTTTCACTTGTCCACATATATGTTAGGAGTGTAAAGAAAAAGAATTTCAGTTGCTGATTTTGTTTCAGAAGATTGCCTGACTTCATTTGACTTTCCCCAGCACATCCTGTGTCTCCCTGGAGAAAGTGTATGGTAGGAAAGAGGGAAAACACCAGGACATCCCTTTTTGCATTTCCAGCGCAGCTTTCCCTCTGAGTTAGTGGAGAACTGGTTATTTGTGTGCAACTGGGAGGGTAAGGAGAAGAGAATGATCTGTAGAATTAAGATAGTAATACAAGCAGTTTTAGCGAGACAGAAAATATTAATTCTTCAATCATTTGGGGAAAAAAGGGGCTAAAATCAAAGCATACCTGTTACATGTCCTCCTGGTAAAACCCTGAAATTGAGAAGTTTTGGAATAAGCAGGAATAAGCTGTTAGGGAAACAGAGCAAAATGTCACCAAAATGGGCTCACAATCACTTTTTCAGTCCCCTTAATTGACCTACATTCATTTCAGGTTCTGAGCAAAAATTCTTCTGAATTTTCTACTGAACAGCTTCAGCATTATTCAATTTGCCATCTAGTCCATGAGGCTTGGTGGAATTGTCTGGTTTGTATGAAACAGCTCTAACCATTTCTCTCTCTGATGATGTTTTTCTGTGTGCTATTATACATTTTTATGCTGTTTCCTTCACTGAAGTTTCCTTGTAATTTCTTTCTGTATCACTTGGGGAGAGATCTGCAGGCACTTGAGGCTGGTAGGTTTTTTCCCAGTTCCAGTGAGTTTTGTTTTGGGTTCATTGTCTCTGTACTGGGAGCCCCCTTTCATGCTGGTGGCTCCTCTGTCCATTCAGTAACATGCATTCTGATACAGTCTGGTTAATTGTACACTGTCATGTCACTTGGCTCTGGACAGAGCAAACTGTTTCATCTTTGCACAACTGATGTCTCCTCTGCTCCATTAAGGACTTCTGCTTTCAGCTGTCTCCTGTTCTTATGGCTCTGCTGCTAAAAGGTGCCATGAATATTCACTGTTTTGATGCATTTCAGCACATTTTTTCATGTCCAGTATGCAGTAGGACAGCACAATTTCCAAATCCCTTGCACTTTCCAGCATCAACATCTATGGTTGCACTACTTCATGCCCAGAGGTGTAGTGCAAGGTAGATAAAATGAATCTGATTCCTTTACTGTATTTCTGTACAGGTGAATAATAATGTTAAGAAACCACCATATGTGACTGATCTACTGGACTCCAGTCTATACCACGCTGCACATGTTTTCAGGCAAAGAACACAGAATTTTTGTCATCTCCAAAGCTGGTAGATGCACTGTTGGCATTAAAAGTCAACAAAAGGAGCTTTATGTCAGCAGCAGAATCACTTCTCAGACTGCTTCCCTCCAAAATTAATAAGGGAATGCAGGCATAGCCAAGTGGTTGTTTGCTGTCTTTCCCAATTTGTACACAAATGCCCTGGAAGAACTAGAACATTGTTGGGTGTTGAAAGAACCTGACTTTATTGTTTGCTGAATGTTTTACCTTAATTCAGTATTTACCTCACTGTTAATTTCTGTATTATTTAAAAAAGTTTCCTCGAGGAAGAAAAAACTACCATAAAGTCCATATTGCTTTGGGTTGCATCCTTTGAAGAAAACAAAGGTGGTGGGACAGAAGGAAAACAGAGTAAAATGTGCAGGACAGGAGTGTTATAATGATATGTTTTCTCTGAGCTATATGACCTACTTCTGTTATTAGTTTACTGTTTGGAAAGTATAAATAATAGATAATAGTAATCCTAAAATGCTTATCTCACAAAAAACAATATAGTAATATCATCTACATATGCATATAGTTCTGTGTAGTACAGGAACAAAATTGAATCTGAAGTAGTGAAATAAAGAAGCACGTGAATATAGCTTTGGTTTTGCTTGCTATTATGTACTTTCGTAGTGCTAGCATTCGGTTAGGTAATATAATACTCAAAATTGATATAATTTAAATCTTGTTAGAATCAGGTTTCTGACGTGGAATCATGCTTGGTTTAGGATTGCAAATGAAAGCTTAGGAACTGATTTCTTTAGAAGAAAGATTTGGATCACAGTCTGTCCTGCATGAGTCATTATAAATTGTCAGCATGATATAGCTCTTGTTTTGAAAAGGTGTTTATTAAGTAAGAAAAAGAGAAACAGTATCTTGGGCACATACGCTTTCAGTCCTTGTTGCTGTCTAATCATGTCTATGACTAGACAGGTCTATGACATGATAAAGAAGAAAAATCCTAAGAAAAAATGTATTTCCTGTGTGTACGTGAGTACAGCATAGATTAGATGGTCTTATGATTTAGCCATGGCTTAGACTGCCTTTTGTTGCATGTGCATGATGCTGTCAGTGTACACTTAATACTTTGAGAGCCAATGTTGGCAGCCTCTTTCTCCATCCCCTAACCTCCTCTTCTGCAATTGCAAAATCATAGGTACAAGCAGTATGCACTCACCTAATTTGAGCAGCTGCATGATCACAAACTCTTGAAATCATTAGGAATTAGGTATTACTGTTCTTTGTTATACTATACCTAAAGTTTACAGGAAACCTCACAAATAAAGATAATTCTTGAGATTTATTCCTTTATAGGTTAAATAAATTAAACACATTTGTTCTGTCATTGTGATTTTTTTCACTATATTTGTCATTACTTTTTTCCTTTACTAGGATATTTCAAGTTATAAGAAAGAAAAAAGTAAGGAAAGCAGAAGAAAAGCATAGAAGTGTCCCATGGACAAGCAGGATGAAACCAATATATAGGTTTTTCAAGAAATGCCTGAGCCCATGCCCACAGTAAGAGGACCACTGAACAAAACATAAAAGCTCTGTACTTTGGCAAACCACAGTCCAGTGATCTTTGACAGTGGTCTGTAACATGGGCCCACGAAACCATCAGAGCAGCTAAAGCTCATTTTGCCCTCCGTATTTTTGGTTCTCCACACTCGTACTCAGGGACTTCCTCAGATGGATCTTGGCATTTAAAAGCTCTTGCTGGATTTTGTTTTTTGAGATTTTGGTTGCATTTTGAACCTGTGTAAACTTTTAGCATTTACAGTGCCCCAGAGCAAGGAGTTCCGCAGCTCGATCTGCGTTGTGTGAGGACTCAATGGTTTTTGTGTTTTAAATCTTGTGCCTGCCCATTTCATTTGATCCTCTCAGCTTATGCATTGGAAGAGGCTGTGAACAGGGAACCTGGAGACACATTCCCTGTCCTGGCTCTGATTACACCTTTGCTGTATCCCCTCAGTTACCTGGTTTTGAGACCTTTGGCTTCTTAGTCAGTCCTTAGTTGTTAGGTTGTAGCAAACTTGTGATCATCCCAGCTGCCCTGCCTATGGCCATTTCCAGACCTACACACAATATTCAAGACAGACAAACCAGCCATTCATACAGTGACCAAATAATATTCTCTCTTTCGTTCTTTGTTCCTTTCCCAGTAATTAGTAATACTCATTTTTTCCCTTTTAGTGAACAGTGGGCTGATGTTTTCACACAACTGCCTATTATAACCCCAAGATCTCAGTCCTGAAGTGGTAATAATCACCTTAGGACACATAATTTTGTGTAGTTAGTTTTTTTTCCCCTTAAAGAAATGACTTCATATTTATCTACACTGACTTTAATTTGACTTTTTATTGCCTAGTCACTCAGTACTGTGAAGTCTTTCTTCACAGTCAACCCTTATCGTAGCTACCCTGAATGAGTATCAGCAGCTAACTTTGTCACCTCACCATTTATCCTGTTTTCCAGCTCATTTATAAATAAGTGAGTAGCTCCCAAGTTCCAGCACAGATCCCTGCAGGATTCCACCACTGACCTCTCTCCACTTGAAAAATTGACAGTAGTGTCCTACCATCTGTTTCCAATTATTTATCCTTGCAAGGGCATTTATTTTTATCCTCTGGGAGTCCAGATTTTTTAAGACTTATGAATGATAGATTCATCAATTGTCTTTTGGAAATCCAAGTAAACATTTTTAATGAAAACCATGGTACACATTATTTTTTACTTCTTTGGAGAACTCTAGTAGTTTTGTGAAAAATTACTTAAAATAGATGTATTGGTCCTACCTTACTTCCTTTCATCACACAAATATGTCATGTTTGTATACATGCTGACATATACTGGGGTTTTTTTGTAGTTCTACTGATTTATGTCATAGAGGTGTTGGTCTTTCCCAGGTTTTCCCTGGACTTGTTTTAAACTGGTTTTTAAATCTGGTTTCCTATCACTCAACTGCCATATCTTTGAGGCCAAATGAAGAGGTTATTACATGCCACAGTTAAAAGTTTGTTTAAAGCAGGGAATTGTTTCAGAATGAAAAGGAGAAATTCTTCATTCTAACTGTGTTGTTTGCCTTTATGCTTGAAATCAGTCTGCAGGACCAGGTGACTTTTATGTAAGAGTCTAAAAAGGCTTGACCTTGATGCTCTTGGAGCCTTTGTTACTGCTGTTTGACAGATCTTGGTATAGGGGTAAATTCCAGAAGGCTAGGAGAAAACCCAGCCTTGCACCAGTGTTTGAATAGGGTATCTCGTGGAGTCAGACAAGGATCTCGTCCATGGCCTCAGTATCCTTAAAAATTTGCTGAGAGAGTAATTTTCTTTTATGGCTCCTGAACTTTGCAGGTGGCATAAAAATTTTTTGTTTAATAAATGATAGTTATTTGTCTAATAATTTATAGTATATAATTTATTATTATAGCTATAATAAATTATAGCTAATTGCATAGACTGATTTGGATGTCCTAACAACATGTCCTAATAACAGGTTGTTATTTCTCCAACCTGTATTTTAATACACCAAATGCAGTGTAAGATTTCTAAGAATCAGAATCGTGGACTCGCAGAACCATAGAATGGTGTGGGCTGGAAGGGACCTTAAAGATCATCCAGTTCCAACTCCCCTGCCATGAGCAGGGACTCCTTCCACTAGATCAGCTTGCTCAGAGCCCCATTCAACCTGGCCTTGAACACTCCCAGGGATGGGGTATCCAGAGTTTCTCTGGGCAGCCTGTTTCAGTGTTTCACCACCCTCATAGTAAAATATTTCTTCCCAATATCTAATCTAAACCTACTTCTTAGTTTCAGCTTGAATCCATTTCCCCTTGTTCTGTCACTATGTTCCCTTGTATATAGTTCCTTGCCATCTTTCTTGTAGGCTCCCTTTAGCACTGGAAGTCCACAATTAGGTCACCCCAAAGCCTTCCAGGCTGAAAAATCCCAGTTCTCTGAACTTTTCCTTCACCTTTCCATCCCTCTAATCATCTTCATGGCCCTTCTCCGGACTCGCTCCAAAAGGTTCGTGTCCTTCCTGTGCTGCAGACCCCAGAGCTGGATGCAGCACCGCAGGTGGGGTCTCAGCAGAGCAGAGGGACAGAATCCAATTTAGAGAGAAGGATGTTGTGGGGGACCATGTCAAAGGCTTCACAGAAGTCCAGATAAGTGACACCCATGTTCCCTTGTCCACTGATGCAGTCATCCCATCACAGAAGTCCACTGGGTTGGCCAGACAGGACTGGCACTTGGTGAAGCTGTGATGGCTGCTCCAAATCACCTCCCTGTCCTTCATGTGCCTTGGCACAGCTTCTAGGAGGATCTGTTCCATGATCTTGCCAGGCACGGAGGCTGACAGGTTGGTAGTTCGCAAGGTCCTCCTTTCTACCCTTTTTAAGATGGATGCAGTGTTTCCCATTTTCCAGTCACCTGGGACTTCACCTGATTCCTATGACTTTTCAGGTATCAGGGAGAGTGTCTTGGCAGCTACATCAGCCAATTCCCTCAGGACTCTGGGATGCATCTCATGAGTTCCCATGGACTTATGTATGTTCAGGCTGGTGGTCATGAACCTGGTCTGTACTTGCAGTCAGAAACATCTTGCGCCCCAGTCCCCATGCTACAGTCCATGCACTCAAGAGGTGTGGGAAGAAAGGTTGCCATTGAAGACTGAGGCAAAAAAAAGTTGTTGAGTACCTCAGCCTTCTCCTTATCAATTGTTACCAGTTTTCCAGCATTGCTTATCCGAGGGTACATCTTCTTTTCTGGTTAATACATCTGTAGAAGCACTTCTTGTTACTCTTTGCATCCATTGCTAGGTTCAGTTCCCGCTTCAAAAAACGTAGGAGGCATCCTACCAATGGGACAATTACGAAAGTATGTTACTTAGAAAAAATAATTATTTCGAAGAGAAAACAGTTATTTAGAAGAGAAATTGCAGATTGTTATTCTGTGTAGATGGACATCTCCAAGTGAGCTCTCACTGCGAGAAAAAGTCCAGTGTTGTCCCTAAGTGTGTATGCAAAAGATGGACTCCTTTGCCTGCAGTGGTTCCCATGCCTGTTCTGTCTAGGTCAAATATCTTTCAAGAAGCCCTTTCAAGTATAAAGTAGAAAGGATCTCAGAGCTGATTTAAATAAATGAAAGAAGAAGAGCTAAAAGGATGAATTTTCTCACTATTCAAAAGAAGATTAAAAATTGACAGATGATGGCATATGAGGACCTACAGGGTAAGATTTGAAGTCATGCAGTGCTCCTTAGCTTGACGAATGCTGTGTTTGGAAGCTGAAGTTACACAAATTTGCATTAGCCATGAGGTATGTACATTTGTAAACTTTTAAGTTGCATTTTTCATTTCTTAATTGTCTTTATTAACTCACCAGAAGGAAAGAACCTTACCAACAATGCTCTCAGCTTTTATTGCCACTACGTACCCCACATGTAAAGAAGTGGGGAGGTGCATGGGAGGCAAAAGGGACAGGAAGACAAGTCCAGGAATATTGAGCAGGTTTTTGAGCTTGACTTTCATCATTGATGCTGATTTTAGTAAAAAACACTCCCACGGCACCTACAGGGTGAAGTGACTGAAGTTATTTAGTGGTCTCTGAACAGCAGTGGATGTTGGACCATCAGGGAGAAAGTTCTGAAAAATCAGGGTTCTTGAAGGCTCTGATCATGGTATGATGAGTATTGACTCTGCATTTTGGGGAAATGGGGTGCTGGAGCTGTGCAGGCAGGCAGGGAGCAGGGAAAGAGCCAAGTGTTCTCCTCATCTACAAATGGATTGTCTCATCAAGCCTGTGAGGACATCTAATGCAAGCAGACCTGGTGCATGGCCTTCTTTTTCCCAGAGGAGAAATCATGCTGCCAGTTTGATTTTCTGTATGTTCAGCTCCAGAGGAAAGTTTCCCAGTGGGTTTAAAAGAGATCCCTAGACCCTACTTCATCCTTGCCTAGGAATGCCCCACGGTAGCCTGTGCTCTGCTGCTGTCACACTGGCTGTGATGAGTATCGCCCCTGGGAACTGCTTGTGTCCTAGTGAGAGTCAGAAGGTTAGCTGGGGAGGTTGGAAAAATTACCTGAAGGTTTTAGTGGGAAGTTCTGGGTGAAGTGAATGATGGGGCTGTGCAGCTTTTTTGGTTTCTTTACACTGAAGTAAACATTTTCATATACTTCATGTTTGGCTATAAACATGAAAATAAAAGGTGTATCACGTGAAGAGTGGAAATGAGGGAGAAATGCTGTGCCCAGTGTCTCGTCTCTAAATAACTTTTTTCCCCCAAGTACCCTGTGCCCACAGTACCAAAAGTTCTCTCGTGCATCCCATGGTGTTATGCCTTTGGTAGCTAAACTCTCCTGCTCCTCACAGGCTCCCTATCTCTGTAGTTGACAAAGGCACAGCATGTGCTATACCTGGCAGAAAGCTATTTGTCTGTTGGTTTGATGTCCTCAAGCTGCCATCTAGATTTGTTAAAGGATAAACTATCCCTGTCTCTCCACTGGTGGGAAATTGGGATTTTTTCCGCTTCCAGCTTTTTCACAAAA
The DNA here is from genome assembly GCA_013399945.1 of Ploceus nigricollis. Lineage (NCBI taxonomy): Eukaryota > Metazoa > Chordata > Aves > Passeriformes > Ploceidae > Ploceus > Ploceus nigricollis. The sequence continues at coordinate 772,605 of VXBC01001532.1, read as the reverse complement.
CTTGCAGGAATTTAGTGTTTTGAAGGCTTGTAGCATCAGTCAAATTTTGTTGAAATTGGTCATCAGGCTCAAAATCACACAGCCACATCTGTCTTGATCCCAGAGGGAACTTGTCTGAAATGTATCATGTAAGAAGTGAATACCTTTTATTTGTATGAGTGATTTGAGATTTTGGTAGCAAAACTTGTTTTTTGAAGGGTAAAGGTGTTTAGGGAATGGAGAAGAGATATTTTCTTTCTGTTTAGAGTGCAATAAAAATTTCAGCATCTTATAACTCTCCCAATTGCCTTTTATGAACATCCTGGGGGCTGTGGTCCACTGTTTGAAAACCAGTAAGATAACAGAATAGTAAGATATAAAAGGAAATGCAGGCTATTTGAGGATTAATACCATTTCTCTGGGAAAAAGTGTACATGCGAGGGAAGAAAGAAGGGGAGAAAGAAACTGGGAAAGAGTTTAAAAGAGGAGAATATTACCTATTGAAATGTGGAGAGCTGAGAACTTGGATATGGTTAGGAAAGAGAAATGGGAGTGGGGTTTTGGAAAGAGGCTGGTGTCAGAGCAGCTCTATTTTCTTGCAGCTGAAGGAACATCACTGGCATAGGATGCAGCTGCTGTCGAGTTCTTTCAGGGATTCCTTCTAAAAGTTTAATGAAGAAAATTGCTATATGCCAAAATGAAGCCAGGAAGAGGGAAACATACGGCTATTATCAGCAGTAAAAAGGCATGGAAGAAAAGAAGGCTAGATTTCAAACATGAAGGTTATTTTACCTTTTGTGAAGAGAGCCTTTTTAGCACTGTGGTATAAACAGCATTAGCTTTGATCTTGCAAACATAAAGACAGCAAACAAATCAGAACAGAAAATCTGTGGTATGATCAGATGGTGTGGACTCAATATTTGAAAACTAACAAGATCCAGCTGTGAGGAATGGGAGGGTCACAATATTGAGGCATTACAAAGGAAATAAAAAAATTTTTGCTCAAAAATGGTGAAAGAAAAAAAACCTGACATGAACAAGGCTATAGCCTGGAAAATCTGCAGAATTCGATAACATTGGTTGCTATCAGCATTGTTAAAAATGCAGTGGCAGCAGCATGACAGTGAATACCTAGATTATCCATTACTGTGTGGAACAGTGTGCAGCCCCCAATTACAAAGAGAGAATTATGGCTAGAATCCTTAAAAAAGGCAATATAATAGACTTCAAGATCTGTCTATTCTAAGAAAGATATTATCCATCTTCCCATTGGCATTCAGAGATGCAGAAGACTTGAAACAAGCTGGTCTTAGAATAAAAAGGTCATACTTACCGGGGGAAAAGGTTCTTTTATTTTCTCCTTGAGAAGCCAGATGCAAATTTATGAATTTCATTGATTTTAAAAGGTAGCTGATGGCGTCTGTGGAGAGCCTCTTTGACACAAGCACATCATGTGCTATTTCAGAGAATATTATTCAATCAAGTAATTGAGAGTGCATCAGAAGGAGAAAGCTACGGAATGAACGGTTTGAAATAAATTATTACAAACAGTTGATGAGTTGTCACGCATTCCACTTTCTTTATTTTTCTGGTTATATTTCAAAAGGAAAAGTTCATAGAGAAGAAGACTAGACATGCTGTACATGCAAGGTCAAAGACAGATATTCTGAGTTCAGAGGTTCAGAAAACGCTATTTGTGAAACCTTGGGAGGTTCTTTTGTTTACTTCTAGAAGTCAAAAGTCAAGTGCCTTGCTTTGCAGAAGTTGACTGAATAAGGTGAGTGACCTCATGCACCATGGCCAGAATGTGTCTTGTCCTGCTGTGCTAGACTGTACCTCTGCAACCTGTTAGAGGTTATTGCTCATGGTGAACCTTGTGTGCAGCAGAAGTGTCACTAAAACAGGACACGGTCCCTTAAGGTCAGGGAAGATTCTAGCAATGTCTCTCCTTCCAGTCTGACCTTTTGCCTGTTCCTGTGGACTAATAGGCTTCTGCAGTGGCTGTGGAAGGTGAATGCTCCTCAGCTCCATGGAGTTTCTTGATGGGGGCAAGAGCCTTGGAGAGGGTTGTTTTGCCCAGACGTAACAGCTTGTAAGCATGAAACACGGACAAAAATGATCCTGTGCCTCTTGGAGAGACATTTCTGTACTGACCCATCTCAGCTTGCCAGGGCCCAACAGAGAGATGTGGTTGCTGTGCCTGTACCCACAAATTAGGTGGGTACAGAGTTCCCTCTGCTGTAGAGTCAGCTGGCACGCTGGCCAGCGTCCACACTATTACATTTTCTACCTCCTAAATCTGGGTCACTAGACTCATTCTGTTGGGAGCCATTCCTGGCATGCCCTAACTTGCAAACTGTGCTCTGGCAATATTTTGGAAGATTGTTAGATGGAACAGACTAAAAACACTCCTGTGACACATGCTGAGGGACAATTCCAACAATTTAATAGCATCAAGTCAAGTTTCAATGCCTGGGAATGCTCCCTGGTACTGCTTCATTTATCTGTGTAGGCATAACCAATATGTAGCCAAGTCTCAAAATGAGGAGCTCAAGAATTAACTGTGCAGGAAAGTTAAGGTAACATGGAATTTTTTCCTTTAATTTGAACAAATTTATAACTGCAACTTAGTGCCATAGTGTAAATTTCTGATTTGCTTTGTTTAAATTGTCAATGAATAATCTCTGGATTAAAAATTTACATGAAATGTAGTTATCTTTGAAACTAGACTTAGTAATCACCTTGAAAAAGACAGATGTTTGTAACCTTTGGCAAGAGGAAGGAGTGATCAAAAATATAGAACAAACCATAAAAAAAGGTTTTCACTTAGAGACAGTTGAAGAATGTTACCCATGAGCCTAAAAATCATAAATGAGACTTCTCTCTGATGTAGACTGAGTGTTTCAAAATCAGATTTCCCACAGGTACCTTCAGCTTGGCTAATACATCTTTGAACACAATAAAACTGTTATGCATTGAGTGCATACACTTAAGGACATTCAGTGTAATTTCACAAAGAGTTAATTCAAAGTTTTAAGATTTAATTTCATGAGAGAAGTATTAGACTTTCCATGAAAATAAAATTATTCATCCTTGTAGCTTTATGTTCCTCTAAATAAAGTTAATTATCACTTGGTTGCTGTATCTTAGTATTTAGCCTTCCTATTACTGGTGAAGTTATATTAAACCATCATTAAAATAAAAAGGTTGAAATTGCAATGCATGGTCATTACACTGGAAAAATATAGTCCAAACATTCCAAACATGCAGATGTCTTACCAGCCACAGTCACTTGTGTTTAGCTCCTGTCAGGCATTTGTACTTGGTCGGATTCCTCAGTTGGTGTGGCAGCACCACGTTAGTGTGGCTCTCCAGCAGTCACTTCCCAGGGGACACTTGGCCTTTGGTCAGCCTTGAGGGGACAGTGCTGGCACAGGGTGGGTAACAGTGGAGACACTGACAGGCCATCAGGTCACAGTGCTGAGTAACCTGCTCCAGGGGACCCTGCTGGAGGAGGGAGCTTGGACTAGATGGATCTCCAGTAGGGAGGTTGGACTAGGTGGATCTCCAGTGGTGCCTTCCAGCGTCACCCCGCTGTGATTCTGTGAGGGAAGAGGGGATGGCAGCGGGGCGCTGCTCTGGACAGGACGTTCATGGTCCTGGCACACACTTTGTGAAGCATTTCCAGCTGATTCAGGGCAATGCTGACATAATTAAGGATTCATTCTGATATTTCATGTGGGATTCTGGACACTGATGTGCAGTCCTGAATGAGTAGCTTCAAAAGGGAAAACCAGTGAGCAGTGACATGTCTTGGAAAAAGAAAACTAGGAAAGCTTGGTTAGTTTAATGTGGAAAGAGGAACACTGATAAGATGTCTGTCCTGACTAAAAGCACCTGGAACAGCTAAGAACAAGAGGAAAATAAAAGAACTGTTTGAGCCACTGATTTTTTCTTTGACTTGATTTGGTTTCCTAAACTTTTTCCAAAGGTGGTACTACATGTCGTGTAGCATTGTTAGAACAAATCACAGCCTGTTGGACTACTTTGTTATTGCTATTTGCTATTTTTTAAAAATCTCAGAAGTAGTTTATGGACCCTCTGGAATGCATGGACTGTAGAGTGAAAACTAATGATTCTAAACTCATGGCTAACAGTGGTACAAGAAGAAATGGATACTATCTGGATATAAATCACTTCAGGCTGAAAATTACAAGGTGGTTTCTAACTATTAGAGCAGGAAGGTTCTACATCAACTTTCTGAAGGAAGGAGATTTGGTAAAATACTGAGCTGTGTACTAGAAACAGAGGAATATCTGAAAAGTGTTACAGAATGCAGTGTTTGTAACAGCGTATCTTCTTCCTCTCTTTCTCATTTCTGAAAACAAACTTATCTGGGTGAATGCTCTTTTCTATTCTACTCCCATTTGTTCAGTTTTTTTAAACGGTATCACTTCTATCTCATTGACTTCTAGGATTAAAAATAGACAGGGACCAAGATCTGTACATCATTCAAGTGAGATTCATTCCTGCCTGGCATTCTGATCAAACGGGCAAAGGTTTTCCTTAAATTCCCAGCAAAGCTGTAAAACTTTGGCAACATCAGCAGTTGCAGTGGTGTGTTTCATATTTTCTCTTTGCCTTCAGCATTCTCACACAACTTGGATATTAGATTCCCTTAAGAAAATATCTTATTTATGTTAGCTAAGTGCTGGTGTTCAAAAGTGGAAGCAATCAAAAAAAGAAATCTTTAAAATATTCTAAAATATCAAGGTTTCAGGAAAATAATTTTACAAATCATCAGTTCTGTGACTAACCTGAGATGTAATTTTGCCTAGGATGTTTCCCAGGGAAGTTGTCCCTTGCTAGCTTTCCATGCACCTAATTATTTTTTGTTGCCATGCTGTTGCATAAAAAATCTTCCTAAATAGTTAAGAAACTCATCAAATCTTTTCATCTTTTTGATACACAGCTGCATGTGTCGTGTTTTGTGTGAATAGATTGGTGCCAAGTGTTTTGGGTGTTGAAAGAAGGGACTCTTTGAGTGGTCCTTGCTCACACAGGATGGGTAGCAGGGTGACGCTGAGTTCCCTGCTCTGTCCTTGCTGCCTCTTTTCCTGCCTCCTGCAGCAGTGTCAGAGAGGGAGAGAGAGGAGGGAGCACTTTTTCAACAGGATAAACAAGTGTTCAGTGCATCAAATAACTGTATTTAAGGCAGACCCTGAGCTTCCAGTGAAACACTGTTGATGGTGTACATGTCTGTGAAAGCTCTTGCATGCAGCACGGATACTTACAAATGCTGTTCAGGATTTTGCACCCTTGGAGGGACAGATCAGCAGATACAAGGGTCTGGGTTTAAATTTAGTCTTACTGAATTCAGCAAGTTTATGTTTGAACCTAAGATGGTATATTTACTAACTGAGTGTTAAACATATTTCATTTAATTTTAGCTGTATGGTACACTGGAGGAATTGTGCTGAGGCAAAAGTGAGGTGGTCTGTGAAATTATTACTGCATTTTTGTTTCTTTACAAGAGATGTATTTTCTTTTATTCCCTGGGGCTGCTTTTCCCCTGATCAAGTCTGGACCAAATGCAAATCACACTTGTACAGACAGCTCCATTTTACTTTGCACTTCATCAGGTGATGGGTAAGCACAGATTCAAGAGCAGGGATGTGCCAGAGAATGTGCAATGAAATACTCAGCTACACACATCTGGCTTAGCCTGTCAGATGCAGTAGGGTGAAAGGACCATCAGCCTTGGCAGGCCTAACCTGGCTGTGGCAGGGCCAGTCAAGTGTTTCTGCAGTACATCCAGGAGCAGTCAGGCCCTTAGGATATGGTGTCAGTCTGTGGTAGCCAAGCCATCAAGCACTTGCCTGGATCCAGTTTTCTGGGCTTAAAATGCCAGGGGGATCCTGTCTGACCTCTGACTGCTATTTCAGCGGGGCACAGGTCTCCTGGAGGTTCTCTGTCATCTACACACAGATATCTCACAAGCAGTAGAACAGCTCAAGTGATTAGGCAGCAGCATGCTGGCAAAGTGAATCAAACCCTGGTTCTACTCTCAGCCTGCCTGTAAAACTTTCACTTAGGTTTCTCAGTGTAGAGCTGAATCCTGCCCTCTGTGGTTATGCTTGCTTGTGTCTTGAATTTATGAAGTTGAGTTTAGGGAGGGATTGTTTCTGATTAGCACTATTCTGTCAATCATAGTTCCTTCTTAATGTGTTTTGCCTGGGATTAAAATAAAGCCACAGTGTCATGAATACAGGTATCAGAAAATGATAAAGGAATTTGAATTACCTGATGCTAAAGGAGATTAGTGGATAGTGTATGAAGAGCTGCAAATACGTATTGGCAATTGCTAAAGAAAGCTGTTGTTATTTATTGCTTCCATTTATCATTGCACTAAAAGCCAAGTTCTAATCATTTAAGTAAATACCTCAGTTCTGCTGAGCTTCAGTGATGCCTGACAGAGAGGAACAAGTGCGTGTGCACCTAACATCAATTTCTGAAAAATTGGAATGGTCTAAAATAAAATTGCATTAGTATTTTTTATGTAAGTTCTCCAGTGCCATAGTTTTTGATGCTGTGTCCTAAACAGACATTGTGATAGGTCATTAATTTGTATGTGGATTTAGCCAGTCGAAAATAGGGGCAAGGAAAGTCATTGTAAATGAATGGTCATTCTTTTGCTCTGTAAAATAATGTATTTAAATTGTGAATTCTCAAGTTCTCCTAGAGTGTGTTATGGTATTATTGTGCTGGTCTAGAATCTGTTACTGTCAGTGAAAAGCTGGTTGTTTCAACAGAATACATCAGCTGAGCAAAGGATTTATAAGCACATGCTTTGATGGACTGGAAACGTGTTTTGAGTGTTTGGCTTAATTGAAATCTGAAAAAAATACCCAACCATCTGAGGTTATGGATATCAATCAAATATTTCCTGTATGCTCTTTTACATTATTTATACAAATACATGCGTTATAACAAATAATAGGGTAGCAGATCCCTACCAGAAAATTTAGGAGTTGACTTCTAAGGACCTTTCAGCAGTCCTGACTTGGTACTGAGCAATCTCACTCTTGAAAATAATCCCATTGTGTCTATGTCATTCAGTATTACAGGATATATTAATTCTTATATTAGACTTAGTTAAGGCTTCCAAAGAGGAACGACTATATGGTCATTTGGTACATAACATTTTGCTAGCATGGAGCCACATTAGGATGCAGTGAGAGACAGTAAGGTGGGAGTTAATATGTGTTTTACTACTGCAGAGCTTATAGCAGTCTTAAGTTAGCATGAGTGAAATTAATTCATTAGCTCATGGCTAGTGTACCAAATTGTCATGTGCTGTAAAATGTATAAGCACATATTGTATAAAAAGGTCTACAGCAAGAATTGCCCTAACAGTTGACTGGAGAGTTGTAAAATTAAATATAGTATCATTCCTTAAGAAGTAGAGTGTACTCTAGTATTGGGAGAGTGAAGTGTGAGTCAGTCCCCTGAAGAGCAGGATCCAATTGCTGTCTCTCAGTGTAATCAACGACCACAGGAGTGAAAGTAAAGTATTTGTGCAATTAAGATTATGAAGATAAACTGCTACCTAAGTAATTAGCCAGGCAACTGTCAATAATGCATTTATATTTCTTGATAACCTAAATAATTTGAGTAATAATAAGTTTCCAAACTTCACAGTTATCCAAAAAAAAAAGAGACCTTACACTGAGGTTACTTCCTTCTGTCTCTCCCTCTCTCCTTCCCTCCCTTTCCAGTGCGACTTGTGTTCCCACAGAATAATGCCCCTACTGAGATGGGAAGCCCCCCTGGAGCAGGGACTGGATTTGATTTGGTGTTTGAACAGAGCCCAGCATAAGCTGAATCCTGATTGTGGCCTCCAGCTTTGACTGTCGTGCAAATTGCAGTAGAAATAATAATTATTGTTTGAATTGTATCTGAGTGGTGTGAGTAGCATAAGCTTGATGAGCTACCCAATTTGCAACAATAGTAACTATGTACTGAGCAGAGCCTGCTGTGCGACCTTGGGGAAGTCATTTCACCTCTCTGGGCTTTCCTGGCGATAAAATGAGAGCAAGATAATTTCTTTTAAAATGCTCTACAGGCGTGGACTGTTATTACTGCAAAGAACTGATTGCATGCTGATTCTGGTCTGCTTTGTGCAACGTGACCCCTTGCCCTCAGAGAAACTCAGAGATCTCCAGGCCATCTTAGAAGTAGTCAGTGTAAACAAGGAAAAATGGTAATTACCTAAAAAAGGAAAAGGCAAAATTAAACATATTTGTGGATGTACATCACTGTGAGCAACCATCTGCAGGATGATAAATAGTGGCATACGTACATAAACACACTGTGTTGTCATTCCAAACAGCATATTCTGTGTGTTTATCTCTGCATTAATGAGGTACTCGGCTTGGTTTTGACATCTGTCACTTTGCAGTCATGGCAGTGCAGATCTGAATTTGAGAACAAAATTCATGGGCGATTATTTTAGCCTTTATTCCATATACTGGAAGTACTTGTGGCACAACACATTTGGCCAAACCACGTTTTTCCCTTGGACAACAGGACCAAGATGAGTGCATAACATAACCAGATGACATAGCTTGAAATGCATCAGTTCCGGTACCCAAACAGGTACCGAGGCTGTCATCATCATGGGCAGGCTTGAGAGACTGCTTCCATACAGAGAGGAACGACTGACAGACAAGCAAGGTTTAGCTAATCCTATTTATTTGGTCACTTCAGCATTCAGCCAAGTGTTACACTTCCTTTTTGACTTGCTTTCTCTTTCAGAAAACAACTGCAGCAAAGCCAGATATATAGCTCATGGCTCATTTACTCACAGTGCCAGCGAGTGTCTCTACAGTGATTCTCTTTTGAACATACATGAGTGACAGATTGTTCAGACCACTGGTTCTCAGCATCCCCAGCATACTGGTGTTCTGTAGGGTGTTCTGTCGGCAAGAATTGCTGCAGGGAACAGATGTACACTTGCTACACGAGGAGTTACCAAAGACAGTCGAGCCACATCCTGGGACCTTGCCGATGACTGCACTAGCTTTAAATTCACACAAGATTTAGCATTCCACTTTTTCCTTCTTCCTATACATGTTCTGGTTGTTCAGCTGTGACTGTTTTGAGTGCATAGGTGAGGGGATGCAGGAAAGATGGCATGCATAGAGAACAGGATCTGATTACCGAGTGACAGAGGAACAGCAGCCAACAATGATTTTCTGCAACTGAGTGGAGAGAGGCAACCTCACCTTGATCAGAAGAACCGAATCTTGGGGACTTTCAGTGCGCTGCACTATGAAGCAGAATTTAGTTTGTCTCAATAAGGAAGGAGGACTTTCTCCTTCCTCACCGTTGGCTCCACTTAGAGAGGTATTTCCCTTACGAATGTATTTGCCCTTTTTGAAAACAGTCTGTGAAGCTGTGCTAATTCTCACACAAGGCATGCTGGTGAGAAAATACAGGTAGCACAGAATTACAGGAATGGATAAGTAAGCACTTTTTGTGTGGTCAAGCTTGATGGCTGCCCAAGTGAGTTCTACTGCAAAATTTTAAAAGATGGGTAGTCATTTTGTGGTGCATTGATGCAAGCTAGATTCCTGGTGTCTGAAAAATAGAGAACCTGTGAATTGTCTCTGAGAAATTCTCAAAGGCTTCTCATGCTATGTATGCTCTGGTTGTCACTTGCAGCTCTGGCAAAAGAACTGATGTGAGCCTGGAAGTAAAGGGATAATAGTGAAAGTGCAGGTAAATAATCCTTGTTATTGTACTACAAGTATATCTGTTTCTTCTCTAATGCAAATACCCATCTGGGAAGAGTTTCCTTCCAAAAAGCATGAAAGCAATAAGATAACAGTTTTCACCCAAGGCTAGTAAGGCAAAGATCTGGATACTGTTCCTGAGCTGTGAGTGTTACCTGCAGAGATGGTGGATGGATAATTTCAATCACAAACACTTTGAAAAATCTGACACGGGGCACTGTTCCAGGAAAGCAGTGCCAAGGATAATTTTATTCTTCAGTGAGTTTTTGGGTGGTACTTACCTTATGCACTGAGAACCTTTTATAGGTTATTTCTTGAGCCACATTTTGCCAATGAAACTTCTGCTCTACAGCCAGAGAACAGTTCTATCTGGGGAAAAAAATCCATAGTATTGGCAGCAGATTTTATGACATATTGGGTGATGTCATTAAGGGAGCTGTTAGCAATCTGTCATTTACAGAGCAGCTTCAACTAGTCCAACGTAGGGGAAGTGATTTAATTCCATGTCTGCTTGGATTGCTCCTATATAATCAGTGGAGGCTCAGGAGAGTTAGGAGGCACAGCATGATCCTCTCCTGATTACTTTGCTGTCATTTCCAATTTATGGCCTAAAATATAAGAGAATAAAGTCTTCATGCCCAGAGGGGCTCATGAGGGGTTGGTACAGGGGCTCCCCCAAATATTTTAGCTGTAGTGGCTGCACAGGCAGACCACTCGTGCAAGGGCTAAGTAGAGTGACTGTAGCTTCTGACTCAGGTTATGCAAACGTGGCTGCTGACAAATGGCAGGGGGAAGGGACCTCTGCAGGAGTGTCCACAGAGGCTCATGAGGAAGTGCATTCCTGATGAAAGGCAGCACATTAACCCAGCTTGTACCTATCCCCTGAAGCTTGTTGTGCCTGCTGCAGCCTTCATTTCACCTGCAGATAATTTGATCCTGTCTTCCACGAGTTTTCCCATGAAGGGGAAATGGATGTCCCACAAGGAGGACAACTAACTAGAAATGGAAACTGGGCATGTTCTTATGCTGCCTCTTTGAAAGCTCCTCAGGTCTTCAGTGTAATATTCTATTTCTTTTGGATATTTGTGGTTTGGGTCAAAGAGGAGAACAGCAGAAAATTGTCCTAAATTGTGCTTTGGACAAGCTGCATAGCACATCTGGCATCCTCCTGCCTTTCTTGTAGGACACAGGAAGTTGGCTTGGGAATACCATCATCAGGAGCTGAGGGAGGTTGGTCCTCCTCCCTGTCACTGCAGGGTGCAGACCATGGTGCTGTGATGCACCACATTTTGTTGCTCCAGTTTGTTGGCAAAGGATGTGGAAAACAAAAGCACAGGTTGCTTCAGAAAAGGATTAGACAATTAAGAGAGAAGAGATGCAGTGATGGCTGTTATATGTACTGGTCTGCACGTTTGTCACAGCTTCACCCTCTGGGGAGCAGACTGGTGGGAGTGAGGATGGTGTGATTGGGGAAAACCAAATTCATCTTGCTTCTAAATGTCTGATATTGTCTGTTGAAAATGTCATTCCAGGCTAGATGAACCTTTGCTCCCACCAAGTATATCCACTGTTGTGTATTAGTTGCTCCTCTGCAGGTAGGTTTAAGAGAGATTATTTGTTCTTTCTGTGGGCAATGACATATTCCAACACTAAGTGCCAGTCAGAGGATTGCCTGATCATCAGCATCCTGTTTTGAATTTTGAAAATGCTTTGGGAGACTTTTTCTCTTCATAAAATGAATTCATGGATCTATAGAGTTCAATGGCAGACAGGTCCATTAGTCAGCTTTACTGGGTAGCACACACCATGGAGTTTTACCAAGCTATTTCTGCACAGAGCAGTATGCTAATACTGCTTCCTTCACTCTGCTAGAAACTTAACGAGGTGCAGTGAGTGTTTGCTGCCAGAGTCAGGATCATTCTTTTCCCTTCCCAGGAGATGGCTACTGAGTTTATTTTCTCCAGATATCCTATGATTTAAAAAATGGCTGACTAAGTGCATAACATCTGTGAATGAGAAAGGGCCCTAAAGTAGGAGCAGAGTCTTATAATATGTAGTTAGCATTTTCATAGTGGCTTTCAGCCAACTGTTTCAAAATATTTTTTACTTAAGGATAGACATATCCACTCTCCCAGTCCTTAACGACTGAAGGCAAAGTGCTTTGCTGTCTGCCAGTTTTTGTGTTACATCAGTAGCAGAGCCCAGAATAGACTCCAGCCTCTTCCTCTGCTCTGTTGTTGTCTGGGTCTAATCAGACTGGGAAGATTCAGGCACAGCCTGTTATAGGGCTGGTGATTGTGCAAGTGGCTGAGCTGGGAAGGAGTAGAGGACCATAGTGCTATGGCAGATGGCACTGTTGACATGCAGCTGCTGTCCTCACAGTTCTAGCAGGTGGTGGGAATGATGTGGTAAGGATGACAGGTCAGAGGTGAGAGTCCTGAGGTCTGAAGATACTTTACATAGTGGGAATCAGAATTGGCAGCAATGTGGATTCAGATGCAACTGTTGATGATACTTGAATTCTCAAATTTGATTGTAAACTAACCATGGGTCAACTAACCATAAGTAGTCATGAGCCAAGACCCTCTAGAATCAAAAGTCTTCATGAAAGTACAGTGTCACAAAACCCAAGTACATTTTGGAAGGACTAATTGCCATTTAGAGTCATATCAGATTCAGATTCTCATCTCCAGAATTTGGTCTAGAACTCTGAAGGTTAGTGTGATATTTTTGGTGTTCACACAGATCTCCAAGAACCATCTCTCTAAAAAATCACTAAATTTTTGAGATACTTGGTGAAATTCTGAGGGTGGGCAAAAACAGAGACCAAATAACAATTACTCAGAAACTGCAGCCTGAGATTCAGTGGTAAAAAATTCCAAATATATGGTTTTTAGGATAGAAGAGTAGTCTTTAACCTAGTAGGAAAACCAGCTAGTGAGACAAAAATTTAGAAATCTAGGTAAAATGACAGGGCTGAATGATGATCCTATTTTAAAAAAAGGTTTATGTAGAGAACAGAAAAACAGCAGAAATGATAAATAAGTCTACAAGAAAATGTATGACAGTAAGTGCTAGCATGCAGAGAAGTGTTAGAAATTGGAAAAATACCTGAGAGAGATAAATTTGTCTTTGCAGTGATTATCTATAAAAGCAAAGTTTAATACAAAAAAATCAATACTTGCAGGTTTTTTGAATGTTAATTGTATAATTTCTAATAAGCTACAAGGCTTACATCCTTATCACAGAATTCCTCTAAGCAGGAATTAAGAAAAAAGCAGAATGAGATTTTCAGTTTCCAAAAATAGATTGCCAAGAGCAGAGGTTTCTTCTTCTTCTGATTGCAAGAGAATCACTCTGCAGTGTTTTACCAAAGAACAAGTAGTACTGAGTAAAAGAATAATTGAAAAGTGATTTTTCACGGATTTCTCTACCTTTCTATTCTCTGTGCTGGATTTTGTTGTGCTGTCTAGATGAAATATTCACGATGGCACTGACCCCCTCCCTTGTGCATTTGTCCAGTGTTTGCTTGGTGATGTTCAGAAGTAGTGGAGCAGAAAATCCCTTGCTACAGCCAGCATTTGCTGGGGATTACTCTTCACATATGTTGAAGGACATTCACTGGGTGAAGTGATGAAATGGCTGTATGGCTTCAAGACTAGAAATCTTTTTTGAGTGTGATCCAGCCTGGAAAGCTGTGTTCTTTTTTCTCCTTTTTGAAAGAGGTAACTATACTGAAAATGCTGAGCAGTTCTTTGAAATGTGCATATCTGAGCTTCAGGTTAATGTGAGAGGTGAAGACAGAGCTGCCTCCTCTTTTCAGTTCCCAGGAAGAGTACTCTTGGGGTTGACTGGGGCTCCTCATTTCCAGAAATAATGCTGAGTATTTGCTGCTGTGCTGTACTTGTCCATACTGACTTCACTGCATGGCACTGTGAAGGGCATCCTTAAGCATGGAGCTTCAGTCTCAGCTAATTGCACTATCAGGATAAGTGTATACAGAAATACACGTGTGTCCTGCAGAGTGACCAAGGGATTTGTGTTCTCTCTTTTGATAATTGGTCAACTTTCTTAGAACTCAGATTTGGGAACTCATCAGAGTAGTGACTCCTGGTTTCTGAGCAGGCTGTGCTTCTCTTTGGGTATTCAGAGTCACTCAGAACACTTAATAACTTACCAGCTTCTGCCCCATAGCCTTTCTCCATTGTCACCTGTATTGTCACCTTCTGCTCATTACAGACAGCTAAGGATGGCTGACAGCAGAGCAGGTGCAACTTACAGCATGAATACACCTTTGGCTGCTCTGTTCTGTGTGTCAGATATGTAGCAGTGGCTACCTGGCTCCAGTGCTGGCATTTTGGGACCTGGAAACATCATAGAATTATCTCTTCCAGCCTAAGTAGATGTGTCAGAGAAGCAGAGAGGACAGCATCTCATGTCCTGCTTCCTGCTTGAACTGCTCTTGTGTTTCCTAGGTGTCTCATGCCATTTTTATTTCTCTGTAAAATCCTTCCCAAAAAGTCTCATCTCTTTTTGACTTCTTTTCTGGCAGTTGACGAAAATGGTTTGTGGCAAACACCCAAGAGGACAAGTCTCACTGAATTCAGCACCTGTGACAGGAACTTACTGCCTGTCTGGATAAAAAAGGAAAGGGCAGCTCTTTGGTGATGGGGGCAGTCAAGGAAGCTTTCAGTCATAGGCTTGCATCTACTGTGTGCATCTCCTGGGACTGTAGGCAGGTAACTTTCCTAGTTTCATTTCTGTCAGTCAGCTGAGCAGAAGAGGATGTTATTCTGGCAAACTCTCAGTTATTCCATGTGGTGGGGAGGTTGTTGAGATAACCAGGATGAAGGAGAAATACAGATGGTGTCAAACATGGAGATAAGGCAGCAGGGGCTTGTGCATGGAGAAAAGCAGGCCTGTGATGTTGCTGATTGCATGAAGAGCAATCTGTAAAGCCATCTAGTGTAAGTACAGGGTGGTTCTGTGTGAGTGCAGCTGGCCTGTTCCCTTGTGGGGCGACCTGAGCCCGGCTGGGCTGAGCCCTGTCCAAGAGGTACAGAGGCCAGTGTCCCCCAGAATGTTCTATGTTCAGAACAGGCAAGGCAGGAAGGAAAGCAGTGGCAGAGAGAACAGAAATGGCTTAAGCATGGTGCCTGGAGAGCTGGGAACACAGTCTGCATCTCCTGACTTGCGATCCAGTCCCAGCCATTAAACTCCACAGCCCAAAAATGGTCATGGGAGGGCTCCTTGGGCTCACGTCCATGGCTTGAGCTGAGTGTTTTTAAAGAATGCTCTACCAAACTTCACTGAGAGGTATTAGTGGCAATGGCATGCCATTTGCTTCACAGTGCTCATTTTGAATTTCTTGGTCTCTTTGTCTAAATCACTATAGCACAGCTTGGCTCTGCCTCCAGTCCAGCTCTGTACCTGTGCTTGCTAAAAGTTTTTATACTGAATAGCTGCCATAAATGTACAGTATCAGCTTTCCTAATGTGGTTAACTCAGTATTTTTTCATTATTTGATTTTTACAATATCAAAAGGTCTGAGTGGTTTTATGGATGGATGAATAGAGAATACATTTTTGTGAAAAGGATCTCTTTTTTAGTTAGGAAGCGATTCTAAAAATGCCTGAAAAATCCCTTAATGATATTTATTCTACTCATATGACCTAAAAATAGCTAAAGCAATTTGAGTAGGAATGAAAAATCGCTTGCATATGGAGTTTCAGCTTTAAGTAGAAGGCAACCTACTCTCAGATCAAACAGTGAGGTAAAAGTCAGGATTTTCTAGTTTCAAATTGCAATTTTTATACTTTGCAAAAGTACTCTTAGTGGCTTTGAGCACATCACAGAGTTTCTTCATTAAGTCAGTTATGTGAATTACTTGCTACTGATGTCTGCTGTAGAAGTGTGTTAACATTTCTAAAAGTGCTTAGAATAAATCACATCATGCTACTTTGTAGTTGGGATGTGTTTGGATATAACCTGTAGCTTCATTTCATGTAGACCATTCCACCCCAAGGTGTTGGCTGGGTTCCTTTGGGAATTATTGTTGGAGAGCAAGAGGTTAATATATAACCTGTTAAAAGCCTGTTTGGGCTTTTTTTAAGAGGAAGAAAAGGTTCCTCTTTCCTGCTTTGCACTCTGTAATCACTCTCTGATCTAAGAGTGTTGGAGCACTTTGCAAACTTCTATGAGCTGAGCCTCTCAACCCCAGCACCAGCAGGGCAGCTCTGCTGATAGTTAGGAGAAAATTGAGGCTGAGAGGAGCTTATACCAGCAGCCTAGACTCGGGTCTAAGTCTGAAGATGCTGGTTTTCTGAGACAGGCTCAAGGTTGCTTGGGAAGGTTGTGTCATGTCCAGGTCCATAACCTGTAGCTCCAGTCTCTTTATAGCCAGATTACCCCTGCTAGGACTGCCAAACATTCCTCTAAATGGAGCTCCATACAGAGCTGTAACTGCTTGAACCTGGGGGGATTGTCACTGTATTAGAGCCCAGCCAGTGACCCTGACAGGGTAATACATCCTAGAGCAACAAAAAACTTTGTGCTATGTTTTCAAAGAGGTATTATTTAGTATTGAATGGCCTTTTCTGTCTTTTTCTTTCTTTATAAATGGAGATGAATCCAGATTTGTCTAAGGCCATAGTCCTTGGTGCAGCTGATGAGAATGCTACAGTGAAACTGTGTAATGAAAAGCCTGTTCCTGTGAAATCTCCCAAATGACAGTCCTCTTCTGTGCATGCAGGGATTCAGAAGTGTGGTCTGTAGGAGTCTGATGCACGGGGGCTAAGAAAGCTGCACACACTCTGTCTGTCTGCAGTGCCAGGAGGATCTTGCCTTAGCTCAGTGTAAGAGCCTGGAGAGCAGCATGAGGTTGCAGTAAGAAGGGAGGAGTGCCTTTTTGGTGGCTGAGACACTGTGCACTGTGCACTGGTGTTCAGGCTGGTCTCTGTGCTGGAATCTGGTACAGAGAATGAGGTGCCTTTTCTTTCATCTGGAAATTCCATCTTCATTGATTTTCATACACCAAAAAGACAAAGAGGGTTGCCTTGAACACCTAGTCTGACCTTCTGGCTAATATGCTCCACAGGGCTTCCCTGAATTAATTCCAGTTTAAATTAAAGAAAGAAAAAAACAGAAACTGGATTCTCCTGCCAGTTCACCAGGTTCCTAATAAACTCATATTTCAAAATTTCTAATATTACTACTTCTGCAGTTGCTATTTCTTTTCCAGTTTCTTTCTAATTCAGATCTGGATTAGAGAACACCATTTTGTGTGTGGTTTTTCCATTCCTACCAAAGGTTCTGCATAGGCATCAGGCTGTAAGGAAGGACTTGTTGCAGAAACACTGGAGGGTTGGGTAGGGGCAGGATGGATCTAGGTCATTTCACTTTGGTGTAGCTGAGAGAGCTTAAGGGACCAAAGACACCCTGCACAACAGCCTGGCAGCAAAGGACTGTGAGGAGGCTGGGTGTGCTTAGAGGGAGATGAGCTGGAATTCCAGTCCCTAAGACCTGGAGGTGTGGAAGGAAGCTATCTAAGTAGCTTGTCAGCTTAAGATTATTTTGATAAGCTTTGAAGCTAGTCAGCAGATGAGATGGCTTAGGAAAAAGATACTCCAAAGTGCAGGACCTGCTGGGATTCTGATCAGTAAACCCAAAGCTCATGGGCCTCAGAACCATGAAGCCAGAACCTGTAGGAGGAATGAGACAACAGCTGCTGGGCTGTTTGCAAAGTCAGACGTCTATTCCCATTTTTACTCTTCTCCATCCCTTCTTCTCATGGAACATGGCTCAGCAGCCCTTCGGGGCAGGGCTGCACTCGAGCCTGAGGCATGAGGTCAAGGTGCCTGGTTTGCTTGGCTACTGAAAGCCTCTTGGTATGAAGCAGCAATGATCAGACTGCACAAAGATCTGTAGTCTGGTAACTTTGTGAGAGAACTGTCTAGGACAAGTATCTCAGCATCTGATTGTTTGCAGTATGAATGTACTTCAGTTGCCATGTGGGGAACAGTTTTTTCCACTGATGCTTGCTTTCCAGCAGGGAAGGGCAATGCAAGCCAAAGTTCTCATAGATGGAGGGGTGATGGGAGCTCCTGTCCTGACATATCAATCATAACTAACTTTTCTCCTCCCATAGCTCAACATATTCTGAAAGCACAGTCTTTTTCTGCACCCTGTTGGGCTGCCAAAATTCTCCAGTCAACACCCCAGTGCCAAGCCACTCACTCAACCTGCCCATGTATCTGATTCACCTTGTTTCCTCTGACAGTGATCTGTGTCCTCATTCCTCTAATCTACCATGGTCACTGAGCCACCTGCCTGTCAGCTCTGTCCAGCTGAGATGCCAAAGAAAAGTCCAGCATTAATTTTGTATTTTGTAAAAATATTTTACCTGTGAAAGTGTTGCATAAAATGCTGGCTTTTAAGGAAAACCTGATTTCCTGTACAAAATTTGACTGCTTTTCCTGACTCCATTTCCAAGATAATAATTTCTTGCAAATCCCTAAAGCAATGAAAGGTCATACAAAAAAGACCACAGAATATTTATGTTGGAACACGTGTATTATTTTCTTTCTGTCAAAGTCTGTATAAGAGGACTTTATTTAAGAAGCCCAAGGAGACTCATGGCTGCCCAGCTTCACTGCAGCAGATAAGAGAGCACTTGCAAATGGTGCTGACAGCTCGAGGCAGATTGCTGGGGATTAGCAGAGCTGTGATGGGAGCACGTCTGACCTCTTAACTGGCTGTGCTCTCCAGTCTCCAGCCCTGCTAATTACCATGTAGCACAACTAAATAAATAATGCATGCTGCATGCCTCTGAACTTAGAAATAGGCAAGTGTTACACAGTCACATGGACCTTCCCATTAATGGTGCTCTGTGGTGCCCTCTCTGCTTGAGTAGACAATTTGAGAGGGCATCTGTCCTGCTGCTTACTGCGAGACTCAGGCAGAGGTGACGCTTTTCATTTCTGCATTTCCTAGATGCTTGCTACTAATGCTGTGTCTCACATCCCTAATCCATAATGATATGGCTGGGAGCTGTTGATTTGCATGAATCACTCACATTCTGGCTTTGGCCACTATCAGTTCACATTATAAAAGCTTTTCAATTGCTTTATTCAATGATAAACAGCAATAAGGAGGCATTTCCAGTGTCTGTTTATAGGATTTAGTGACAAGATTGGTTCAGAAGTAACATATGCAAAGGCACTTTCAAATCTGTCCATGGAAACATTTGGGGAAAAATTGGTTGTTTTCAGAGCTAACCTCATGGTGTAATTCCAAGATAAGCCATATAGCTGATTGGAAATTTTAATAAAAAGATTTTTCATTAGAAGATGCTGACTTGCAATGATCAAAACCACATGCAGCATTCTGCGAGTTCCAGCGAAACTGAAGGTAATAGGAAAGGCATCTCCTGTCTCAGGCAGGAATTACCCAAGGGAATACTCCAGAGAGTGAGTATTGTGTGAGATGCTGAATACCCATCATCAAACATTTCCTTTGAATCAGAAAGCCTAGGTACCTAAATCTTAGAAACTGTCCCCTGGCCAGGAGGACGTCCTGGTGATCACCTGGCTGTCCCAGGATGCCTCTTCCATTTATGGAAAACTCCTGAAAGGTTTTGGGTGCCGTGTGAGGACAAGTGGGCATCCTTCAGGTTTAGCAGAAAAGCCATTCCCTCTCCAGGGTCACAGCACACACATGACCATTCTGCAGTACTGGAATCCAGCACAAACCAGTTTCTTTCCTGTTTTACCGGCAAAACCCTTGCTGATGGCAGTGCACAGCAGCCTCAGAGGTGTCATTTGCTGAGCCATGGGCGTGCTGAGCCTGATGTGGTGTCCCAGGCTCCCCTCTGGCCCTGGCTGAGCCACCTCCAGCTGCACTCCCTCCCCTCCTCTGCAGGCAGGGAGCAATCCTGCCTGTCACTCGTGGTGAGTTGAGAAAGGAGGAATTTTCTTGCATGACTTGCCTGCTGTGCAGCTCCACAGAACCAGGTCTTAAAGCTATTGTTGTGTTTGCCCCTTATGGAGAAAATAAATAGGCCAAATAAATAAATGAAAAAGGCCAAGGGCTTTTTGTCAATGGCCATTCTTTAATTTTGTATGGCTCTTTTCCCCTTGTAACTTACAGGAAGGCCTTTACTATCAGTTCTCATAAATAAATGAATGAGGCTTTATTAAAGACCATACATTCCTTTAAACTTTCCCAAAATTTAATATCTGTCCTTTCAGGCCTTTCTGAGAATTTGGAGTATTTCTTGGGGTGTTATTATGGTGTGTTACACTGCATTCTTCCTGTATGAGGTTAATAAGGAAAGCTTGCCATAACCAATATTTCATCTGTCCAACATCTCATTGCTGTTGCTTCTGAAGAAAAAAAATTGTAGAGATTTTCATCCATGATGGAAATTAATTTCCTTGATCACAGAGAGAATAATGTTACCTGTAAATATATAATTAAGAGCTACAACTTTTAGCCATTTCTTTAGCTTTTCCTTATCGTAACGTTGTTAGCATTGTAGTCAGATTAACTTTGAAGAGGAATGCTTTATCCTTTTTGTGGCTATGGATATGTCATAAGGTTACACCTATATTAGTATGTTTGGCCTGTGCTGTTCAGTAATTAATTCAGTCATTATTAAAATAACTTGTTTAGATATTATTTTTGGTTTCAGTCAGTGCTTTTCCATTTGCATTAATATCTGCAAGATTTCAGATAAAAATACTATAATGAATTTCCTGACATAATAGATGCACTAGGGGTGGCTCTAAGGAGCTCCGAAGTGAGAGTTACCTATTGGTGCATGAGTGACTATGTCTGGTTTTAAGAGTTTTTCTGTTTTGTTATTACTGCATATTCTTGATAAATAGACCAGATGGAAGGTTTTAAAAAACTACATGAGCCTAACAGTCCTTAGCAGTTCAGATAATTTTATTTGGCTGAACACTGATGTGGGAAATTTAACTAGAATACTCTCCCATTTATCAGGCCATTTGAAAATGTGATGAATTTGGAGTTCCTGTGAATGTTGGCATGATTATGTGGCCCACACATTAGGCAAACTTTGTTGCCACTTAACTGTCAACTACAGCACATTACTTTCTGTCCTGTGAAGGCAAGTTCTTCATGGAGTTCATAAATTCAGGTGACCAGTGGCCAACCTCTTGGGTTGCACCCTGCAGACCTGTTGAGGTTGGACATGAGGCAGTGTCATAAAATCCAACCTGGATGATTCATTTCTTCTCTTTCAGTAATGCCAGCGTGTACCATGTACTGTAGGAACAGCAACTACACCAAATAGCTTATTTTTAAGTCAGCAGAGTGATAGAATGTATTTCCAAGGATGTTTCTTTTAAAAATATTTCAGTGGTTTCATTATTTTGCATCATTGTTTGACTATGTTTCTTGTGTATGTCAGTAGAGAAATGAGTCTCAGCTGGGGCTCAAAGATGAGTCTGTACCCTTACTGAGTACCCTCAGTCTGCTAAATAGCCAAAGGATGGTGCCTTAGTCACAAACATTATGTGTAGGATTTTTAACTTTCTGTAAAAACTTAGAACAGCAGACCTTAAGACATTGGCATTGACTTAACAAGGGCTAGGCATAATTTTGTTCCAGAAACAAATCACAAAAGCTTGCTTTTTCAAGTTTCTTTGCTGTGGTGGATCCAGAAACTTTGTTGCCGTTCGTGGGCCTCCATGTTAGGGTGGGATTCACTTTGCAAGTTAGGCAAGTTTATGAAGTCTTTCCTTGGGGATGCTTGGGCAAACCAGTGATTTCCTCTTTGTCTCTCCCTTATTCAACATTTATCTTGGGAAAAATAGTGGCAGCACTGAAAAGTGATGAGAATCAACCTCACTAGTGAGTAGAAAACAGGAAATCCAGCTCTTCTGGTGAACATAACTATGGTGAATCATCACCTTGTGAGGGAAGTAGCACATTGCAGAGAAGACTTCAGTGACCACAAAACTGCTAATGCCCAAATGAACTCAGCTTTCCAGTGTCTTGAAAATTCACTCTTGGCCATAACCTGTTGTAAAACTTTTACTGTTGGATTGGAATCTTTTGCCTGTTTTGGATCTGGCTGTTTATCCTTAGCCCGTTCTGCATCTGCTGCAGTGGCTTGTTGAGCACAGAGGGGATGGATGCTTGTCACATCTTTCCTTGGGAGCTGCTGCTGCCTGTTGATAAGGAGGGTTCCCTCCTTCCCTCCCGCTCTTTTCTGTCTTCTGCAGACTTTGGGTTGATTTGCTCTTTGTCTAAGCAAAACCTAAATCTATGAGACACAGGTCTGAGCAGGGACTTTTGAATGTCACATATGTGACCATAAAAAGCCCAAATGTGCCCATTTATTAATGTGTGCTTTTCTGTAGTAAATGTTGCAACTTTGTGCTTTCCTGTGTATAACTTCCTTTTCTCCTTTCAATTATTTTTGTCTTTTTAATACAAAACAATTTGAGTCTATTTCTGTTGCAAGATGGTGTAGGGTAATGATAGGCGTTTATGGTATTCTTTGTTGAGCTGCAGAAAGTGTTTTAAAAGCATTAAAGCTTTATTTTTCTCTTGGAATGTCATGCTATTTAGAAACTAACATCTTCATCAAGGCTCACTTATGAAAGGACACTGCAACTTCCTGTGCTTATTGACTGTCCTTGGAGCTTATTTCCCTCCCTGCTTTTTTCTGGAGGCTCTGTTTGAAGTGGGTAAGGTCACTGAAACCATGGAGAGATGTGAGAAGATCCAGAAAAATTAGATGGCTGAAATAACAGTGATTGTTTTTAACGGGATTCTCTTTTTCTCTGTTTGCAGGCAGATGGGAGAAAAAGGTCTGTACTGCAGTCATTTACATGTTTGCCTACTTTGTCCCTTGACTTGAGAACCTGGGTAGTAGTAGGTAGCATAAGTGATAGGCAATGAGAGGCCAAATGAACAAGAGTTTTCCCTGTTTAATGCATCCTTACTGCTTTTACTGAATACAGCTAATTTGTGTCACTTCCAAACAGAGGCATTTGAAAGTTGAATAGTGATTAAAGGGGAAAATCCAAGCGATCTGGCTTTCTGTATGTGAAAGATCAGCATTAACAGTTGACATTGTTAACAGTTCAAAAGCAATGGATGTTTTCTGTATATTGTGTCAGTCTTCATGGCAAATAAACATTTCTGCAAACACTAAAGAGCTCAAAAGATTTATTACTCATCCGAATTCATCTTTTTACTGATAAATGGTGGTGGGTGGGAGTCTTAGAATTGAAAGTATAAAAAGGAGTATTTAGCAAGACAAATTTGGGATGACAGCAACGTTCTGAATTAGAAAAAAAAATACTGGAACAGAAGAAGTCAGTGAGGAAACTTGGACAAACTTCTTGGGAATAAGGAAGCTGGAAGAGAATTGGACAGGAAAATCTCTATTTCCCAGAAATCTAGGGCAGGTTATGAAGCTGTTTGTGCAAACAAGTGTGCTTGATTTCATGCCTAATGCATGCACAGAGGAGGGAATGATGGAAGCAGCCACAGCATGGCCCAGCTGCTGCTGACAGAGGCTGCTGACTACAGAGATTGAGCCAGCGGAACAGGGAGCCTGCTGCTCAGCAGGAAGCACACCTGAGAACAGCCACGGGACCCTAGGGGCCAGGGAGAGAGAAGTGCACTGATAAACATGCTTAGGGTGTGTCCCAGATTAATTCCATGCACACCAGATCAGTGTGCAGGAGTAAAGGAGATAAGCTTATCAGCTACAAACCAGTAATTCAATGGCAGTTATCTTTCCCGGAAAGGTTTATGAAAAGGATTTGTTTTTCTAGCCAAGCCCACAACTGAGATTCTAAAAGGCAGGTTGTGGGGTTTTTAACCACAGAGCTAGTGATTTGTTGACTGCCTTAAAATAAGTTATCTAATAAATGAAGCCACAGTTTAATTACTTGCTGCTTTTGAGGTATATGATGTGATCTAATATTAGAAAGCAAAAGACCATTGTAATATTTCATTACAGCCTTTAAAATTGCCACCATAATTTCTCCTGCTAGGGCCAAATAACTTTCTGCTGCTGCAGTGAGATAACTTCATTACATACAATTTGTGACTGAGGTAATTTTATATAAAAGCTACATACACAGACATGCTTGAATTTTTAAAAACAATTAGAATAATCTGGAAGCCAACAAAAAGAATGGATGAGTCTTTTAGATAATGACCTCCTGTTATTTTAAATCTGAACACAATTCTAAAAGTGTTCTGAAAATGTGGACCAAATAAATAGATGACCTTTTTGGAGTTCAGGTAAAGGTAAATGTCTTTGGTGCCATATCTGGGTACCGTGTAACAATTTTGGGCTAATTTGTAGGAACCTTGAGGATTTTTCTGAGGTACAGTCTTCTGAAAAACACATAAAAGTCCTTCAGAATTTACCATCTCTGAGTGCAAAAGCACTCTGATGTTTGAATAAAATGATTGAAAGCAAAAATTACACCTGTCCCTCTTAAAGGCCAGGTTGTTTTGCTTATCAAACTCATTCATGAAGACATTGTGCAGTTTGCCACATTGCTAATTCCATTTATACAGTTTGTCAAACACAATTTATTTCTAAAGATTTTGAATTACCTTGGAAACGGAATATTCTTTTGCTGACAGAGCAGATTGGAAACCTGGAACAGTGGAATCCATGTACAGTGAGGGAAGGGAGGATAACCAGGTTCAGATATCCACCAAACACATCCATGGTCAAGAGGCAGCTCCAAGGTAGGGCAGGGAAGCCCATCCATGAGGGTCAGCATGGCACGTGGCCAGGTGTTCCCAACCCCAGAGTGTATCCCAGTGAAAACCAGGAGAAGAGATCTAAGCCCTGGGTCAAGCCTTGTCCACACATCCTTTTCCCACAGCTGAGCTGTTCTCACAGCAGTCATACCCAGGATCACATCACTGCCTGGTGCCAGAGCAGACCTCAAAGGGAGCAGCTGGACCCCTGGGAGGAGGACAGGGGATACAGAGCCTGGTGTGCAGTGTGCACATCCCTGTTCCTAAAGCAATCAAACACAGCTGCAGCTCGCAAGCTGGGTTTCTCAGGTAGCTCTCCTGCCAGGGGACACAAATCCTGGGTGCCTCCAGGGCCGCAGTGGGGCTCTGGGGCTAGGTTATTTTGCTTTCCTCTCCCCAGGCCAGCACTAGTGCCTGCCCTTCACCCCCATCGCAACAAAACATCTCTCCACCTGCCTGGCCATTGGAGGCTGCCCGTCCCAGCCAGCAGCATCACCTGGATTGATAGTTTGAATAAATGGCAATTAATAGTTGTGACTGCTGCTGTTTTCCACTGAGCAGACTTGTGTAACTCTCAAACTCTTAATGGTGTTTTCTGGTTGTTCCTCACAACCACCAGTCAGGGAGATTTTATTTGCCATCCTCTCTGGAGCACATTTTCAGAAATTCATCCGAGCTGATGCCTATCTGCCTATCTCAAGGCACACAGTGGTCAGGAAGATAAAACTGCTCTGTTTGTGGACACATATTTCACAATGGATTTGATCATGATTGTGAATATGGTTTCCATCCTTTTAGTGAAAGGCTCTAGCTGTCTGAGTAGGCAGAACCTAGAAATGCTAACTTAGAAATAGTATCTTTGGAAAATAACCTTGACTGTCTTAGCTGAAAATGTACCTTCAGGGAGCTGATGAATTCAGTTGATGGGGACTTCTTTAAAGAGCAGATATGCAGAACGGGGGGTTTGTTCACTTTGTTCACAAGCATTATGGTGGTAAAACATGAAGTTTCTTAAAAAATGAACAGACCTACTCAGGATTCAGTAAAGAGCCAAGTGAATAACCATGTGTAATTCCTTCCCACTGCTTTTCTAAGATGCTCTTCTTTATTAATGTGAAGGCAATCCAGGAACAAGGCTTGCTGATTAGCACTGAACACAGCTATACCAGGGAAGGACTGAATCCTGGCCTTTTTGGGAACTTAAAACTTATTGATTTTTTCCTAAACAGGCTGATATATTTTAGTTAAGAATTCAAATTTTAAATATAAGTAAAACTAAATTTCTTTGACTTCTACGAAGTCTTGGGTTAACAAGGACAAGATATAGTCAGATTTGGACACTGTAAAGATAAGAAAATTCCATGTACTGGGGCACTTTTTCTGAAGACAGAAAGGATGCAGAGGAAATTACTTATAAAAATGTGCTAGCCCTGCAGACCTGAGCATGCAGGCAAAATCAGTATGGAGTAGGTCGTTTTCATCCATCTGTTTTGGGATGTCTCACTGCTTCTCCATCTGAGTTCCCACTTTCTTCTTCCATTATCACACACATCTCTGTCCAGAGCAGAGCTGAGCAGAGCTGCTCTGCCCAGGCTGGCCAAGTGCCCATGTGCACCCTTGCAGATAAGCTCATCTGGGGTAGGGCTAGCCAATCTCTTCCCTCTGTCTCAAAGCCAAAGCAGTGGCTAATTTTGCCACTTTCTGCAAAGTTTAATCCAGCTATCACAATTAAGGCTGTTTCTTTGATTTTTTTGCTAGACAGAAAGCAGATAAATAGTTCAAAACTTGAGAGGTGGAATTGATATGTCTATCACATGATTTCTTGTAGCAGACCCAAACAGCCCAAATCACTGAAACCTCTGCAGGTACTTTCACTCCCTGCTTACTACTCTTTCAGCCCCCAGAGAACAACAAGATTTCTTTTTCTTGGTCTGCCAGCAGGTGCAGGAATGGTCATGGTTGTCACACAGAGCATGGTACTTCACCATGAAAATGGAGCCTAGCTAATACAGCTGACAGTGGTCATGGAAACAAAGTGTTGGTTTCAGTTTGGGATCTTTATCCTTTTCAAAACCCTCTTGAACTCACCATCTTCATGTCAATTGTACAGAAATCCCAATATTTTCAGTGATTTTAAAATTTTGAAATGTATTCATAGTATTGGGGTTGCACCTGATTTTTTGTGGTTTTTATGCAGCCCTGAAATGGAAGCTCCTGTACACTGGAAGAATCTATCTGCTTTGGCATCTCATCTTCCAGTCCCACTTTATCACCTGTGGATAAATCAGCAACATTTCCCTTTCTCAGAGTACAAGATGAGAGAAGACAGTAATTTTTTCCCAGAGTATGCTTGCTCCTTTGAGAAATCAGATTTCTGTTTCCTGCTTAGAGCAGTGTTTGCAATCTATCACTTCAGTGAGGCTGAAGTGCCTCTTAACGAGGCACCAGCAGCTTCCTCATGTGGGGCTGCACAACCACAGTGCTGCAGTTTTTCCAATTAATTAAACAGGTTTGCAGAATCTGTTCGAGGTGTTGTCAGGGTGGGTGCTCAGTCATGATCTGAACAGTCTTATCTACTGCCAAGCTGCAAACAGTCTGTGACTGTCACCACTGTCAGGGCTTTGTTGCTGGTTGCACAATGATCTTCCCCCATGGAATTGCCATTGCTGTTGATGGTTGTCATCCAGTTCAGCTCAGCATGCACTTATGTCAATAGTTCTCCAAATTCTTGCTACTTCCCAAACTTTCACTAGTTTATTCTGAATGAAGCCAATACTGGGACAATGACAGGAGCCTTTGTAACTTTGAAAGTGGGAAATCTGACTGCTGTACAGTTTCACAATGTTAACTTAGTTTTTTAAAAAATATTCTATAATAGGAATGTAGTCCTGCAAAACTCTACATATCTGTGAACGCTTGGAGAGCTGGGCAGTTCAGTGAATAACTTCTTTTCATTAGGCTGATGGAAGTTTTTTTTTTGCTGATAACACACTTCCAATAAACATCAGGCCTTTGGAACAACTATCAGTCCTTTGTCTTTAGGGTCAGATTAGCAATTCTCAGTTTATTTGAGCCCGGTTTTAAATATCCCAATTCTTGCAGAATTTTTAGCTGACCTTAGGATATAATTTGCAGATAATCTGGGAGCTGAGAGAGGTGAACTGTTTTATGCTGCCTCTCTAGGACTGTCAGATGTGACAGGTACACAGCCCAAGCCAGAAAGGTCATTGTACACTGCTGCGGTCTGTGTTCAGCTGTGAAAACACTGTTTCCTCTATCCTTTCTGTCCACTTCACCTTGTCAAGACCATTTTTTAATTTCACTTGGTCTAAGTTAGGTTATCATCTATTTGTAATAATGGATAAAAATTATTTTAAATTACTTGAATTTTCATAGACTCATAGAATAAGCTACGTTGGAAAGGACTTCAAAAGATTGTCTGTCCTATCTTTGATAAGGTAGGTTTTATTCAATTCTGGCCTGATTTTACTTTATTTTTTCTAACCAAACCTCTAGATGAGCTCAGACAGTGGTTTAATTCAGTTATGCATTTTCTCACTGACTAATGGTGCTTTTCCTTGTTGGGTATTGCTACTTGGCAAGGTGGCAGGGGAATGGGTTGGTGTCCTCCAGTCTCATTCCCTCTGCAGGCAAACTGAATGGCATTCAGAGAATGAATCCTGGTTACTAACCAGAAGCACCTTCTGTGCTGGAAGAGGTATCACACGTTGTGTCTTAAATGACACAGAGAAAGAGCTCTTTGCTCTTGGTAGGTATCCTGGCTGCATCTTAAAAACCCACACTGGGGTAGGACTCAGGTGCCATGCTTCCCAAGGGAAGGAAATACTGTCCCCCAGTCTCGGAAGCAAGACTGGGACTTTTGCCTGCATATGTACAGTTTATGGTCAATGAACAGCTGATTCTTTGCAGGTTGCTGTGGTAGGCAAGAATTCAGTTATTCTAGCAATGTTTAACCCATTAACCATTTCAGTCTCTCACAACTATAAGGTCTCATTGGTGCAGGGCAAATTTTCTCCATCCTTTAGCTGTTTTAGCTCACCATAGACATTTCTAGTTTAGAGCATTTTCCCTGTACTAAAACTGGATGTTTCATAACTGACAGGAAAGGCAGGGTCCTAAGCTGCATCAGTCAGTCTCTTCCTACAGCATAAATCTTTTATTGGGCCAAATGGACATCCAGTGACTCTCTGCCATTCCTCCTCTTGCGTATCCTTTGATTTCCTCCCAGAGTTGCTGTTTCTGGTGTATTTTCTAATATCCTTGTTCTAGTTCATATCTGTTCTCAAATTCCAGATTGACCAAAGTCTTTATCCATCTACAGGAGGAACTCAGTCTGCAGTAACTACACAAATGTCTTTGCTTTCTTTCTGTTCTGGTTGGGAGTATCCATAAGAGCTCAACTCTTACTTGCCCTTGTGGCCATACCCTGGGGTTGTTTCTGTGAGATGTCCTCCTGTTTCTTTACCTGTAAAGTTGTCCTTAACCATGCATGGCCATGCCCTCCCACCTCCACACGCACACACACAAACACATACATGTATATACATATATGTATATACATGTATATAAATATATGTATATATGTATATATGTCCCTGCACCCCAAAATATTCAACATTGTTATTTCTTCCAGAGCATTTGAATAGTAGCTATGCACTGTACCTAGATTTTAACCCTTAAACTCTTTAACTCTGTGTTTCTCTGTAATTTTTAATGACGTGGATGGTAGTAGCTAACCCTACTGATTTCAGTGAAGTTTAAACTGATTTGAAAATACTCTTTTTAAGTTGAGAGAGTCAAGCCATGTCCTAAAAACTGGCACCACCAACTGTGGCCATTGGGGCAGCTGCATTTGAACCCCAAGTGTGAGCTGACAGGTGGTCAAAACATCCTCTCCCCAGCCAAAGGGAAGAATTATTTTCTATTGAGAGCTGCAGTGGATAAAATACCAAGGAGGTAGAAGAAAGGGAGAGGTAGAAGTGTCTGAAGACACTGTAGTAGGCTCTGTAGATAATTTTTTCTGGAAGCACAATAAGGTAGTGTTATGTATTGATTCAAATATGATGAATATAAAGAAGTAGGTGGATAGATTTCTTTTAAAATGCAGAGGAAAAGTCAGCTGTACATCAGGATATAAATGAGAAGGTTTGACTATAAATGAGATGGCACAGTACACGATGAGATGTATGAAGAGGAAGCTTTTTGGCAATGACAGTAACTTGTTTTGTTCTCTCAGTCTGGAAACTTGAGAGACTGAAAGAACAAAAATGTAAATGAGTGCTTGGAGTTTAGTGATGTGTACAAACCTCAGGCTGGAGTCTTGTTTAGCCTGGAGGTACCAAACTGAAATTTTAAAAAGCTGGAGTTACACAAAGCTGAAATAAGAGATAATCAGGCTCTGTATGAGCAATATGAGTTCATCATGACAATCTGGGCTCGTTGTAACGGGCGAAGGGCTCACACCAGACAAGGATACTTCAGGTGGCAATGGAAGGAGCTGGGAAAAGGCCATTTTAGCCAAGGAGGAAGTAATGTATCTAAACATTGTCATACATTTTCTGGCTTACACTAATGACTGTAAACATTCCTGTAGTGAGTCAGTAAGTGACTGCCATGGCCAAGTTCATTAGTACAGAGATCTGGAGCATCTGCTTGCAGGGGTAAATTAACACACACACATTTTCCCTGTTGGTCCTACTGAGATCCATAAAAGTGTTTGTCTGAATCAGAGCCTGGGAAAAGCAGTTTATTTTTTCCTCTCAAGTGGAATTCACATTGTAGGATGTTCTATTTAAAGAACCCAAACAACTATTATTAGCAATTCTTTGCAATCATCTTTATTTCAGATATAGTTCGTGTGTAAATACTGATGGTGGAAGGAAGATTTTATCAGGCGTGATATGGCAATGATGCTGCAAAATTCTGCTATATAAATAATCTATAGTCTGGAATTCTATTATTTCAAAGATTGTGCTGAATATTTTCTTCTTTTCTAAGGGGGACTTGTAATTCAGAGAAGATTTTATGGACTTTTTTTTTATTATTAGAGAAATTGTGGAGAGAAACGAAAACAAATATGTAATGTGTGTTTACGTTAGAAGTGTGGCTATGGACAGGATGATTGGAGGTAAGAGTTACCCTCTCCAGCAACAGAATTTTCATTATTTCCTTTGCTTCTGAAAAGGTTCTGTTGAGGAAATGAGAACAGAGGAGCCACTCATGAAATCTCTTTACCTTTTTCCGGATCCTTTCCCCTTCAGTGAGGCTCCTTTTCAGCTAGAGGAGAAATAACCATTGTGCTGTTCTGTACAGAATGTGCAGCCTGGAAATCTGTTTTTTAGGTAGGCTTGCAGACTACTGCAGTGTGGGCTAGGGAGACTTTAATGCACATGCATGAGATTGTCTTCCTATTTCCGTGAACATCAAGGGTTATTGTTCCACAAAGAAATTATTGACTGTAGGTTGCCCTGGTAAATGTTTGCCCTGAGGTCAATAAATCTTGATATTCATCTCAGCAGAAGTCAATATCTACTTATTAGTATTATATTTTAAGTTGAGATTATTGATAAGAGTACAAAATGGCCAGGTGCAGGTGACAGACTGCTGATAAACAACTTGAAGATGTCGAATGAGAACTGTTATGTGACAGAGAGGTAAACTGCTAGTATCTAGAAGCATAGTCTAGCTTTTAAAATGTATCAGCTACATCTGAAATGTTGGGAAACACAGAACACCAGTGCTTGCACCCCAGGCATCCAGGGAAAGAAAGAATTACTTAGTCACTGTGTATTTACCAAATAGAAAATCTAGAAAATCATGGAAGATACTTTTAAATTCAGCCAAATAGTAATATTTTGGATGCTTCATGCATTCAGTGGTATTTATTATTGTGCATGCTTCTTAAAAGGTAGCAGCTAGAGCAGCAAAGAGACATAACATCATCAAATATCTTGAATATGTGCTATTCTCCCCTCATAATGTGGCAAATACCCAATCAACAGATACTCAAGAATATACTGTGCTTACAATCAAGAGAAAAAAAAAGCCTAGAGAATTAAAAATGTCCCCTAATGCAGTCTGGTGGCATTTCTAGGGGACCTTTTATTGTTGAAGCTTTCTCAGAAGCAAGATAAAATTTCTAGTGAAAGCAAGGAGAAATAAAATAGGAGAAATAAAGAAAATAACCCTTCAATTTGCTTTCATCATTGGAGATCAATAAAATGCTTAGTTGGAGGAATTTATAGTCTCTCTCCTCACTTTTCCTCAAAATATTACAGAAAATAAGGGAAATTTTAGGTTGATTATTCTTATTGTTGTTCCTAATGCTACAGCACAGTAGAAACCAGAAATATTTACATCCAGATCCATACTGTACAAAAGGCTCCGTGTTTGAATTGGTAATAGTCACACCAGGATAGCTTTCATGTTTCTAGAGCACAAACACCTCTAAGGGATGTAATGATTTTATTTCATTGTATTATCTCCAGTTTTTACTTTTCTTGCAAGATGAAAAGGAAGAAAAATAAAGGAAATACTGGATTTTTAATAGTGCTATGGTTCTGAAGATAAATATTCTCAAGAAAAGGATCCAAACTAGTAGTTGAAGAAAACTGCTTCATGATACCTTTGATAATGTAAGAAGGAGGAGAAATCAGATGGAAATAATTACTTGCCTTTTAAAAGGCAAATAAAGATAGAAGATTCTTCACAAGAATACAGGAATCAAAAGCAGTTCAAGTCACATAACTGTAAAGGGAAAACTTGCTCTATACTCACTGAAAAGTGCAACAAATAAAACTATCTGAACCACATTTTGTGAAAAGACCATCAAAGCTGAGCAAATTCCAGCTTGTCTTCTGGAAGGAGGAATTGTGAGGATGAAATTTGTTAAATAACAACTGAAAGGATGTGATAAGACAGTGTAAATCTATTTAAATCTGCTTTTTGGGGTTCCTCATAATTGTGTATGTATCCTGAAACAGAAAACATATTGACAGAGGCTGAAGGGGTTGTAAACCCTTTAAATTAAGTTTAAAATCTGACAAAAACCTAACACTACTTCTATATAGTAATAGTCTGTAAAATTTACAGTTCTGTATAAACCAGGTCTTAGTTAAAGTTCAACAAAGATGCTCACCTAGATGGATGCACTGACTTAGTGTCAGATGACTCACAGGAGAACAGGGCNTATTAAATATTTCATATTACCACCATCTCAAAAATAATAATTAAAAAGTTAATTACACGGTATCATGGAGAGAATGGCCATGGCCTTATGATCACAACGAGGTCTTAAGACAGATCCAAGGTAGAGATCTACCTCTGATGCTCCCTTTATAGTTAAGTAAGAGAGAGAAGTTGCTTTCTTCTATTTTTGGATGAGATAAATATCTACTTCAAAACGTCAGAAGTGTCTAGTTTTTTCATTGCCTCTTTGTTATACCTCTAAACAAAGTCTGAATAGCAATTCAGATATACCTGCTCACCAAACTGGAGCCTACATTTGAGCAGGTGAACCCCCCTCCAAATGCTTTAGACTGCGAACATGCATATTTCTTAGAGCCACTTTTCAGAAAATATGTGATACATATTGACCTGTAGCCTTACAAGACGACCAAAAACAGATGAGCCTTCACTTTATTGTATTGATTCAGTGAGGGCCTTTGACTTTGTTGAGAGGCTGATTTTAAACTTTAAATATTCCTGTCTGTAATCCCTGGTGTATCAGTAGATAAATGTTTTATACTCAATCTGAGATCTAATTTTCTTTCAAAGGGCTGCATTAAAGGGAAAGATAATAAAGGTGATCTTTTAAAAACTTTTATTTGCCTAGTTAATAGAGCACCTGGTGGGGGGGGAAAAAAGAGATCTTGTGTATCTGCCTGATATTCTGGAATTGAAGTGTCAGACAAAATGACCTTACATTGAGATAACATTTTACTTCATTTTACATAAGTTGTGTCTTCTGTATCATCTCTCTTTTGTGACAATTTGTTTTATCCAATTACTGAGCTACATATTAGGTACTTAGAAATGTCATTGCTTATACTGATGAAGGAGAAACTCGAAGTTCAAAAGTTTCATCCGTTACTACATAAATCACCACAAAAATTACTTTTTAAATATATATGTAGGTCGTTTAAGAGACTACTTACTGAGTATTCCTCCTTTTCTGAAGTGATCACAGGAGGGAAACCTGCTGTCTAGAATGAAATACATATACATTGGCTGGGCAGATATCATACACTATGCATGAATTTTCCACCTCATGTCATACACTTTCCCATATGGGTCTGACACCTCCAAGAAAGTAAAAAAGGAGGAGGAGACTGCAAATCCAATTTAGGATGAATATGTTCTGTTTTAAGAGTTGTGGTTTCTGAAATATGGAAAAATGTTTGTCTGTTTCCAAGAAAGCCATTGCCCTTTGGAAAGTATTTAAACAGCATTCAGTTAAGGCAGATAATCATTTAAGGAGAAATAAATAATACACCCCCTGGGTTAGGGGAGAGTGGGCAGCTATTGGGATAGTGTAAAGCTTCTCCAGCCTTCCCACTGCAGCACCTCAGTTTATAGAAAGCATCTTTTTGACACCATGAGTTTACACTCGAATAGACTCACAGGCATTGTGTGGCACAGTGACTGGACAGATCACAGGGTGTAGGAGTGATTTACACGCCACAGCCTTTGAAGTAAATGCCACATAAATTATGGCATCTGTAGTTGTCTCCCATTAAAGGGGATAATACTGTTGTTGTTATCATTATATTTGCTGTGTTGCTTTAATACAGGCATATGTGCACCAATCTGCTTAGACATTGCTTTTGGGTAGGTATGAGCCCAAGCAAAGCTGTTCCTTTGTTAAACAGAATGGATGTACCTCAATCTGGAGCCTGAGGCATTCAGGCACAGAGGAGCTGTGGTGCCCTCAGCTAAAGAGTAAATCAAGACACCTTAGGAAATGTGAGGTTTCCAATTCTTCTTTCCAATTCTGCACTTGCAGCTTTCCTGTGGATGATTTTGGTGCAAATCCAGAATGAATAGGGTTTATTTGTAATTGGGCTTGAAATTGCATCCTGAAAAATTAAGAGGATCAGCCTCACAAATCACTGGGTTGGCTTCTAGTGGAGTGTTCCTGCATTGGCATCTGTGTGAGCTGTGGAACGAATGAACTGAACTGTGAGGGGCCTGCTCACTCTGCTCACTCTGCTCACTCTGCTCACACTGCTCACACTGCTCACATTCCTCACACTGCTCACATTCCTCACATTGCTCACTCTGCTCACTCTGTTCACATTCTTTACACTACCCTCACTGCTCACACTGCTCACATTTCTCACACTGCTCACCCTGGTTCACACACACACTTGATTTATTCTCAGCTCACTCTTTCCATGTTTCTGACTATGCTCCTTACAGCCATTGCAGCTGCTGGAGATCTGCTTACAAACATCAGCTTGGCTGCTGGTGTTCAGCCATGAAGTATGGTGTGAGCACCTCCTCTTAATAGTTTCTTCTGCATACAAGAGTGGCCACAGGCACAAAAAGCAAATAAATTCTCAGACAAATTCTGTCTATATCAGTGTGGTTTGTTCTTTTCCAATTGGCATGATACAACACTTAAGCCTGTACTTGGCTTAGTAAAACCTGATCAAAATCTGTTGATCATCTCTCCCTGAAGCTTCTGGAGAAGGAAACACAAACTCCTGCTTTTACTCTTTAAAGACTGCATTTATAATGCATTGAGGTGCATCAATCCCTGTGGGATCAATTGTCTCTGTAGGAACAGAGGGTGCTGGGCTTCTCCCTGGCTTGCATCCCAGGGGAAGAGTTGAGCTCACCAGCCCTTGCTCACCAACCCCGGGCAGGTGGAACAAGTCTCTGTGGACTCCGGAGGCAGCACTGCAAACAGCAAATTTAGGTGAGACTAATTACCCTTTTTATACTGGGTACTCAAAAGCATCCTAATCTGTACAGCTAAATGCAGGACTGCTGCTGAATATATTATAGTCTTGCTGGATATTTAATATATAATTATGTTTAATGAGTGCCATTATTTGTGTTAAAATGGTGCTAAGATGCTCAAATTTGGCATCTGTGCCTATCTTAGTTTTGGCATTTCCTATCTGTAGGATGTTTGGCTTTGCAAGCCTGAACTTCTTATTTATACCTTGGGATAATTAGCATTATAGTTCATAGGGGAACACAGCAGAATAAAGGATTCAACAAAAACTGTTACTTTTAATTAAAATAATAATTTAACCAATATTTTTCCTGTAGTTTTGCTTGCATTAATAATGTTGGTGGGCAAGGTTATTGGAGTATAATAGCAATTTACATGTTGAAATGGCTAATTGAACATAAATGAGTGAGATTCAGCTAACGCTACTAAAATAATTAGCATTATTTGAAGGAAAAAAGGACAAAAATCAATATGGAAGAAAAATATTTACACCATCCAGAAGGGTTTGAAAAATTCAAGGGAAAAAAAATCTTTAGAAAAATGCACTTTCAAGTGTCTTTGAGAAATAGATCAGTAACAAAATAAACAGCCATTGAATGTTCAGAAGTTCAATGTTGTGAAACTGAAAATCTTTAGGAATAATTAAGGTGGATAAAATCTCCTTGCATTGCTAACAGTAGAAACAAAACCTTAATCACAGGAGTTAGGCTTGATGAGACAAAGATACCAGTAAGGGTGTCACAAATAAATCATTACTAGACTGTGATCTTACTCTCACTCCAAAGATCAAAGTCTTAATTTTTTTAACTGGGAAATTTGTTTGCATGGGGGCTGCACAATTCTGCTGAATGGTTTTAGAATGTTTTTACTCATGCAAAGTAAAA
Organism: Ploceus nigricollis; assembly: GCA_013399945.1. Taxonomy (NCBI): domain Eukaryota; kingdom Metazoa; phylum Chordata; class Aves; order Passeriformes; family Ploceidae; genus Ploceus; species Ploceus nigricollis. The sequence goes on along the minus strand of VXBC01001532.1, from coordinate 736,195 downwards.
GTTGAAGCCTGCATGTAAAATGAAACTCAGAGGCATAAATAAAAATGTATTAGAGATACCTTGATAGGAATTTCTTCATCCCCACAATGACAATTTTGCCAAATTTTGATATGCTAAATTCAGAGGTGGTCTCAAAAAACTTAGTTGAAAATTGTGTGAGTTTGGTTTGGGGTTTTTTTTTTCAGATAATATATTGGTCAAAATATATTTCATAGCGAATGTAATGCATAGAGCTCAGGGAGTATGTTCCAAAGAAAATCTATTCAATCGAGAAGCATCAAAGCATTCAAGCAAGACCTTGAATGAGTTATTAAACAGTAAATAGTCTGGGAATGAAGGTAGAGAAATATATATGAAAGGGAAAGCAGTGAATGTGATGAGCCCTCTGCAGAAGTTGTTTTTTCCCCTTGGCCTGTAATTTAGATATGAATTTATTCTGCAGCGAACACATATATTTATATCTCTGCTCACCACCTTTTTAACTCGTGCTTTTGGGCTTGGAGTGACTTTAATGGGAGTGAGGAACAAGACTGAGCATAAAATAAAGACGTCATCCCGAGAGAAAGGCCAGGGTTTGGCCCCTGTGAAGATCAAGTCCTGAAATATTAAGGGTCATAACAGCTGCTGATTGCTTGTTGGAATTTCCCCTAAATTGTTGCCTTAAAATATTCTGAATTTAAATGGAAAGTGTCATTTTCCCTCAAGTAAGCTATTTCTCTTTAGCCATTAATTGGAGAAAGAATACTGTGAGCCATCTGTTATTCTGCTCAATTTCTGCAGGTTATGTAGCAAATTTTAGTGATTTTTGTTTTTCCAGTTCACTGATTTTTTTAGTGATACAGTGCTTTCAGGTAATTATTTTAGCTGCTAAAGATCCTTTAAAGTAAAGGTTTGCTATAAATGTACACATGCACAAATGCATAGGCCAGGAGAGAGAATATTGGTGAAAAGCATTTCATCCCTAGATTACCAATATAAATCCCAGCCAAGCCTTGTAACAATTTAAAGCTTTAAAATGGGCATTTGTCAGCCTATCCAGCCTTGTTGAGGAGTCTTTTTTTCCAGCAGCCTAGGAGCAGAGGTTGAACTAAGGCTTCTTGTCTACAGCATCCTTTTTATATTAGTTTTCTCTCTCTCTGTGAATTTTGAAGCATTTACTCTTGGTGGCCCATGTTTTTCTTTGTGGGCTTTTGGATACTGGGATTCTTGATCATTGGTCTACAACCAACAACTTCAAATTTGAGGACTGGATAAAAAAATAAGAATGTTAGTTGAAAAGGATTTTTAACAGGAAAAGAGAGAATTTTTTTCCCAAGAGACATTTCATTACTGCTGCATTTATGCTTGATAAGTAGATATATTTGCAGAATAGCAGTTTTCAGGTTCCAAGAACACACCATAACCAGCTAATCTTAGCCCCCAAATAGCACAGGCCACATTTTACTTAGATGACTTTAGGTTGAAATAGGACCTTTTTGAGAAAAATCCTGTGAAGTGTTTAGTGTCTAGTGATGTGACATTTGTCAAAGAACTGGAAAGATGTTCCAGTGGTAAATCATCCTTCCTATAGATAATATACACCATATGTCTGAACGGATGCTCCTGATTCAGTTTCCAGTTCTTGGGTCTGTTTGCCAGACTGAAGAACCCTCTAAATCCAGTCTGTGTTTGACACTGTGTCTTGGACTGTGAGCAGAGACTTTTTGTTCTTAAATCTCTTGAACACCCTGACATTTTTCTCATGAACTGTGTTTTCCAACTCTTTCATGATTCTTTGATCTTTTTTCCTGAATTCTTTGACTACTGAGTATCTGTGTTGAACTGTGGGCATCAAAGCTGGACACAGTATTTCACATCCCATTCAGTATTTCCACATTAAAGGACTGCATTCATTCATTTAGCAGGACATCTTACCCAAATGCATGCTCAGCTGAAAACCCCTTGGTTTCCCCCAGTCCTTTTCAGATTTGCTGGTGCTCTTAACAGTGTGGTCTCTGCCTGCTGGAGTCTGTGTGAGTTGGTTGTGCTGGTCCCCAAAGCAATCCAATCCCCCCTGTACTGCAGGCTGTGTCTCATTATTCAGCCACTCCTCTAATCTTCATCCCATCTACCAACTTTATTAGTAATGATTTTCTGTTTTCTTGCATATCAGGGATAAAACATAAGGAAGAATAGGGCTAAGAATAGTTTTAGGATCCCACTGGAAACACTTGTTCAAGAATAATTCCCTAAAGAATGAACAATAACTCACACTTTAATCCTTTTAATGTATGTCATGTTGATTTTTATATCATTCAGGTTAATCAAAACATCATATTGTAAGCACCATCTAAAGCAGCTTTTAGAAGTCTATTGTGCCATCATTGTTACTTTTAGCAACTTGAAACCCCATAAAAAATCAAATTAGTTTGACAAAATCTGCTTGCTGTGAGCCTGTGTTGATTGGCAGTAATTATATTAGCCATCTTTATTTCCTTATTAATCAAGTCCCTCTCAGCCATTTCATTATTTTCTCTACGATCAGTCAGGCTCACAAGCTTTAATTACCTGATCTGCCTCTGTTACCTGCTGAAAATACTGGTACAACAGCAGTTTTTTCTGGTTGTCTGAAAGTTTATGTCCTCACGTATAAAGAACAGTGCCAATGGCATAAAGACCTCTTAAAATTCTTGATGGCATGTGGAGAAGTTTATTTAAAATGATGAAAAAGTTAAGAAGGAGAATATGTAGCATTTTTGCTCACAGGACATTAGCAATCAGGGCACATTGCAGGCGGGTTGAAAGATAGTATGTGGCTTATGTGGAAAACAATTTTCTGGTTCCAGAGGATTTTAACATCCATTTGGAAATATGAGAAACTTGATAAGTGGGAAAATGTTACATGAAAATAGCATTTGTAAGTTACTACTTTCTGAGCATTTTTACACTTATCTCTGGGCCTGTCAATCAATATTTTTTTCTCAGTCATCAGAAATATAAACAAATTAGAAAATTGCTGAAGTTTTCTGCCAGAGAATCTTTACAAGAATTCCTTGCTTATATATATTCAATTTTGAAAATAACAATGTCTCGCTCCAAATTAGAAACTTTTCTTATTCTCCAACATAAGTAAAAAATGCAGCTGAAGTTATTTATTATTCACAGATGCAGATTTACAAACCAAGTATCCTCAAAGAGAGATCCCACTTTCTTCCCTTCTGCCTCTCCTGGCCAGAGTGCCCTGATCAGCTGGAGGGTGTTAGCAGGGCTCTCTGACAGGGGCACACACGAGGCTCCCGTGGGTTTGAAGCTCAGCATCCCCCAGGATGGCCTGTGTTCGTGCTGGCTTTCTCTGGCAGGGGCACTGGGTGTGTGCAGGTCCCACCCAGTGCAGGGGTTGTGCTTTGTCTGAGCAGGTGCACAGCTGGGAGCTCACTGCTTTACTGGAGACTGCAAACGCCAAGGGAAGATAGTCAAGGGCAGGACCTTGGACAGTGTGTGCTGATCTTCTTGCAGACTGTCAGGAATGAGGGTAAAAACATGAGAAAGCTTTGCTGTTCTTTTCCCCAGACTGTGTAGCCCTGTACTGAAAAGTGTCCCTGCCCTGGCTGTCCTCACGTGGCCACCCACTGTCCCAGCCAGGGGCAGGACTGCAGCCACAGCACAAAGGTGAGGCTGGATCGAGCCCAGGGAGGAAATTGAGGGCTTCCTTCAGGTCACAGCGTATGCTGGGATAGCCACAACACACAGAGTCTCATTGTACTATTTCAGAAGGCTTCAAGCCCTGCAGAGCAACATCCTATCACTTCAGAAGGCTGCAAGCATCTGCCCTTCTTGTTCTTTAGCCCAGCCTTTTATACCCCTCATGTTGATGCATTGCACCTGTGTGCCCTCTGTTCCCTTTGGTGGTTGGTCAGTGCCCCTGGGCACTCCATGGCTCATTGCTGTCAGTGCTGCTCACCTGCTTCTCACAGCTGTGCCCACTGGGGATGAGGCTCAGCCCAGCCCCACTCCCAATTACCACAAACTGTGTACAGTTTCAGACTCTTTGGTGTAATGTTTCCATCTGTGAGTTGGTGCCTGAATCCACCCAATGGGAGAGCAAACCCTGATGTGTTGCTGGGGGGGAGATGCAGAAGCAAACCCTGTGAGTGCATCATCTTCCTTTGTTCTTTTTATCGTGCTGTGCTTTGTAGATAGAGGCATTTATCTTGGTCTTGATTAGTTTCCAAAGGAAACTAAATATCAATAAAACAGCTACCCACATCCATTTTAAATGGCCATGGGGACACCACAATTGCTGTGGTTTCTGGAAGCCCTGCTGCTGCCAGAGGACACCTGCACAGAGGGACTGGGCAACCCAGTGCTTCACTGGGGGTACCAAGCAGTCAGGAAACAGGTGGTGGAAAGAAAATTGGCTTTCTAGACTCCTCCACCTTTTACAATACCCACTGCTGCAGTTAATGCAGTATTTTCTTAACACCTGAACTCTCATGCAGTTTTAGGATGTTTGAGCCGGAGGAAGGTGCTGCCTTCATGTTGAATATTTGCTTGTATTTTTCCTTAGCTGATAGCAGTTTTCTTCTTGTGCAGCAGCCATCTAAGCAACGTTGTACATGGGGATTCATCATGCCACCCTCATCCACAAAAGTCTGCAGATCTCCCAGCGGAAAAAAATTACTCAGCCAAAGCATGGGAGCACACTCATGTTAATTAATAGATCAATTATAATCTATGTAATAAGTACATTTCAATGCTCTGGCACTCACAGATGTGAAAATACTCATTATTGAATCCATACCAGCAATGAAGATATTGAGCTTTAAAAAACAGAAAAAGGGTGCTATTTTTTACTCTCAGAGTTCTAAAACCTTAGTTTTATAGTATCCTTACTGAACAGACATAATTCTAAAACTTCAGTCCTTGGTCTTGACCTCACAGTTGATGTAAGCAGTCTGCTGTGCTCCCCTTGAACGTCACCTTGGCTGTGTTAGCTGGTGTGTGAGCAAACAGTTGGTCAAAGTTAGAGGGAAAAAATGCTCTCAAATCAAAATCACACATTGAAAGTCTTGTCTTTGCATCAGGATGTGGTGCTCTCTTTGTGGTAGGGGATCTTGTTGCTGCTTCCTGACCTGTATTGCTGCCACTCAGCAGCAAGTGTGGCTTAACCATGACATTGAAGAATCCTTCTTGCTTAGAAAAGAGGTTTTATCACGAGGAGGCTGATTTACAGTGAAAGATCATTGTGTTTTTCCTTTTACTAAACATTCACGTGTGTATATTTTTAGATACTTTAATTTTAAAATGTTTATTCCTATCTGAAACCAAGTTTTAATTCCTTATTATCTCTTAGGTTTTCTCGTATCGCGCCCATTATTTTTTATCTTATAAATAAAATGTGTTTAGGGACAGACGTTTGCACAGATGGTATATCTTAATAGGCTTCGTACCAGCCTGGTATTAGATACTGTTGCCCATAATAGTTAACTTTCATTTTTGAAATTCAGAATTTCAATGTCATTCCAATGACCAGCCATTGCATTTTGCTATGGCTGGTCAATGGAATGACATTGGAATCCTGTAAAGTTTGTTATTATACTCACTGCTCTTTAAAATAGATTTACTGCTTATGTCATTTGGAGGTTTAGGTATCTACTTGACATTTATTTGAGCACAGCTCAAAATGTGGAAATTTTGTATTCATAAAGTAAAAGAGAACTCTCAGGTTCACTATGGCTGTATCTGAACACAGCATTTTTCTTTGCATCTCAAGTGAAGTCAGTATTCGTGCAAAATACTGTTACAATGCCAATCCAACAGCTTTAGAAATCTGCTTTTGGTTTGGATTTCTAGCACCATTTGCTGTATCCACCATCCTCTGGCTCACAGGCTGGCACAGCTGGAGAAGTCAGTGTTGCACTTCTAGAGTTTGCCGAGGGCTAAAGGAAAAGATGCTGCTGTGTTTGTATCCTGATTCCCATTGGTGTCAAGCAAGTATTTCTTCCACTCCATAAATATTCAGAAGCAGAGGGAAACTTCTTGGCTTTGAAATTATTTGTCAAGTTATCAAAATTTACAGAAAGTATGAAAGATTTTTTTATAGAAAGTCTTCTGCATAATTCACCCGTCTAATTTCTTATCAGATCTGCCCCACCAAATCTTTCTGCTGAGTCAGGCTGGTGTGATCATGTACTCCTATCAAATGTTTACAAAACCTACATTTTCAGTTTGTTGCAGGGAAATGTAGAGAGTATATTACGTTTCACAGAGAGATAGATTGCTGTTGTAAGAAAAGGAAATAGATTTCTCAGTGATTTGTCTTCATTGCCTATGAAAATGATTTATTTGACTTGATCAAATTCTCTCTGGAACCAAATCCAGTCCATTTTACTGACTTGTTACTGCAAACGAATCTGATGAAGTTACCTGTGGAAATTACAGGACATGAAGGACTTGGCCGTCGATACCTGGAAGACCCATGATAATTTAATAGGCCTGGGTAGTTTCCATCTTCCCCTTCTCTTTTATCTCCTACAAACATCTGTGTGCTCATGTTTTGTGCTGATGGGTGTGTAGGATATCCTTTCTTTGGCAGCATTTGCTGGGTTTGGGTGGTGGATGGCTCATGGAGAGCAGAATTCCACAGGCAGCAAGTGGGATCTGACAGCAACCTCCAGGTCCACAAAGCCAAGCAGTGATTGCTTGCATTTGTTTACATAAGTGCCTGCTCCCACAAATGAAGTCAGAGCAATGACTCTGGGGTCCTCACTTTCACTAGTGTGGAAACTGGACTTGCAGCATTCTCCAAGCAATTCTTCTTCTGGAGCTCCCACATCTTTACCAAGATATGTAATAAAATTAATACATTGTAAGGTTAAATGATCAATAAATCATAAATTTTGTTTTCTTACCACCTTCTGTGGGAACAGTGAAATACTTTCTTGCAGGCCAGACCTTGAGAAGCTGCCTTAGATTTTATTAGGAGAGACTGTAGTGTTTAGAGCCCTCAGATGGGCATCTTTCTAAGATGTTTTACCCGGTTGTGGTGACTCAACAATCAAAAGGCGTGGCAAAATTTGTTAAGAAGTTTTCATCCCTGACGAGGCTGGAGGAGGCTGTGTGTTGGAGGAGAAAGGGATGAAGAATAACAGCTTCATGACCAGAGCCCTCAGACATCTTCAGGCTGGTGGCACTGCACACCAGCTTCCCTTCATGACAGACCTGCAAACAAGGAGCAGTGCACCTCAGTGTCTCATTTCATGTGGATGACAGCATGGCACATGGGACTGATTCCTTTACTTGTGTGTGAGCCAGCACAGGCAGGCACAAAAACAACCACAGACCACAGATGAAATGCAAAGATAAATTTATTTGTTTTACCTCACCAACCAGGAGATCCCTGAAGCAGATATTGCAGTTCAGGAAAACACTGCATAGGCAATTAGTACTTTTTTAACCTCTGGTTCACCTTCCTCCTTCTTAGTGTTTAAGTCCTGCTGCCAATAGATCTAATTGAATAGGAACCTGTGATGAAAATTAAACATTCAAAGCACGTGCTGGACACAGCAAAATAACCATTATAGTTAATGGGAGTTGCGTGAGCATATTGAGTGAAGGATTCACCACTTTGCTTTTAATTCCATGTCATTTAGAACGAATGAATGAATAGGAGTGTGTGTATCTGGGCCTGTTTTCTTCCCTCTAATGTACAGAAGATCAAATCCTAATTAAGGGGAAATAATTATCAGTCCATCCTCTCACAGTTCTCCTTCCTGTGTTCCACTGAAATGGTTCTGAGTATGTATAGGTGGAGTCAAAGATTAGCAGTGATTTGTGTCCAAATTCTGACTTTTAATACTGCAGCAGCACTGACAAACTCATAGAACAGTAAATATAATGGCTCTATAATTAGGCTGGTTTGTAAACAAGTACTACTATTTAGTTGATAGTGCAAAATGCTCTTCTGCAGCATTCATCAAATAAACACTTATGTGGGCATATAATTTGAAAAATGTGGGTTATTTAGTGGACTGAGATTTCTTGTCATACCAGAGTATGATGCTAATTTGCTGTTGTCTGACTAGTTTGTGCCTTCAGATGACTTGTGGTAGTGAGTGGAAAATGGGGTGCCTGAGGGACATCAGGTTTTTGGAGGGTGCACCTGCAAGTGCCATGTCCCCATTAGGACGCCCTGTTTGCGCAGTGCAATGTTCCTGCCGCCTGTCCCAGGGCTCACAGGCCTGCCTGACTGTGCTGCACTCCTTCCAGCTTCAGTCCTCTTGCTCCTTGCTGGCAAATGCCAATCCCAGCCTGAAACCAAGCCGAGACTGTGGGTGCCTCTCCCTCCTTCAGCATGGACACGTGGGTGCCTCTCTCCTGGCTGTTGGGGAGCATGGACACAGCCATAGCATCTCATTGTGTCCATGTTTACATCCCGTGACAGCGCTGCCTTCAGCTGCCTGCTCCAGGATGAGTGCTGGAAGTAACAATGATTTACAGCAACTGCTCTGTCTCACAGCTTTAGGAAGATTGTGCCATAGCAGGAGCATCAACATATGAAGAATCTCTTGTCTTGTAGTCACTGTACTGGAAGAGTACAAATTGCTCTGAAAAATCACTTTAAAATAATGGATTCCCACTGACAATTGTATATGCCAGTTTTAATGAATGTTTGTCAGTGAGCTGGAAAGGATTTGGAAGGAGATCTGTGCAACGTGGGCCCCTTTAAAGCAGCATTGGCAGGGGGTTTTGCATGGCCCTGAATGGAATTAGGATGACCAGAATGACTTTTTCCAGCCCAGAGTGTGGCAGTGGCATTTCTTTTACAAGAGGAAAGTTGCTTATTATTTTAAGAGAACAAGGGTCAGACTACTTCCAAGAAGGGGGGTGTCAGATTTACAGGATTTCTCTGAGAAACTTCTAAGAAAAGCAGAGGGGCAGAAAGCTCACATTGCCCCTTAAAATGTTGTAGATGGCAGTTCATGGGGGACAAGATTCAGCTTGGTTCTCAAGTTGCAGTGAGAGTGTGCGAGGTACAGGATTATGAAAGGAAGTTTGCTTTTGTACTTTGTGAAATGAGCGTATTTAAAATAGAAAGAAAAACTTGAAATGCCACAGACCATGAAATGAAAATTTCAAATGCTATTTCAGGACAGAATTATGCATTGGATGCTGCACAGTCTGGCGATTGTGCTGCAGTCCTAAGTCCCACAGCAGGACACCTGTTCTGGCCACAAGCATTTCTGGCCTTCTTCAGCGAGCAAAGACGATTTGACTTGTGCCAGTGGTTTAGTGACCAAGCCAAAGAAGCCTACAAGTGTATCACCATGATAGCAGGGGAGCATTACAATGCTTCTGATATTTCATTATTTAGGAAACCCTGAGAGGGCTGAAAATGCAGCAATGGTGGGCCCAAAAATCAGAGTGTGTAGCCAGCAGGTTAGCATGGGGCTGTGCAATGGGTTGGCTCCTGTGGAAAGGTGAGCAGCGTGGGGCCCAGCAGGATTTCAGTCCTCATACCTGCTGACAGCTGTCTGTAGCTGTGTATAGAGCATGTTTGTGTGTCAGTTAACCCAGGCAAAGAGCATCTTACACTCATGTACCTCAGTGCCTTTAACCCATCTACTGCTGGCACAAAAGCCATTAAACAAGATCTTGATTAAAAATGACCATTGTCTGAAGGTTGTTGTCCTTATGTGAAATTCCTTCAGTCTCAGCTGTCTTGGAAATTTGAGTTAAATGGTCCCTCTGGAAGAATTAGAAAGAGATGTGAACAAAATCTCTGTGGGAGCACTTTGAAGGCAAGAGCATTTCCTCCCAGTGAGAGTCATGCAGAAGCCAACAGGAAATGTCACAGAGCAAGGAACGCATTTGCCACTGCACTTAAAGTTATTGCTAAAAGATTTTTTTATACTTTCATTTCCATAATATCTAAGTGCCTCACTATCCTTGTTCATCATCATCCCCACTTGGGGAAAAGCAGAGCAGAGCAGGTTCTATGTAGATGTAGTCAGCAAGACGTAGAGGACTAGAAAACTACCAAAGACTAAAGGTAGGTTGATGTAGTATTTAAGCATGTTGTGTTCTTCAGCCTAAGAGACCTCTCTAGGGTCAGATGGGATGGTCAGGCCACAGCAGGGAGCTGATCCAGGTTTGCAGAGTCCTCAGTCAACTCCTGGATTGTCATGGGGCCAAAGCAGATGAGTTTAGAAATGCAATGGATGTCTGTTTGATCCTTATCCCGGTTTGATACAACAAATTTAGAAAAGATGGAACTTGGGTGCAACCTTTGATTTCACGATGTTGTGATCAGCATATTTAGTACTTTTGATCTGTGCTGGTAACGCAAGGCTGGTATTTCAGAGACGTGAAACAGCAGGCAAAGTTTCTTATTTTCAAGCCATGTTTTATTCTTAATCAAAGCAAGAACAAATAGACCATCAAAATTCCTACTCTGCAGCATCTGAGCAGAGAAACTGGAATGAATGATGTGCTGGCGATGAATAGGCCTATTACCTTGTAAATTGTACTGTATAGTACCACTTGTAACAACACAAGATGTTGCTGCATTTTTTTTATTTGATGATTTATCACATATTGTGCTATTTTAGTTCTCATTCTAGTGGCAATATAGACAGGAAGATATATATCTGATATTTATTGAAGTTAAAGTTGAAAAGTTGGTTTCATATAACCATGTCCAAAAGAACCATGCTTTATATAAGTAATAATAATAATAATAGTCTAGAAGGTACACTTTTCTGGTATCAAGTCTGGAAAACTTCAATTAAAGATCCTTGTCTCTGTGGGATCATCCCTAGATGAAAACAGTGGAGGATTTTCAGGTCTGTGAAGTTAGGATAAAAGCTGGTGATCTAAGCTAAAGTTTTGCCAATCCTAAACTGCTTGCACACACTCTGCTATGGGATGCAATTGTTAGAAATATTTCCAGAAAGGAGTTTTAAATAATTCTTTCTATAGATAAGTTAGTGGTATTTTGGTCCACTTATATCACGTGGGTGTGAGGTAGAACCAGCTGATTCACTGCATTTAGCGTAGGGAAGAAATTAGTACACTGGACAAAATTACTAAATTCAACTAATTTCTTTCATCAGAAAGATGGGGTTTCTGCTCCTCCAGGAAAAAAACCCTGCAAAACAACTTCTTTGTATGGAATCATAATCAAGGAATGAAGCCACATCTACAAGAGGTCACAGAGAAAAAGTCCCACTGGACATCAAGGCTCTCTGCTCAACCTCACAGTGGTGCTCAGGCACCAAAAAATCCTCTGAAGTGGCCTCCAGCCCCCATGGTGGCTGGCAGCTATCTCATGAACTTCCTTCTCAGCAGTATCACCTCCTGTCTGAGAAGGAGCTGGCTTAGTATCCTCACTGCTCAGTTCATATCTAATCAGTTGATTAGAAGTGCCCTTCTAATATATATATATATATTTGGTATGAATCTGTTAGCAATATACTCAAACCTGTTTGTTCTTTTAGTGTCCTCATCTTGAACCTTGCTCTTTTTCTTCTCTGACAATAAATTCTTGCCTCTACTGTATTTATACTGAATAATCATCAGCTTTCTTCTGCCCATTGCTACCCAAACTACTTTTTTAGTCAATTCTTGTAAGTCAAACACTTAATCCTCCACAACATCATAAATGCCCCATCTCTGTTCTTGCTCCACTCTCAGATCATCTTTCTTAAACGTTCCAAGCAGTGCTGCATTTTCATACTCATGACTGTGGAGGAGGTCTCACCATTTCCTAAGCAATACTGTTAATGCTTCCCCATCTCTGTGGAAATACTTCTTGCATGTTCTGGGATCTTCTTTTTTCATTTCTGCCTCTTGGTGGTTTGCAGTGATTCTGTGGTCAGCCAGTGCTTCTGGATATCTAGAAGCATCTGTCTAGACAGTGAGGTGTCTGTCCCTTAGCAGTTCCAGAGGATGAGCTCCCTGCTTATGCCAGAAATACTCATTATTAGTCCTTAGCTGTATGGCCTTGCACTTTGCACAATTGATTTCCATCCATTTCTATTAATTCAGACCTCAAGGTCATCTGGTTATTACTGTGTGCAATCCCAGCTCTCTTCTGAATTGACAGAACTCCTCCTAACTAGGTATCATCAGCAAAGTATTACCACCCTCTTGCTTTTAGTTGCAGTCTTTAATCAAATTAATCCCCAGAATGAATCTTTGAGGAAATCTGGTAACCCATAGGGCTGCTCTCAGGTTTCATTGGAAAGGCCCCACATGCATCTGCTGGAATTTATCTGCATTTTTTCAGATATTGCTGTCTGGTTTGTGGTAGCAAACCTTATTCCCTCTTTGGGTTTCCCCTGCAGAAAATGTGTCCTTTACATAAAAGCTTAGACTCTGTTGTAACTTTAACTGTAAATATGAAGATTGACTTAAAGTCAACACCTTTTGCCATAAATAGAGCTCATTTCATGACAAGTACATTATTAACTCTTTCCTAATTAATTTTTGGCTACTTGCCAAATTAGTTTGGTCACAATATGTGTTATTTAGAATGATTCCAATCAAATTATTAGCATGGCAACCAATTGAAAACACTCAAATATTAAAACTTTGGCAGCCTACAGTTTCCATTCAGAGGCCGGTCAGAGTAAAGCTGCAGTAACTTAAAAGAGAGGGGTTCTTCCATGCTTGTATTAGCACCATTTGTTGTCCAGGACAGATGCCATCCTCAGAAGTTACAATCTAAGTCTGTAACTGGGCAAAGCTCAATCCTGGAGTAACTGGCTTCAGTGACATTGTCCTAAGGGTGAGTTCAGCCTTATCCTTAGGTAGGTAGAGTACTTCCAGAATGACGTAGTAAGCCACGTGTGTTTGTGCAATAATGAATTATGTGAGGTTGACTTTTGATTAATGATTGACTTCCAGTTAATAAAAAAACCAAATGAAATTGGTGCATCTTAATTTCTTTATTTGAAAATAATAGTTTGATTAGGCTTGGAACACCTTTCAGTCTGGTGCTGGTAAATGCAGGGCTTTCTTTTAACTGCTTCACTCCCACACTTTGAACTCTAACTCTGGCATTCCTTGCTCATACTCCTGTAGGGCACAGATGAGGCATCTGACTGCATGCTTGTAGTGATGGGCGACTTTCAGCTCCTGGAGAGAATGCTGTGTTTTCCAGGCTATCCCATTGGCAGCAAGGCTGGCATATGGAATGATGCAGCATCCCTCTCCAGCAAGGCTTGGCACTGCCTCACACACTGCTCGGGCAGGGTGGTGTGACCTTAGCTTGTTTCTCTGTCACCACCTGGACATGGGGGCTGCTGTGTAGTACAGGTAAAGGATTTCACCTGCAATCAAAACCTTTTAATGCTTAGACCTTTCTGTGAGACTTGCCACAATCACTGTTATTTCATTTTCCCATCATCCTGGAGCATTTAGAAAAGGTAATGATGAAAGAGGATTAGTGTAGGGGAGGCATTGTTGGTGTTGATGAGACAGTTACAGTCACTGGGTGTTTTTTTTACTTTTGCACATCACACAAGAGGACAACATGGAAGAAATGCTATGTACCAGCTATGGATTTGTATTTTCATGTAATCATATAATCCTTTAGGTTGGAAAAGACCTTTAAGAACTCAGCTGTTAACCCAACACTGCCAAGTCCACCACTAAACCATGTCCCTAAATGCTACATCTACACATCTTTTAATACCTCCAGGGCTGGTGACTCCACCGCTTTCCTGGGCAGCCTGTGCCAATGCCTGGCCACTCTTTCAATGAAGAAATTTTACCTAATATCCAGTCTAAACTTCCCCTGGTATAACTTGAGGACATTTCCTTTTCTCCTGTCACTTTTACCTGAGAGAAGAGACTGACCCCCACCTGGCCACAGCCTCCTTTCAGGTAGGGATAAGGTGCCCCCTGAGCCTCCTTTTCTCCAGGCTGAACACCTCCATCTCCCTCAGCCACTACTCATCCAACCTGTGCTCCAGACCCTTCTCCATCTTCATTGCCCTTTCCTGGATACGTTCCAGCACCTTCATGTGTGGTGAAGGGTCCAGAACTGCACAGAGTGCTCGAGGTGTGGCCTCACCAGTGCCAAGTACAGGGGTCACTGCCCTGGTCCTGCTGGCCACCCTGTTTCTGGTACAAACCCTGCCTGGGGAGAGGTGTGCTGAGTGCAATGCCACTTGCAAACTAACACCTTTAACTGCCACTTACTGTAAAAGGATGGTGAAATCTGAGCAAAGTTTGGCACCACAAGGTGTCTAGAGGAATCAGAAATTGTTTAGAAACAGTAGCCTGAGCTACTGTGAGCTCATTGCTAAAATGGGGGCTGTGCTCCTGCAATACGGGAGATGTCACTGTAGGAATCAACTGTCTCTGGGAGAGAGGACCTGGTATGCACTGGATCTTGAGTTTTTCCTTGACCATGTTTTCATGTGACATATTGTCTAATTTTATATTTTTGCTGTGATGCCACATAGGCATTTTTTTTGGTTGAGTTAATCTAAATCTGAATAAACAGACTAAACCACTGAGACCATTATTTGGCTGCAGTAATCTCTGCATGCAGCAGCTGCCTGTCAGAGTTGCAGTGTAGAACCTAGAGGCTTTGTGCTGTTCTGTGAGTAGATCTATTGCAAAGCTGAATCATTAAAAATACCATCAGTTTAAATGAAGCAAAGAACATCCTGAAGAGCTGCATTCTGGTCCCTGCTGCCTCAGGGTTGTCTCATCATCACACACTGTCCCAGAGTCTCCGGGCTCTGGTTCTCACCCCAGAGTGAACCCTTTGCTGTCCACTGGCATACACGAGACCTATATGCCTACAGCTGAGGTGACTGCCCATTGTGCGAGCCTGTGCTGATGGACAGTGGTGCTCCCCTCACCTTGCACACCTGGGCAGAGTGGCTGTGCACCTCTGGGAAGGAAGTTAAGGTTGGCAGAAGTAGATGACTTCATAGTTTCTGCTGAAGAGGTCTTTCTGCAAAGCAGAGATTGGATGAATTGCATCCTCAAAGTGTATTTCTCTGTTGACCGTGTGAATTCCTATAGATTTACCTGGTTTAGTGATGGACATGGTAGTGCTGGGTTAACAGTTGGAGTTGATGATCTTAAAGGTTTCTTACAACCTAGATGATTCTATGATTCTGTTATTCTAGAATCATAGAATTGGGTTAGGTGAAAATACCTGCTTTGTATCAGCACTGGGGTTATGACGGAAATAACACATCTGGCTACATCTGTCTTTTCAATTACAAACTTTTCAGGGCAATGCCCACCTCTTAGAGGCCCATCTAAGCACCTTGCATAGTGGGTCTCTGAGCTTATCTGAGGTCTTAAATGGTCACTGTACTGTATCTCCACCTATTTTGTCACTGCTCCATGAAGGCTATTATTTTCATTATGTGATCAGTAGAAGACGTGATGCAAATACATTTGCATTCTGTTAATAAACATGTCAGTCTTTAGTTATAAAGAAGTTAGGGTTAAAATTTTTAGCAAATGTTTTTTTAAATTAATGTACTGCAGTGGTCCCTTTTTAGTTAGCCACTGTAGTATATATTAAATGTCAAAGTGCTTTAGAATGTACAACACAATATGTCAGCATTGTGCAGCAGCTGAATGCTAGATACATTTTAGATGCCCAGCAAAGGAAGAGAGATGCTACATTGTTGGGAATTCTTCCTGACTTTCAATCAAATACCTGATCTGCAATGCCAAACACAAACTGCATTTCATTTAAAAATGCTGCTAGGTAGTCCTTGATTGAACACTCTGAACCTGATCAGAATCTAATTTGGGTTTGCATTGCAAAAGACACATTAGCACCTCTAGCAGATCAATAACAGGTTTTAATGCATACTAATAAAAAGGTTCCTAATTCCAAATACAGCTTTAAGTTTTGCAAGAGCAACATAGTTCTTGCTAATCAAATCTTTGTTGAACAAGAAATAGTGAAATGGAGTACTGTTTTCAAACAAATGTCTCAGAATTACACTAACTAAATGCCACAAAAGGAAACCACACTAATCTATTTTTCACAGTTGTGAGTGCAATTAAATGGCCCATTTTAGGGGAAAATGCTTGTTCATAGGGGAATCCTGACTTCTTCCTGATGGTTAGTGTGCCTGCTCTCAGTGTGTGCTGCAGTAAAAAGTTTCCCTTTATGACAATAAAAACCATCATCATCAGTAGAGTTAAGAAAATATAGAAGAAATTAAGTCCATACATGATTGCTCATACAGCAAGTAAAGTACTGACTGGCAGAATGATTTTGCTCTAAGGATTTGCCATGGTTGTATAAATTCCATATTTAGCTAATTGATAATGAAGACAGCCCTTTGTCTCTCTTCTATTGTACCCCAGCCAATGCTTCACTGGCAGACTGGAGCCCTAGGAGTCTGCTGCAATAATAACTGTCAATTTACTAATAATATTTTAATTCAAAATTCTATATAGACAGGCTGCAATTTGACTTTCCAGGATTTATTCTTATTTTCTCCATTACTGTGTTAATTACATTAGTGGGTTTGGTGAGCAAAGACTCAGTGTGTCTCCCAGATCTCAGCAAAACTCAAGGAATTGATCTTGGCGGCTTGTGTAGCGCTGCAGGTGATGCACTGCGTGGGAGGTAGAGGCAGATTTTATTGATCCAGTAATGTCATTCTCCATACTTCTGTCCTCCCACTGAACTGACCGTTCCATCTCTGCTGCAATAATTTACGTGCTGCAGAGCCACACTTCTCTCTCTGGTGCAACACCAGTCTCTCAAAGAAAGCTGCTCATGACCTCCCTTCTCTTTACTGAACCACATTTCTTGGGATTTGTATTCTGATTCTGTTGTGGCTGGTTGAGGTTTTGGGGTTTTTTTGTGGGCATATGTTTGTACTCACTCAAAGTATTGAGATCATTTTTGCTGGGCCTGCAGGAAGAATGACACCTGTATAGTTTGTTATAAAAGACACCAGATGTATAAGTCTGTATTTGTTCACCAAAGCAAACAAAATGTCCAGAATGCCTGTGGATATATTCATAATATATAGGAGGAGGCAGTCTTTGTGAATATAAATCAGAATTTATATACTGGATTCCCTGCTTCTATAATTTAGGCTTTTTCATTTTACGGAAAAAGCTACAGTGATTTTCAATTAACAGTGATTTTCAATTACAGTGATTTTCTTAATTTTTTAAGGCAAAATTATTTCTGCAGTTACATAATTAAACCTCACAGCACAGTTATGTTTCTATAGACAGGGCCTATGGTGAGTGGAGGGCTTGTGTCTGAGCTGAGGAGTGACAGTCTGGAGTTGCTGGGACACAACCTCCAGACCTTCCATTTCATCTCATGGAGGTTTCTGCTGTGAAAGAGGAGATGGAATAAAAGAGGAGATGGGTTTAAAATGCCCCAAAACTTCCCTTCAGAAGTAATGAAATGTTCTCCCTAATGCTGTACCAAGAAAACAAGTGCTGAACTTCAGTGTTATCCTAACATGGCCCTTCTGTGAGTGAAGGACCTTCCTGAACTAAACACCCCTTCCCTCTGCAGCTGGCACTGGAGGAAGGGCTGCTAGCACTGTTTTCAGACAAAAATGATGCTCAGCTCTTGGCTAGCTCCTTCATGGCATCACCATGACAGGTGATGAGAGCTCCTGCATGGCATCACTGTGAAAGGCATCACCATGACAGGCATCACCATGATGTTTGCATGGCATCACCACCAGAAATGGTCTTTGCAGCTGATGGGACAAAATGAGCACACAAGGTCCTCCAGCCGGGGAAGCTGCTTACACATCAAAGAGAGAAAGAAGTGGTCCCTGGAGAAGGGGTTTCTCAGGTCTACTTTGGTCTCCCTCCTGGCAGGTTGAAGTTACAGTTCCCATGTCCAGTTCCACTGAAATGTGGGAGCTTTTGTAACAGGACAAGCAGACAAGGAGGTGTATGGATTTCCCTAACCATGGTCCTTGGCAGTGCTGCATTACAGTCACACCTGAAGTGTCCACTCATCTCTAAATTTCACTTGCCAGACTGTAGGGTATTTGCTACTGTGGGATTTATTCTTCATACATGTACTTTTTGTCAGTCTACCTTAATAAACACAACAAAACAATGACAGTAAACATAATAAACATGTGAAGCTCAAAATTTCTCAAGAGTATTCAACATTATTTGCCTGCTAATTTGTTGTTTATATTCAGGAATGCAGTGTCTTTTTTGCATTCATCGTTCATATGAATGAGAATTTCTCACTTAAACTTTTTTTTATTTCCCTTACTGTTATTTGCTGTAGTAGAAACCATTTGAGAAAAATAGATTTTGATTATTGTTCATTCTGTAATAGTGAGCTTACTAATGCAAAACGAAATCTAGATACAGTCCAGAAGTTTTTATTAACATTTTATTTGCTGATATCTTAAATCTAGAAAGGTTATATCCAGTTTAAACTACATTAGCATTTGTATTGAGCAATAGCTAGTCCCTAATTACTTTAGAATTACAGTTTACTGCTATGAATACTTAATCTTTCTTACAAGCTTTTAAATTAGAAGAATAAATGCTGCTAAAAAGAAAAAATCAAGTAATGTATATGGTAGAGTTGCAAAACTATACTGTATGATTAAATAAGCTATGGTATTTTGATTTAGGACTCCAAGGACATACTTATTTTCATGGAGAACTATATATGGAAAATAAATAATTCTAAATACAATTCAGCCAAATATAATTCAGTAAGATGGGGAAGAGAGGGGCCCTGAACTGTATCTCATCACTAAGAAGCAACAGATTCTTAGCTTTTATTATTTCAGGCATATGTGTTGTCTTAGAACCCTGATGCCAGGCTTGTCCATGTCCATCTGCAGCCTGGGAGCCTGAAATCCTGGAAGGCAGCACCAGATTTCCCCAGGAAAGCGTGGCTGTGGTTGAGCTGCATGTTTCACTCTGCTAGCAGTGTATCCTCAGGACAGCTGTTACCAACTTCCTCCATCCAAGCTACAGAAAAGGTTGCTTGAAATCCTCCTATCAGATTGTTAAACTCAAAGACTTGATAGGTGCAAAAGGAACCCACATTAGATGTAAAGCCAAGAATTTAGTCTATTTATAGTCTTAAAATCTTAAGAGCCCAATGAAAGAGTTATTATTACTCCAGTTATGATGATCACAATGAACACTAATTCAGACTGTTAAAATTATACATATGCAAAGCTTTTTAATCCCCATCCTTTTCTCTGGTGGTGTGCTCATCCTTCCATTGCTCTACTGGGTTCTGCTGCCAGTGTCTTAAGTCTTGGAGTACAGAGCATCCTCAGTATCCCACATTGCATCCCATGTTGATGTCCTCCTGGGATCATTTTTGCCTTTACTAACATGACCTCAATTTGCCATTTCTTTGCTGGCTTGCCAGTCTACAATAGGTCAGAATCTCCTGTCTCTCTTACCTGTGGGTGTTGTTTCATTACTTCTAAACCCAGTTCACTCAGTGCCCACACTTCAATCCTTAGATGACCAGTAAACCTCTGCTGGTGAATTGCTTATGGCCCTGGGTCTGTCAGTATTGTTGCTGTTACAAATTTGTGATCATTTAGAGGGAATTTTAAAGAATGTTCTTACTTTTAAGTGAGTTACTGAAGGGCTGCTGAGAAAACTGATAGGGTTACTTTGGTAGAGAAGAAGAAACCTTAAAGCCTGGAACATTTTGAAACTTTAATTGCAAATAATTCTTGCAATGCTTATCAGGTGAATTGTATGTATTATATAATGTGAAACACTGTGCTAATCATAGCAGTGATTATTATGCAAAGCCTTTTTCCAAGGTAGGTCTTGAAATGCCCTAAGGACACAGCAGGGAAGTGCTGGGGAATTCAGGATGCATTTTCACCCTTTTATTCTATTTTATTCCCTCACATTTCAGAGCACCTCATGCCAATAATTTGCTAATGAAGAATAGGGACTTTCCTTGTTGCATTTGTTCCTGAAACCTTGCCTCTGAGATCTACACCGAAGGAAGAACTCACCATTCAGATGTTGCTCTGCTTTCAATCAACCTTTGTAGATCAAATACAAAAAGAAGGTGACCCTGAAATGCAATGACCTTCTTCATGCTGCAATCTCAAACCAACAAACATAGAAGAAAATAATTAGGAACTCTTTTTCAGTATCATAAGGCTGTAGAATTCAGTTTGCATTTTTTCCCCAGTGAGAACTTCGAAAATTATAGTACAATGATGCTCACATAGGAAAAGCAAAAAGAAGAAGGTGCAGGATAATAACAGCATTACTTTCTAGCATCAAGATTTCACATAAATTGGAGTATTCCACAGAATCATCACTCTAAATAGACTATTTACTATACCAGAAATGGAAGCCTTCATCATGCTGGTGTGGAGTAAAACCCAGTATATATCATAATAGTCAAAGCTGAGACTCAGGACAGTGCAGGTTCTGCTTTCAGCTGTCTCCTGGTATTTAGGGAGATCCCAGTCTTTCCCCTACACTGACTGTTGTATGCATGTAATTTTACTGTCTGCAGCAGTTCACAAATTTATACTTATTCTGAAATCATCCATGCCAAATGACTGAGTGTAAGAAGATTATTTATTTGCTTTCCCAGTGATGTCACTGACATGGCAATGGAGCTGGTTCTCTGGCCAGTTATTTATCAGAGTGAGTAGTTAGGTACATAAAGAATGGACTGTCAATCATTAACTCAATATATTTTGTGGGGCATATGGTGGGTCAAAGTTGAAAATGTGTGACTTTTTTAATACTGGGGATTTTTTAAAATCCTATTTCCACTTGCAGGATATTTTTTATTTAGTTGCTCAGGTGTTGAAATGATAGTATTTAATCCTAGTATCTGTCTTCAGATCCCAGCTGTTGTGGCTTTCAGTTAGTGACGTCTTCACCTGAAGGTGAGGAGTAAATGTTTCTCAAACAAGGAGGGGTTTGCAGGGCAGAGTTTGAGGGTAGGTGTTCATTCTGCCTGGAGGTCAGTCAGCCTGTGGGTTGGTCAGACTCACATCACTCACCTCCCAGGGAAGGTCCCCCCTCCTTCACTGCGACTGCAGCGCTGTGAAGCCTTTGGCCTTGTGAAAAGGTGGGAACTCAGGTCACCTCCTCCTTGGCAAGCAGAGAAACAGATTATGTTTTGGTCACTCTCTCTGCTCCAGCTGGTCTCCAGTTACCTCCTGCCAAATGCCAGCATTTCCTATGGGCAGAGCACCTTCTGTCTTTTGAGACTTGGATTTCCATCACCCACAAGTCTCCCTCCTTGGTCAGGACTAGTGCTGTCACCCATGATGTTTCAGGATGGGGAAGAAGTCAGGAATGTCCATGACCCCACCAACATAAGGTACATTCCTGGAGAGATATCTGGACACGTCTGCAGTACAGGGATCTCTCCAGACAGTGTAGGTCAGGTGCAACTTCCAGAGAAGTTGTCTACCCCCATCTCCACACAGGCCTGGGGAGGGTCTGGCTGAGGTTCTTGGTCATGGTTAGGTCCAAAGAAGGCCCTGTGCTGTGTAAATCAAATACAGCCAGGAGAGCACTCACTGTGGGGGACAGCTCAGGTGCAGGCACCTCTCATGGTTTGGCCTGATGTTGAATACTGCATCTGTGGTCTGAGACACAGAACTCCAACAGAATTCCACTGTAGCTTCCAAATCCTTTTGTTACTCTGTGCCCAATCCAGAGCAGGGCTTGAGCTTCCAGCTCTCATTGTAACCCCTGATGTCCTCCTAGCTCCTGTGAGGATGGCAGGCTGCCCAGGCTGGCATTAGGAGCCCTAACACTGATGTGGCTCATGGCTCCAGGTAATTAGCTTCCTACTGGAATAAAACAAGAGCTGTCTTCCCCTTCCCAGGCATGCACTAACACTGGTTGCTTTCTGGAGCATGAGAGTGTCTCATCCATCTTCCCAGCTCTAGATGGGACAAAAATTTACTCCAGCATTTAAAGCCAAAGTAGGGAAATTTATCAACAAGACCATGGGGACATCCATCTTCCTTTGTCACTGTGGAAAATAAGTCTTTTAGATTCCTCAAGTCGTACTTTGTATTTTTTAATAGGCCCAGACTCTCCTTTTATTTCTAACCTGGACATTCATTTTTTTTGCTGTTTCTTTTAGCCATGCATGCAGGGATGCTGTGGGATGGTAACCATAGTAACTACAGAACATGGAAGACATTATTTCAGCCCCAAAATGCATATTACTGGGTTTGTGTTCACTGGACGTGAATTGTCTCGATCCCTAAACAACAGAAGGAAGTGAAAAGAAGTCACTTGTTTCACAGCAATTAAGGGAGAAACTCAGACAGTTAGCAGACAGTGGGAGAAATATGCATTAGTTGTTGTTCTGTTATGTCCAGGAAGGTGCTAGAGACAGATAAGACCAAAACAAAATCTAACTTGTGGTTTTATGAATCTTATAATATATTTAATGACAATATTATGTATATTTAATAACAAGAAAATTATCTGGTCTGAGACTTGCTTATCCACACAGGGCATTTCATCATCATTGTGAGCATTGTCAGGTGATCTCAAGGATCTGCTGTGCAGGGGCTTCACTGACACAATGCCAAAGCCTTGGCTCTGTGCTACAAATGATGGGTAACTTGCACATTCTTCCAAAACAGATGCAGCAAATAGAGCAGTAAGGGCTCAGCCCCTCATCTTCAGTGGCCAGCTTTGAGTGTTTACCTACAGAAGGGGAACTCCCAGGTTTGTCCCTAGGTGATGGAGCTTAGCACCTCAGGAAATCCCCTTAAGGATGGAGGCTCCAGGGAGAGAAAAGGGAAATTGGGGAGCTAGAATTTGTTTCATGTGATTTAAAACTGCTGGGGAGGAAATAAAAGTGTGAAATTATACTAAAAAACACAAGAAGTGATTCTACTGTACTGATATCTCCAGACTGATAGACTTGGCTTCTTATGTGACTGGTCAGATATAATGTTCTGACCAAAACCTTTTCACTTACTAGACAGAGGTCCCCATTTGACCCAGAGTGATACAGGACATTGCTGTAGAACGCTTGTTGCAAAAGATCTGCTGCTTTCTCTCCCATCCCCTTTCTCCATACAAACGATCCTATTTCACCTGTGCACAAGTGTCCCAGAGGAGGCAGCTCTGTGGCTGCAATGGTTTCTGTTTCCAGCTGCACAACAGGTTGGGGATTTTAAGGGACCAAACCAAAATCATGGCAGTATGTAGTAATGTTGGGTGCAATCATTTGTCTTGCCCATGATAGCACAGATATCTGCATCTATTGCTGAATAAAATTACTTATTATAAAAGCACTTCAGTACTAAATAGTTCTAGGGATTTCTTTTTGTGTGCATTTGAAAATTAGTGCCTTGATGGATCACAAACCAATAAACAGTTTCTTTTCCTAGAAATGTCTTTTTTCAGGGGACTGCTAAGCCTTGCCCTAAGGAACTTAAAAAATTACTACACTGCTTTGGCTAATGAGATTATATTTATAATACCAAATTTGTAATAACTTAAGAAATAAATTACCCTTTGCTTTTGAACTGATATTTACTTTTCCTTTCTCTCAGAGGGAAAAAAACTTTAAAATGAGAGAAACTGAGTTTTACAGAGTAATAAGATTCCACAAGTCAAATATTAATGAAAAACAATAATGGTGAGAACTGTTGACTTAATAAGAAAAGAAAAATTAGGCAGCTTAGCAGTCCTTAGCTGGTCCAATGCTGAAATTGGATTTACTTATTTATCTTTTTAGGAACCTCCTCCCTTTATGACTTTCCAGAGCCTTGATATTAGTATTAGTATTTTCATTGTATGGAAAAACTGGTTTTCCTCCATTACGTCAAAAATTACCTGGGGACAAACAGCCATTTTTGCAGCAGTGGAGAAGAACAAGCAAAGCAACAGATGTGTAACAGCAGGAACTTTCATGGCCACTCATGTTTGCACTTCCACATGGATTAACAAGGGCACATACAACTTCCCAGTGAATGTTTCAGGGTTTTCCATGCAGTGTTTCTCCCCTACTTTGATCACATTCCTCATGAAAATGATGGATTTTTCCCCAGGTTTTGCTCATGGGCGTGAAAACAATGAGCTAATTCTCTCTTGTTGAGCAAAGAAAGTAGGAGGGTACTGCAACGACTGCTGCAAGTTCAGTAACATCAACAGTAACAACTACAACAGCAATAATATGAATTCTTATTAACTTCATAAAACAATTACAATGAAACAGCTAAAATTATTTTTTTGTCTGAAAGAAGAAAAAATCCCATAGAAGACTTCCAACATACAGTGGAGAGTAAATAATCCAACAAAAATATTTCAGAAATATAATGATAATCCATGAATAAATTGATTACAAGAAAAAATATGCTTTAAAGATTCATGAATAAATGCAGCTAACTGAATCACCCACCATGACAATTAGCAAACCATGTCTGTATGAAAAATGTATTGTCAAATGTTTTGTAAGTGAAATCAGTAAAGGAGGCTGTCTCTCGTACAAAAAGGAAAGATTAATTGGTATTTTTAACTGAATTGAAGAATGTACTTTATTCTCAGGAAGAATTTTATTTCTTACCTCAAGCTGCAGACTTGTTCCCTTTCAAAAGGTTGTAAAAATATTTTTTCAGCATTCAAAGGATGTCTTTCTGTGTCCCTTTCTCCCAGCAGAAAAATAACAAAAACATCTAAAGTTCAGATGTTTAGAAAAACATTGCCCCGAGGTCTGAAACCAAATACGAGAAATTCCCTGCTGAAAGTATTTATTCTCCCTACAAGATGGGAGCAATGACAGGTGTATTTATTTTAAAGGGAAGGTGCCCCAGCTGTCTGCATCAGAGCTTGGAGGAAAACACTAAAAACTCCAACTTCAGTGGCTGTGGAGAAGGAGACTTGTCTGGCAAAGCAGTTCCTGTGTAAGGACTGATATCCCAGGAGTAACATCCCAGGCACCCACTGCAGGTGGAAGAGCAGGGGCTTGGCAGGTTGGATGTCGGATCTGCTTCTCAGTTATTTGCTTCTCTTTCTCAGAGCCTGGCAGTGGCTCTGAGCTAGGACCAACCCTAGCTTTGAAATCACTGAGGAAGCTGCTAATCCTGATGGAGGCATTCATTTCAGTGGCATTTGTCTCTTCCTAGATGGCATTGACCCATCATTACTAAAATGGGAGCTCTGGTATCTCTTTTGTGCCTGCATTGATTACCTTGGTTGCCTACCATACACACCTGTTGAACATGAGGTGAAGTGTGGATAAGCAAATATGCTCTTAACATGTAATTTCTCATAGTAATTAGGAATATCCTCAGAGCTCCTTGATTTTGTGAGCTCTCCAAGCTTGCCTTCCCTGCTGGCTTAAGACTTCATGTTCAATTTATTTTGGTTTGCAGTGTATCATTTGTGCTGACACGGTTTGACTTGGTTTTGACATTGCATTATTGTCTTCCCAGCCTTGTGCTGCTGGCTGTATGAGTGTCTGATGATACTCAGTGGCATGCAAATAAATAGTCAATTACAGTTGGTACAAGCATCCATTGTATTTCACAATGTGCAGGCTCCGTACCTGATTTCCAAACCTGAACATGTGTGAGTGGTTTCAATATGCTGTTTTCTGAAAATACCCCTTACTGTCAATCCCAAGGAAAATATCTGTTTTAAATGTCTTTATTCTGCAGTCAGTGCTTCATTGGCCCAAAAATCTGAGAAGGGTCCTGCTTACCTGCTGGGGGTCTGCACTCCTCCTTAAGCATCTGTCTCTCATTTGGGTGCTTGCCCACGGGCCTTGCATCCATGCCAGTAGATCAAACAGGTTCCTATGTTATGTTTACCAAAGTATTGTAAGTTTTTAGGAATAAATTATACTTCAACCCATTTATAGTGTGAGATTAACCCAAATCCTTCCTCGTATGTCCCAACTGTGTATTGGATGATAAAGAGCAGAGATTTTTCAGTGTTTAAATATCCAGTCCAACATGCCAACAAGTTTTTGTTTTGTGACCCCTCTGAAGATGTGATACATGCCATGATATTCTCCATGCTGAGTATCTGATGGCTTAGATCCATTATACAGGACCTATTTCTCTGTCTCTGTGCAGTGCTGCCTTCAGGCTTAATGAAGGCTCTCCAGAAGGGCAAAGTTAGCTCAGACCTTAGTCTGGCTGTCCCTGTAAGAAACATTCTTCTGTGTATTGCTTTTAGTTCCTCCAAGAATCTTCAGTTTGTTAGTGCATTTCCTATGTGTTGTAAAAAAAAGGTAGCATTCATGACAGAGTTAAGAGAGCTGGGGAGTCACTCCTGAGTTTTTATTAACACCAGTGGGCTTGCTCTGCTTGCTGCAAGTAGTTTTCAATCCCACAGCTACTCCTATCCATGCTAACAGTGAGTTGTGTAGATTGAGAGTCACTTTATGTCATGGCTGCTTTTGGGTCTTTGTCAGATTGTCTCCTGTTTATAAAGTTAGTTCCAGGTGTCGAGAAACAGGAGACACCCTTCAGGGCTTTGCAGTCCCCCTCGTCATGACCAGGTGCTCGGTTACAAGTGCCACTGGGGAGCTGACCTCCAGCAGAAGCAGCCACACCAGTCTGAAGGGCACCTCCCTCTGCAGAGGAGCACCTTTGCAGTCTCAATACACGGTGGATTTGAATGAAAGGAACTGTGAAACCGCAGTGAGGTAGTGTTAAAATGAAGGACAGTCATGTAACACACACTGTGGTCTTGCAAACAGACATTCATGTTTCTTACCGGTTAACCTAGGCTGCAAACAGGAAAGATGGGATGTACATCTGTGTTGTTTGTCACTGCAGGTTCCAGAGGATGCTGTATAGAACATACTCATGTTCTGGGATAAAGTAACAACATGAAATAATGGTGCTGTTTTCCAGTAGATCCCATGACTTTTTCCCCGAAAAGTATAGAAAGAATCTGAAAGTGTAGAAGAGAATCTGACTTTTCTGCATGAAGGGACAAGCTGTTTTAGAGAGCACTGCCAGGAAGTTGTAGTGTTTGGTGATGAGATTCAGGAAGCAGACTGCATGAAATTTCTGTGCTATACATCATAACTACGTGGTACAGTCCATCTTTGAGCTAGTTTTATTCCTGGGCTTAGCAGCATTTAGCTGAATCTACTCACAAAACTTCACGGATCAAATTATCTATTTCACATTCAAAAATTGTACATTCTCAGAAAGATAGAATTAGAGCAGTTAAAAAAAGGCTGTTGATTGAAATGTAAAGTCAAGTGATTGAAGAGCTGCATTAAAGTTTCACGTTTCTGGAACATATCATGAGAAAGCTCATACATGTCCTCTGGCCTACAAATCCTGCTACACACCCTGTTCTCCCTCTCCTACATTACGAGTACCTTTTTCATCTGCTCTAAGTAGGACCTAGGTCCATGAAGCTCAGCTTATTGACCACCTTCCTCCCCAGCTGTCCATCCACTCTGTCTGCCCAGGAACAGGAGCCATCTGCTGATCTGGTTGTCAGTTCAAGGCAGCTATGAGACAGCTAGCTGAGATGAGTGGCACTGGTTGGCTATTACTCGTCACTCAGTACACCAAGGTAGAGAGGGTATGAAGGTGGGATAGAGATTTAATGTGAAGGCAAAATTTACTTTGAGCAAGCTGTGTAAGAAAACTGAAGATTTAGGTTGGTCAGTTAGAGAGAAACTAACTTGCATCAGAGAAAAAACTCACAAGGGAAAATAAACCTAGCATGGACAACTGAAAAAATATGGAATTCAAGTTTTGAATGTAAAAATGACAGTGAGGTAAAAAAAAAAAAAAGGCAGGACCAAAGCACAAAGGAAAAATGGAGGAGAGAAATAGTAAAAAGCACAGAAGAAAACTATGTCCTACTTGTAAAAAAAAACTGCTGGGAACTAGAGTAACATACCCTTACATGCAGATCTGTATCAGTTTGAGTAAGCTCATTTAAACATTAAAACTTCCTCCTGGTTCTGGACATGATACTGAACCCAGAATCCAGTGCTGTTCAGAAGGGCAGTGGGACTGAGAGTTTGTAGTGTGAAGGCAATCTTTCAACAAACTAGCTAATTTCAGTGTTTGGATTTTGAAGTAAGATGTTAAAGTTTCCGCTGCGCTTCATCCTAAATTCCCATATGTGCAAGAGAGTAGCAGGAAACAAGAAAACACTTCAGCAGAAGTCTAAGACTTGAATTCAAACAGAGTATTTCCATGCTCCTGCACTCCATTCCCTCCCCTTTTAGGTCTAACAGACCTAACAGAAAATTCAATAGTAGTAATTGTTCCTATATCAGTCATTAACCACATCAAAGAAACACAGTTTATTACTAAACAGGTGTTAGTTATGGAGAGGTTCACTGTTAATAATGAATCCCAAGAACAGTGGCAGTAATGCTAATCTTTGTTTTGCAAATATTCCCCAAGGCTTTTTTCAGTAAAGGATCTAAACGCTCTTCTGTGAACATCAGGTCTTCTTTAATTTCTTCTGTCATTTTCCCTTCTGTTATTATAGCCATCATCTATTTTCAGTTTCCTATGTGCTTAACCTCACTGTATTGGTTCGAACTCTTTATAATGGGTTTGCAGGGTTAAATTTAGCAATTACAGACCCTGAAGTCCCACTAATGTTGGTTAGGCTCTGTGAATGTACATTTGTGATTGTTTACACTGAAAAGGTTATTTTTAGAAGAAGGAAGGCCACTGTTCTTGCCCAGTAGCTTACTGTCTCACTGAGACATACAAAAGATTTCTCCTCAAAGGCTCATCGAGGAGATCTGCTCCTTCTTCCTGGGGAGGAATTTGGTGGGGATCTTGGAAAAGACAGGATAATATTCATCATTTCCATCACCCCCATGTAAAGAGTAGATGGCTGTATAGAGGTGTAATAGTACAGCTGCAAAGGTGCAAAGTGTAGCTGTGTAATATCCCTGCATTCTATAAAATCCATATTGGCCTCTAGGATCAAGTACAACTGTGTTGCCTAAAACTTGGGGCAGTATCCAAGACTTAAAATACTTTTCTATTCATAGTCATAAACAATATCAAAAATGTAATATGAGGTTGTAGCCTCTGTTGATAGTTCATTTTTAAACACTGTAATCTAGAAAAGCAGGCATAAATGTTTGGGTATTTCAGTTAGTATTCATATTAGATGGACTTTCTTACTTGATCATAAGTCACAATCAAAGCTTATGCATGGGTGCCTTTTGGGATATTGATCCATAGCCATGCAGGCAGCCTGGCAAAGCTTCTGCTAAATTAATGCAGCTTTCAAGAGTGACTGAGCAAAGGATTAATGTAGAAGACTGTTAATCAAATTAAGTGTTTCCTAAAATTCTGTAATACATTTTATGCACAAAGGAAACTTTGGTAAGAAGTCGTTATTACAACAGAAATTATTTTTTCTATTGTATTTCATAATACCAAACAGAAATTTATTCTTTACTTCAGTGAAATCTGGTGTTCAAACCATACAGCATGAAACCTGGAAAAAAGCCTGTATGTCTAATGATTTCCAGCAGGAAAAGAGTAAGTACAATATGAACAAAAAGGTGAAATGGAGGTTCAGCTCTTGTTTAGTCAGTCATATATCATTTGGCACCGTCACAACTACATCTCATTGACAGCAGAGTCATAGTCACCCCTGAATATGAGTCTCCAAAATTGCCCTCTGGCAGTCTGACACCCTTACAAGTTCTTGAGGGGAGTCTGGGCCACCTGGATCCCAATGGGATCTTCCAATTCTGCTTCTCACCTGTTGTGTAATGTTAATGGACCATTGCTGATAATTATGTGTGGATTAACAGAGCTAGTAATGCTTGTCTGGTCTGGTGGGTGGATTAATTAAGTAATGCCTGTAAAGAAATGCAAAAATGAAAATACTATTCAAGTTCTAAATTGTAATATTTATGTTACCAAAATCGTAGGAGGTGTATAATGTTGCAGTGTGTCTGCGTGGGCAGAGACTGTCTGTGTGGGCCAAAGGGATGACTCAGATACATCACAGCTTCTGGATTCACAGGGAGTTCTGGATGTTCACTGCATGCATGGGTGAGCTTTTCATGTGTGCCTTGATGGATTGCATCAGGTTCGTGATTTTTTTTTTCTTTTTTCACTCCTAATTTGCAACATTTACTCCAAGCCCTGTTTTGATAACTCTTTTCCCAGAAAAATGCATTGGACCTTAGGAAGAAAAAATCAGGTATATGTAATCAATATGCTG
Source organism: Ploceus nigricollis (assembly GCA_013399945.1). NCBI lineage: Eukaryota > Metazoa > Chordata > Aves > Passeriformes > Ploceidae > Ploceus > Ploceus nigricollis. The sequence goes on along the minus strand of VXBC01001532.1, from coordinate 706,030 downwards.
TTTGCATATTAAAAAGCACTTATTAATTTTAAATAGTACATTTGATATCTGAATAATTCATCATATACATGAAGTTTATGTAATTTAACAATTACATGTATCTGGGTCTGGGTTTGAGAAGCCTGACTTATTTGGGCTGATAAATTACAGACTGCATTAAGTAATTGGAATGATTTAAGATTATTCTGCAGAAATGCAGCTGAGGGACATTACAGTAAATCTTTTTATTTTTAAAATGTATATTTTAAGAGCTTAAATTGCTACCATAAATGCTGTTTTAAACTTTAACCATACAAGTAAGTCTGCTTCCAAAGACAGCCATTTATTTGTCTAGTGATAAACAATAATTTATGATACTCAGTGCTAGTTTTCAATTAGTCTCCCTCTCTTTGGCAGTGACATAATGCTGTTTAGTTGCTCTTGTAAAAAAGACTACATCATTATCATTTGTGTTATTCTGTGAGACAAAAATCCTCCCTGTGTTTAAGATATAATGGTTTGAAGGCTGGAGGAAGGCCTGGAATTTATTTTGGTTCGAAAGCTCCTGTCCATGGCAGAGGTCTTTTGGGTGATTTCATTATGGTTCTGTGGAGGGCTGGAGAACAGATCCTTCTGCTCCTGCACATCTCTGGAGAGATGGGATGAAATCTCAGCTGTTGGAGCAGGTCTTCTCACAGTCCCACACACAGAGCATCCAGGGGATTGTGTATCTGGCTGTGGTTTCTGAGGGCTGTTTTAATGTCTGAGTGATGGCATGAGAGCTTTTTCTTTGATATATAAGCCACCTGATAAATTGCATCTTGAATGTATGCAGTATTTCTTAAGGTCAAGTTACGGCACTGTGTAATAAAATACAATCAGTAAGCATTGCAAGAAGCCGTAGGGTAGTGTATCATTTATCCTGAAACCTTCTGCTCTGAATAAGAATCCTGAATTCACTTTTCAGTATAAATTGTGATCTCTCCTAGCTTCTGCCAGGGATACCATAAAGTATGTCATTACATTAATCAAAGTCCCACCATCCTGGCATCCAAACTATGAATTATTGCTGTAGTACAGATGCTCCAGGAGGAGTACCACATCTTATCCTAGCCTTGCTGAGAAGTGTAACAGTTACAGTGTGATGGCAGAGAGAGCAGGAGACTTTGTAGAAATGCTAATTAAACCCTGTACTTGAAGATTAGACTGATTTGATAAATACTCCTTAACACTTATTTCTTTATTACATGCCCACAAACCATTTCTGACCCTTTATAATGCTTTATAAATAAACTTATTAAATATTTCCTATGTACTTGCTGAATACACTCATGAAACTCCTGAAGTTCACCAAAAAGATTTACAGACCTTGCTGCATAATGCAGTACTTGATGTTGTAATTTAAATTTTTTCAACACTTGAATAAATGTTCAAAGGAGTTCAGGGGCAAAATCAGAGTTGTAATTTTTGGAGCCAAACCCTCCTCAGCCTTTGGAAAAGACTGCACTAGGATTTTCTGTGAGTGACTGGCCTCACGAATTAAGTCTCAGCTTTTTACTTCATTTACAGGGAATTATCTTATTTAATTTGTGCAGAGAGCAGCTATGTTGAGCATTTACGTAGGCTCAGAAAGGATCAGAAATACACAATAATGTGTCTCTGCATAAATATTTTTATGAACTGTGAGTAGACTGCATTAAAGATTAGGTAGGAAATATTTGGTTAATTCATTTATATATTTATGGAGTTCTTTCATGTGTTTGAAATGGATTACAGAGGGATAAAACAGTGTCAGGAAAAAGCCAACATCAATTTGCCTTGAACAAATCATGTCAAAACAAAATAATTCCCTCCTAGGACAAAGGCAGGAGACCGTGGACAGAGGGGAAAGCAAGGGACATCACATAAGGCTTTCAGTGCTGTCTTACATGGGAATCTCAAAGCAAGCTGGAGAGGGAAATTTCATCTGGGGGAAACTGTTAGGGCAAGAGAGCACCAGCTCCCATAGCCATGCCCACAGAATGAAGACCACGGTTTAATTTCCAACAAGGAGCTCCACAAGGTGGTCCTGAGCCTAAAACTGATCAGTGCTTACAGGAATGGAGAACTAAGGAGGGTGCTTATAAAATCTACATGTAACAAAGGAGCTGTAGGACAGGTTTAGAGTTCAAACTGATCATGTAAATTGGAGCAAAATTCTCCTTTTTATGATATTTTTGACTTTTAAGATAGGTAGCATACAGCTGGCAAGTTTCTGTAACATTTTCTCCCAGCCCCCCTATCCCAGCCACCAGCTGCACAGCACATTGTTCACCTTCCACACACAGGTGCCTTTTCCAGGTCCTCTTTCTACTTCCATTCATCCAGGTAAGGGGCCAGTCTGCTCACAAAAAGCCCAACTTGGCACTGGACCCATCACTTGGACTTATTTATCCAGGCAGTGTGGCCAGTGGTGAGCCTCACTCTCTACAGGAGACTGACCAGAACACACTGAGCCAAAATGCTCAGGAAACAAAACCAACCCCAGCCACAGCTTCTCTTCCTAGTGAGCTCTGATGAGTTGATGTACATTGTATTGTGCATTTCTCTCATGTCCCTTTAAGCTGCATATCTTTGTTATCCACCTTCAATGTGTGCAATCCCTAGCAGGACCCACACTGCCTGCTTGGCTTGTCCAGTTTGTCTTGGTGTTTGAGCATTCCCAGGAGCATGGCCCTCCATACAGTGATTTATGTGTCTGTGTAAACCTCTGTCAGTCTTTTCAAACTACAGACATCCAGCTTGTCAGTACATGATCCAGTTGCACAACTGCAGCATCTTTCAGCAGGAGCAGCAGCTCTTGCAAAGCACTGAGCAGGATCTGCTTAACTGTGACTTTGTTACACAAATAGTCCAAAATGTGGCAGCAGGGTCCTCTGGGTGGCAGAAACTGATGTAAGAGATGCAGTGGTTTTCAAGGAGAACACGAGTCAGCAGTGTCATCATTCCCTAAAAAACAAAAGCAGCCACCTTTGCAGGATGCAGAGCCGTGATATGTGAATAAGACATTAAATAAATAATGAAAGAAACACTGAGAACCAGTGAAAACCTAGCTGGAGCAATCTCCAGGTTTGGGTATTGCTGTTCCAGAAACAGGTGGGCTACACTGGAGAGCAGCAAAGGCAAACAATTAGGCCAATTAGAGATTCAGAAAATATGGTGTAATAGGAAAGCTCCAGACAAAACTGGTTGTTCAGTCCAGTGAGGAGATGACCCTTGGAGGCCAAGTGTCACTTCACACCAGAAATCTCCTCTCCCCTTTTCTTCTGCCTCTCCCAGAAATTAAATGCTTTGTATCCCCCATAAGCTGGATAAGAAGCAGTTTGGTAAAATGGAGAGATGGAAGAAGGTTTTTATTTTAAAATACTGAAGCTTTGGAGGAGTATGCTGAGGAACATTGCAGTATCTCCATCACTGGACAAGTCCTGGTAAAAAGTCAAAGATACCAGTGTGTTGAGAGTGATTTTAAGTCTCATTGTACCTAACTGGATCTGGCAGAGATTAGCCCATTTCTCAAGGACCTCCCCTTCCTCTCCACAGGAAAACAGCAAGTTTTTCTATCCTAAGCAAAACATTTGTGTTACCAGCACTTAAGTTCCTGTTGTATTTATCCTGAGGTTTCTTTTCTTGGAGGAGCAGGCCATTCCAAAGCAAACATTTAGTTCTTAAAAAATGAAGATTTTTGTCATTTTTATTTTCAACGTTGTGCTAAAAAAATGAAGTTAGAAAGTGTAATTATCAATAGAATATTAGCATGGTAAAGGAATATTTACAATATCATAGTTTTTAAGCTAGCATTATTTTTCATGGGATTTACTTACATTTTTGAAAGGTTTAGAGTTGATAGGCTGCTAATCTGATATTGCACAGTCACACAAAAAATCCATGGTCCCAGAGTGAAAATTAGAGGCAGGATCACTGAGTGAGAACTGCTTGTGTGTGACCTGGGTGTTTGTAGAATTAAACCCTTCTTTGCAAATTCCTAAGAACTGTCATCTGTGAACCCCAAAGCAATTTACAAACATTATTTAATGTTAAAAATCAACTTGGCTCAGGCCATAACTGAGTTCAAGCAGCTTTGTGGTGCTGGCTGCTTTTCAGTGGAGAAAAATAATCCCTTTGGAAAGCAATTGGGATGAGTGTTTGTAGTATTTGGAGTGCTAAAACAAATTTAGGGCAGATATTCTTAGATCCACACTGGCAACCATCTAAGTCAATGCAGTGATTCAATGAGCCCTGTGTAACCCTGTCAGGGGTTATTCCCTGTGGAGTGTTGACCCTGGCTGGATGCCAGGTACCCACCAAAGCTGTTCTATCCCTCCCCTCCTCAGCTGGACAGGGGAGAAAAAACATATTGAGAGGCTCAGGGGTCAAGATGAGGCCTGGGAGAGTTCAGTCACCAGTTACCATCACAGGCAAAACAGATGACTTGGGGAAAATGTAAATTAAACTTATTACCAATCAAATCAGAGTAGGGTAATAAGAAATAAAACAAAATTTAAAACACCTTTGCCCCATCCCTCCCTTCTTCCTGGGCTCAGCTTCACTCCTGAATTCTCTGCCTCCTCTGCTCAGTGGCACAGGGGGATAGGGGATGGGGAGTGGGGGCTGTGGTCAGTTCATCTCACATTGTCTCTCTTGCTCCTTCCTCCTCAGGGGAGGACTCTGCACTATTTACCTGCTCCAGCATGGGGTCCCTCCCACAGGATACAGTCCTGCACAAACTTCTCCAATGTGAATCCTTCCCACGGATTGCATTTCTTCACAAATTGCTCCACTATGGGTCCCCCCCACGGCATGCAGTCCTTCAGGAGCAGAGTGTTCCAGCATGGCTCCCCTTTCATTACACAGGGACCTCGGAGACATTCCTGTGAATGCTGAGGCAAAGGAGAGACTGACTGCCACAGCCTTGCCTCTGTTCACTGTCAGCATATCACCAGAATTTGTAGAACAAATGGTTTCCCTCCATCAGTCCCTTGGTTTAGGAACGAAAGGTGATTCTGAGTATGGGTGGATGTCTGGAATGAATTAACTTCTTTCAGGTAACTGTGACTTTGAGAGGTGTTAGAGGCAAGCCTGACCCAGACCAGGTGTATTCTCAGCTGGGTGCTCCAAAGACTTAGATTATTTGGATAAAATTTAACAGGCTTGATGTGTATTTTCTAAAGAATTTCACAAGTTAATCCTTCACTGCTGCTATGGGTTTTATGATTTAAATGCTGTTGGGAAAAAGGACCATTTTGTTGTTTTTTTTAATGCAGATTAATATACTGAGGCTGGAGCTCACACATATTGCTTCCCCCTTCTATAGCAAGAAAAAAAGTCTATGGCTTTTACGAGCACAACCACGTAAAGCATATGAACTGAGTATGTTACTAGTGTGCACTTGGAGTCTACATTTAGTGTGCTGAATACTCCTTAAACAGAGCTAGAAACTACAGTGGTTTTTTTTTTTAATACAAGGGTAAAAAATAGAGGCAGGAGAAATTGTAAGAACTAGGTGTTATCCCAAAAACTTTACTGTGCCAATATTGTTTGGCATGTGCTGTCATGGAACAAGCTGAATAGTGCAGTGGTGTGAAGCAGGTCCTGGAAAATGATTGTAAGGTCTAGAAGAGACTGCCACAAAGCACAAGTAAGACACCAAGCACTTGAGAACCAAGAAGAGCATTCATGGGGAAAAAAACATGGGAAGAAACCTGTAATTCTTTTCTATGAAGAATTTACAAAGGAAAATGTGGTGATAATGTTAACAAAGGGATAACAAAGGGAAAGACAAGCTGCACTTACAGATGCAGATACCAACAAAGTACTCTGGAAAGGGGTATGTGTAGCACTGAGATTCCACCAGAACACCTGAGAACCAGGAAAATAGCTAGAGCATGCCTTCTGGCAGTGTTCTTCAGACTAACCAGCAGTAAAATGATCCAGGAATATATACAGACTGGAATCCTAAAAAATCTCTAATGAGAGATTTTCCCTAAATCAAAACAGATTTCCCTAAATTCAAATTTCCCTAAATCAAAACAGATAAAAAATAACTTTATAGCTTTCTGGGAGATAAAATTAGCTGGAAGATGTGCTGAGTGTGATTGCAAAAGCATGCATGTGTGGATTTCTGTATGTGTTCATCACTGTTGCACTTACCACAAAACCAGGGAAGTCATCAGAGTTTCATGACAGTACTTATTTGAAATAAAATTATAGTTGTGCTTTCATAACTTCTTCTGAATCTCATAAAGTATTTTGAGGCATAAATCTTGGTGTGCCCCTCTGGTCCAGAGTTTCACCAGAAAGTACACTTGGCTGAGACTGTTATGGAGGGGTTGGTGCAGGGAAAATAACCCCATAACTTGGTAAAACACCATCACACCAGTACCTGTCTGTAGGTTGCAATCCAATTTTTCCTAGAAAAATGACAGCTGTTTGCACTGAGAGCTATTAATCCATGATTTCACCCTCCAGTCTTCCCAAACTGAATGTCTGTCTTCCACACCCAATTTTCACCCAAAACATCTATCCTGGGCTGCCTTTTAAAAGATTTCTTTAGCTATTATGTATGTTTACTGCCTTCCCTGACATTTCTTCTGGCATTGAATTAGTGTTGACTTTGATTCCCAGCATGCAGAATTTGGAGAGCTTTGTCCGACCACCTCAAAGACAAATTTCAGCTGCAAGATCAGAAAAAAATCCCTATGAAACAGACCTGTCACAGTTAGACCTGTTGTAGTCTAACTCTTTGGGGTGCAGAATTAAGCTCACCACAAATCTGACATACCCTTGACTTTGTTCCTCTTCCTCATTGTTCTTCCTTCTGGTATCTTTGTCAAATATTTCCTCAGGTCTATTAAAAGTGAAAGAACATTTCACGCTGCATTGAAACAGCAAATTTTATTTGTTTGTCATTTAGCAGGAAGGAAACACTGCAGAGAGTAATCCTACCAAGGATTACAGAGTATTTTGACAAGTAGTAAGCTCTCAGATTCAGCTAAAGCCTCTTCCTTTCCAGGCTCCTCAATAATCCTGGTTTAGGCCAGCAGAGTAATTAAGACATTGCAGGAAAACAGATTCCTTAAAAGGAAAGATATAAATGAATTTGTAAAATTCAAGAGCAACTGCACTACGAGAAGTGGGAGAAAATGAAAAAAAATAATGCAAGTCCTGCAGAAATACTGTTTGAGGGAGACAAATTACTTGTTCTGAAAAAATTCACAAATCCTAAACTTTTTAATAGAGCAACTAATCCTCCTTTACCCCAGCACTAAAATTCTGGGTGTTATATACAATAGTTATTAAAGAAGAAACTACTGTTTATCCTCTACAAAATGCATGCAGTATAAAGGCTGAGTGAAGAAACAGGTATCAGCAAAATAATTCTGAGAAAGTTAGTTTGCCTTTATGTAGAAATTTGCCAAAGGAAAACATACATTTGGAGCTCTTTATCCCCAGGTTCTGGTTATGGTATTCACCCATTCTTGACACATTTTGTAAGGGTTGTTTCCAAATGGGAAGATTTGATGCTAGATTCAGCATTAGATAGCATAGAGTGTGATTGCCAGTATTAAAATAAATAAAACAGGGTTATTTCTTGGGAAGCTGAAATTATATCTACCATCTGGACACACTACTCTCATTCAACTTTTTCATGCCCTTTCCAGTTCTTCAAAGACCAATGTAGTGTATCATTATTGCTGTTGGGAATAAAAATGATGAAAAGGGATAAAAGTATTTCTAGAAATCTTTCCTTCATTTAAAACTATAAGAATACCAACAAACAAACAGGGAAGAAGAAATAACATTTACGGTCTACTGATAGCTTCCACTGGCTTTCATTTGAGGGAAGACATTTCCTGACTTTTTTATTACTGCTTATTGGTAATATTTGATAGCACAATAACAATAGTCACTGGTGGTGTGTAACAGAAACAATCAGCAGACCAGTACCAGGGTTGGCTCTCCTATGGAGAATCACATTGTTTTTCCAGAGAGCACATAAATAGGCATGTTGCTGCTCTGATGAACTCAGCCCAACAGCATGGATCTGTCTGAATTCTTAGTGAACTCAAGTATGATGCAGGTTCAGTAAATGATCCGTGGTTCTGGGGGACAAATCCTCTTAAAGTGATGGTGGTGCACCTTGCCGGACCATTGGGTGGACACTGAATGGCCCAAGCATAAGTTACTAAGAGAGATTGTCCTTGACAACCTTTGGGAGATCTGCTTGTCAAAGACAATTAAGGCAAATCTCATATGAAGGTATTAAAGTCTATAAGGGCTATTTATTTAAGAGTAGACATCAAAATGTAATAGGAATAATACAGAGGATTTGAAATGGCAAATAGGAGGGCATAGTTGAGGAAACAATAAACCTGAAGGAAGGGGATTAAAAAGAGAAATGAGGAAATACATTCTTGTATTGTAAAAAAATTAGATTTTACATTTCCGTGCTGTTAAAAATCGTTGAAGCATAGTTTAGTAGGATCCAAAACCAAACTGCATGTTTATATGGGTAAAACTAGGAATAGTAGAATTTAAGGCTAACAACAAACAGTTGGGAAACTGCAAATCATTGAGTTTTGGGACTTGTTTTCATTGCCAGGAGGAAAGTTTCTAAGGAGAAAGATCATCTCATAACTCTCTCTTCAACATCATGCCCCCTTGTAGGTAATCCCTAAACATCTGGTATTTAGCATTACTGTCAACAAGATTTTAATGAAGTGAGCAGCCATGTGATGTAACGTGGGAATTTGCATGAGAGGAAGGAGGTCCAAAAGGCATTCAGTCTTATGCATGCACTTGCCGTTTCAGCGTCAAATTGCCCAGGTGTGTTGCCACAGGCCCCCAGCCAGGTAATAATTAGCCTTGACTCCATGATTGCAGAAGGCTGATCAATTGCTTTATTATATCATCTTATAGTATATTTTATTATACTTATATTACACTATATTACAGCAGCAAGAGCTCTCACTAACTCACTAGACAATCCGTGACTCTCTCTGCTGAGCATCCCGACACAGCTGTGGATCCGATTGGTCAGTGAATCCAAACACCATCACCAGAATCCAATCAAGCAATCACCTTGGGTAAACAGCCTCCAGAACACATTCCACATGTGCACAACAATGAGCAGAGATAAGAATTGTTTTAATTCCTTTCTCCAAGTTTCCCAGGCTCCGGCCTGGGAGAATTCTTTCTGTTCTCTCTTCGACTGAACTGAGAATCTCCACACATGTGACTTTGTTTGTCTGGCCAAAATGAGAGGCAAAAAAACCCAACAAAACTCCTCGGTAGAGGTAAGGCTGAGATTTTAATCAGTTTAACTTGATTCTTTAAACATGTTTTGCAGCAGTTTAGCCATCCCAGCTATATTGGGTCTGTCTGAGATGGAGTTTATTTTCCCATTGTAGCCCTCACAGAGCTGTGCTTTGCAGTGATATCTAGAAGGGTGTTGATAACACACCAGTGCTTTGGAAACTGCTGAGCAGCAGCAGCAGCAGCACTGTCTCCCCAGCACTGCCTCCCATCAATAGGCTGGGAGTGCACAAAGTCCTGGGAAGGGACACAACTAGGCCAGCTGACCTAAGTTAACCAAAGGAAATTTCCATACCAAATGATGTCAGCTAAGTTATAAAAGGAAAGGGGGAGGCAGTTGTTATTTACAATGTTTGCCTTCCAGAGCAACTGCCCCACGTGCTGAAGCCCTGCTTCCTGAGAAGTGGCTGAGCATTGCTTGCTAACAGGAAGTAGAGAATAATCCTACGTTTTTTCTCTTTGCTTGTGCACACACAGCTTTCAGTTTTGCTTCAGTAAACTGCCTTATCTCAACCTATGAGTCATTTTCCATCACATTTTCTTTCCCCTGTCCAGAGCAGCTTGATGGATGCCTGGTGTCCAGCCAAAGTCTACCTCTCACACTAAGTTCACAGGCCAAACTGCTCACAAGCCACTGTGTTCACAGATCAGGAAAAGGTTCTTCATCCAGAAGGTGGCTGGGCACTGGAACAGCACCAACCCTGACAGAGCTCAAGAAGGGTTTGGACAATGCTCTCAGGATCACCATGTGATTCTGTGATAGCAGAAGGAAGTTGTAGTAGAAACAATAGTTTGCAGATGAATTTAGAAGAACATGAGACGCAGAGCAAACTTTTCTTGGGAAAAATTACTTTGATCTTTGCATTGTAATATTTTGCATTTTTGGCAAATGCGGCAGTGTGGAATATTTAGAGTGCCGGCTTCTGAGAATGCCTCAGCCCGTGCTAGTCAGAAGAGAAGATTTTAGTTTATATTCCAAATAACCATGTAGCTCTTATGTTCTAGGTGGTTTATATTCAGGCAAAACTTGCTTTCTGAATAAAACCAGTTGTGCCTAACCTACTCTTAACTTTTGCATTTACCTCTTTACCTGAGCTAGCATGAGACGTTTGGGCATAATACAGTTTATAAATATCTGCTCCCAGCATTTTCTTCATGCATCCTTTTAACTCAGGCAGGAGTCCTCTGTGATATTCAGGTCCCACTTGTACAGCTTGTAGCTTTTTCAGATCCTGGAGCCTCTCTCATGTACGCATCTCCTCAAGCTAGTTCCTTATCTTCTTCCTTTGTCCTCTGTGTTCTCTGCCCTTTCTCTGTCTGGCAGAAGCTTTCTTTTCTCTCATCTCGTGTGTGTCTTAAAGCAGTAAGCTCTGCTTCATGCAGATCCACAGACACATAAGATCCAGAGGCAGCTTAGGGAATTTAGGCAGACTGAGTTCCTCAGTTCAAGAGTGTAAATCTTCTTGTCCCATCTCATCTTTTTCTGTGGGTCTCTCTGTTAACACTTGAGTTTTTAATGCTATTTCACTGAATCCAGGAACATGTCTAGAATGGCTTCAGCCTCAGCGGTGTTGTGCAGTTTGGTGCCAATCTCCTGCGCAAAATGGGAGATCCATAAAATCCTTGTGGCTGAAGTGACTGCAGGGTGTACCACACCTTTACGTGTATGCCTGCTTCTATGGTCTCACAAGGGTTCCATTTGTCTTGGTTTATTTTTTCCTGATGTAGGAGGTAATGCTGCCATCCTTGAATCCAAACACCGCAAAGCTCAAGAATTTCCCAGAATTTCCAGAGTGAATGGTTTATTCCCAGGTTTCTTATCTTCAGGAGAGGGGTGAACCACCAAGCACTATCACCATCCTGGCTGTGTGGCTTTGTAGCAGTGAAAGGAGATTGGTTTGATCCAAGGGAACTCCACTGCAGCCCAAGGGAAGGGATGCCTGCCCTGCTATCCATAGGCTGCTGCCATGAGGCAGTCCCTGGATGAAAGGCAGGTTCCTGTGGGGCTCTGCCAGCAGTCATATTGATGGCTGAGAGCTGCTGCTGCTTGTCCCTTTCAAAGGTTGTCCCTTTGTGTTGAAACCTCCACCTCCCTGCTGCTTGGCACAAGGAGCGTGAAGGGCAAGTCTCCTGGGCCTTTGAAATAACATCAGCACTGAACCATGGGCAGGACTAATGCCTATTTTAAGACCTGTTTTTATTTTAAGCTTTTAATTGGGTATTTTTGACACAGTGAAGGTGTATTGTTTACAGGACTGATAAGAGAAAATTGAGTCTCTCACCTTTTGCATATGAGCATGATTCATCTTTGAAATTGTGTCCTAAAAAAGGACACTGCATTAGGGTAATGCATGTCACCACTCTTTTAAAGGCTCAACTTCTGCAAGAGATAAGTTTTAATCTTAGAAGAAACTTTTCCAGTACTGAAACTGTAATGAAGGATTTGGACCAGATCCAGACAAGAAGGAGGCATCTACCAGTTGAGTGCTACAGTGCTTACCTTTTAGGGTGCATGATCCAGGCAACCTGGTCCAAACCACAGTCATGTGTCTCCAGTTCCTCTGCAAAAGGACACATGAGGAGATATATGCTTAACACTCTACCTACACAAAAATGTTCCCAAGGTTCCACTTCTTCCTGTGGAAACTCTTTGCTCTAAGGAGAAGTGTATGAGAGAACCATAATGTGCAACAGAGAACAATTTCTCTGTAGGAGGTTGAAATCAGGAAAGATGGCATTACTTCCTCTGTAGTTCAGCACCACATTTATGAAGAAACCAATTTTTCATCCATTATATCAGATACTGCAGTCAAATTTCCATGTAATGTCCTCATCCTGTGCTAACTTCTTCGCTGGGACTTTGTTATATTAAGAATCATCCCGAATTCAGATAATTCAGATCCAATTTAACGAGCAAAGGGAACTCTGTGCAAGACGATGAGGAAGCTTTCCTGGTGGGTACTATCTGTGCTCACAGGGCAGAGAATCACAGCTGGAACCTACTTCTTCTATTTTTTTTTAAACTTCTTTCTTTTATGCAGTTTTTCACAGGTCTCAATCAATACAGAATTTATTCTGTAAAAACCAGTATGAAATGTATATTTCTTCAAATTTAATAGAAACTGCAGTTGCAGTGGGATTGTGAAGAGAGGTCAGAGAGAAAATGAAAGGGTGAAAAAGAGGACATAGCAGCAAATGGAAAATGTAGGGGAAAAAATAAGGAGAACTGAGTAAATTGAAGAAAGACTTTGCAAAGGCAAAAGAACAAAGTCAATTTTGTAGGCACACTTAAGTTCCACATCACTGAATTATGATGAGACTTAGATGAAACTTCCCTCTTGATTTCCATCTCGCTTAGTGCCCATAATGAAATGGCATTGAGGCTTCAGGAGGACCATTTGGGCCTTGCAGGGAGTTTCTGGCTCTTTCCTGTAGACACTTCATCAGCCATAACATTACTGCCAGAAAACAGCCTGGGCTGCTTTCCCAGAAAAAATATGAAAACTGTAACTTTTTGGGTAACTTTTCTGTGTAGGTAGAGCATCATGAGAGCTGAAGCAAAAATTTAGAGACTTTAGGGATTTAGGAAGCTTTCTATCTTCAACAACAATGGCACCGCGCTACAGCGGTGTTTGTGCCACCTGGCTGGGCTGTACCCCACTGCACAAACCTGTTAGGAAGGGCACTTCCTGCCATAAGGAAGCAAAAACTTGAGGTTTAACACTAGAGGCAAGAGCTGGGGAAGAGTGAGTAATCAGGAAACACAGGGGAAAAAATATCAAGTTGGTGCTTCTCAAATATGAGTGGTATTTATGTTGGAGCATGCAGTTGGTGTCAGGGGCCAGGTGAAGGAAGCCTGTGTCTCACAGTGACTCTTGGATCTTGTTTCCTAAGGCTTGTTTGGTATTTCTGCAATATGAGAAATCCTTTTGAATCTCTGTGTATGTGTTTGCTGCAGGAGTGTGACAAAAAGATGCTGAAATTGGCAGCCCAGCAGGGTCAGAAATGTTCCAGGGCAAATCTAACACTTGAACAAACCAGCTGCAATAAATTGATTTGTGCAGAGTGAAAATGGAAGGAAAACATTGTCCTTTTTGAGGCTTCTTGTAGAGTTTTTTCCCATCTCTTCAGTCATTCCTGTGACTTAGGTTCATAGGTTAAGATATTTTCCCTTCCTAGAGCCCTGGTTTTCACTTTTCCTTGGGTTTCATTTCATTCTATGCTTTATTTTTCTAAGTGTGATCAGACTTTACCTCTGACCATAGACTTCAAAATCAAACTGTTTTTCCAAGAATAAAGCGCTTTCCATGTCTTCTCCAAGGCTCACATTACATTCAGCTTTCTGATAACATGCAGCTTACTAACTGCTACTGAATTAATTCAGAAAAAAGACTAGTATATTCTGAGAAGTAAAACATGAAGTTTGTCTGTCTACAAAACATTAATAATACAGATATGGCCAACTGATAAATTTTGCACAAATTAAAAGTAGACTTGTAAGCATACATAATTTCTCTTTAATTCAAATGGATATGGGATACTTCATGAGATTTTAGCTCCCAGCTGACTTTAGGATTTAAAAGATCAGTTGCATAACTTCAGAGATGCATTTAAGCCCAAAGGATGACAAGTATATTACAGTGTCTTAAATCACAAGAAAAGCTCTAGTCTGGTCTGGGACTCCTAAGTGCTCAGACAGAAATTAAAGCTGTAATGTGAAGCATCAAAATTCTTCTGTGCTCTCCAAAGGTCTGCTTTGCTCTGATGTCCAGTTTGGGTGGGAGGGCTACCAGCAGTGGGAGAGGCAGAGTCCCACGAAGCTGATTCAACTTCAGCATCTGTCCATTTGTACCTAGCAAGGTAATAACAAGGGTGAATGTTCCTCTTGCTCTTCTGTTACCTGGAGTTTTGAAAGGTGGTATTAAGGCTTCTGAACTGTCTGCAGAGAATTAATCATGCTGTACTTCTACTTAGTGCAAAAGTCAGCAGCAGGGAAGTTTATACTGAATACAGGTTCACCCACAGCCTGTGACATAACAGAAAAGTTGCTCCCAATGATTGGTAATTTCTGCCCTGCTAAAACACTGTGTTTCTGACACAGCTTGTTATTATTTCTTGGCTTTTCTGTTGTTCAGAGGAGCCCTAATCACACACCAGGACTGGGTACTGCACAAACATGGGGCATAAAGGCAGCCAGATATAATACAAGACAAGGCAGTGGATGACTGTATTCAGAGGACTACAAAAAGTGAGATAATATAGTTTATCAATTGCCTTACTGCTGTCAAGTTGGATTTTTTAAGAAACCCCCATAAAACGAGAACTTTGCCTTGTCTGGCTTGGATGATGTAGTTGTAGTTCTAGCTTGAACTGGATGTAACTGTTTAAATCACCTGCTCCCTGTAATCCATGGAGATAAATGGACCAAAGAATAGTAATTGTCTCTCTCTGGCCAGTGTCTGAGCTGCTCAGGACATGTCTTAGCCAGGGCAAGTCCAGAGCCATTCTGCGACTGGCTTCTCTTGCAGTGAAAGGTGTTTTTCCTGTGCTGTCTCCCATAACTGAGCAGCTGATGGTGCCCTATGAGTGAATGAGATATCTGTACCAGTAATCCTGCAGATGGGATTGCCAGTAATCCATGGGATGGGATTGCTGCAAGAGCAGTTTCCCACCAAGGCCAGCTATGCTGCTCATCTGCACACACAGCTAACCAGCCTCAGTAAATGGCTGTCTCACAGAAAATTGCTGAATATCCAGGCTGTTTTCTGTGGTTTCCAACTCCAATTAGTTCTTGTGAGGCTGTGATATTATTTTTTTCTGCTCTGTAGCATTTCACTCTGGCGTCTCAAGTGTGAAAATACAAACATAAGAAATGGCATCGTAGGCAGAAAAGGGGTTTGTGTTACCCCATGCTCTGAGCTTGGGGAGAGCATGTGAACCTGGCCACTTTCTCCTCCCACTGCCTTGAGCTTCTCCAGCTTCCCTGCCTACTCCCCTTCCCATGCATTAATGATCCTGCTTAATCCCTTTTTAAACCTATTAGTGCTGCCTGCTCCCACCACATCCTCTGCACAAAGAGGGACTGGTCTGACCTCCCAGTGCCTGTGCTCAATGTCTTCCCCTGCTGTGGTTGGCCTCGGCAAACAACAGCTCTGCCTTCCCCTTCCCCACCGCTGTCCCACTGCTGTGCCACCAGCACAGGCACGGGAACGTGTCCCAACAACTTCCATCTCTTCCTCCCTTGGGCCTTGTCCTGAGCTTCACCAGCACCAAGCTCCTTTCTGCAGCTGTCTGAACAGCAGCTGAGAACGCCCTTTGTGGGAGATCTGTCCAAGGACTTCTCAGATTTGTTCCATTTTCAGAAGATGATGTGATAAGTTCCTTTAGTTGATGTTGTACCTAAATGTCTAAGACATCTGAAACTGCAGCCTATTTATTTTTACAAAAATTCAACCCTGCAACAAGAATATTCAGTGGCAACCTCCACTGACTAGATGTGTTGGTAGTCTTAGAGTGCAAAACCCAGCTATTTTCCCATTAAGTGGTCTTCAAAATGGGCACGTGTCAAATTCTCCTTCTTTTGCAACACCACCAATATGAAAAAGTTACATGACTTTTAATGCAAGCTGCTCAGGTTCCATGTCTGATCCAAGGTAACCATTTGATCTTTAGCTTTGTTGAACTTTACCAGACAAGAAAGCATTTGTGAGCAAATTTAAATAATTTGTGGAGCAAATTGCACAGCTCACCTGTGCAAGGTTTAAAGCAAAAATGAAAGGAGATAAATATTATAAATTAATCAGGAAGTCCTTTTAAATTATTAAAATATTCTATGCTTTCAATTAGCTTTTAAAAAAATTATTTAAAAGCTGCAGAACATTTAAATAACGAATGCATTTAAATTAAGGCATAATTTTTCTATTTACGCATTTATGTACAAGCCCCCTGATATTGAAGCTTACAATAGTTTCTAGGTTCTTGAATAGCATTTCAATGCTATAAATATTTTATTGTGTTAGTAATAAATATTTGTTTATATACTGGGAATTCACCTGTGTATTTAAATGCTGTCGTAAAGATACAACTAATAAAAATGCAATTTTTGTGCTTTCCTCTATTGTCAGGAGACTCAGCAAGCTGTTGTGCTTTTTTTAGTCCTGAATACTGATTTCCATCCTGGCAAAGATTTTGTTAAGGAAAATAAGTTTGGTGTCAGTGCATAGAAAGAGCTGGCAAAATGCTGACAAAGTGAAATGCATTTATATTTGAAAAGCTATATATTTTTAGATAATGCCATTATTCTCTGAGGCCCAAAGATTTGGAATCAGGGAACGTTTCTATCCTGCTTCCAAGTACGAAAAGACAACAGTTACTAAATTTAGCCTTTAGATTATGAAATATCAACATCTTACTTGTAACTACAATACAAGATGATAAGATACAGAGCAAAACAAAGGGAGTCCTTTTTTAAGTTTCTAGGAAAAAAAAGACTGTTCTCCAATAAGAAAATGCCCTATTTTGTGAAGCATTCAAGGCAAAAAAATTATGAAGAGATGGGTGTGACAGGGTGTGACACTCTCATGTCTACCATTATATGACTTCTCCATTATCTTTGCTCCCTTTTTTCCTACTTTTTGGGTTATGTTTGGAACAAATTTTCTGTTCCAGACTTTATGTTTGGAACAAACTTTCTTTTTGTCAGTTTGTGTGTATCTAATGCTCAGAAAAGGCAGGTTAAGATTAACAGCATTTTTTACTGTAGTATAGATAAAGAGTTTTAATGGTTGTTGGAACACTTTGTGGCCCATCAAAATCTGCCTTTGTAGTTAAGATGAAAATCCTACGTGCATTCAAGTGAAACGGAGAGAACTGGCCATCCCAGCAGAGGTAAATGGAGCCATTTATTTTTTACTTTAGATGATGTCTAAATACAGGCATCCCTTAATGCACCCAAATCTTGACCTGAGGGAACTTGCAGAATATATTTCCACAGGATTTGTGCATGAGTTTGGTCAGGGATAAAAGTATTTTGGGGTGTAGTCAGTCCCAGTGACACCCTTGATAAGGTCTCTCTTATGAAGATGACTTGGAGCTCTTGTTTCTGAATGCCTAGTGCTGGAGGTATTTGTATTCATACCTTACTCTCACTGATGCCAGTAGTGGAGTGCAACAAATATCTGCTTGCCTCTTACAGCACACGAGCTTTAAAAACCAACAGGATGAGAAATAAATCTCAACAAACAGCATATTCTGAATATTTCAGCTATTTGTAAACAGTCTCTCAAATTTTAAAGTGTTGGTCATGGATGGAGATGTTTTGCTAATTAACGACCTGTGCTTGTTTTGCAGCACAGTGCAGCTGCTGCATAAATGCTTCGTTACCAACATTTTGCTCATTTTCCTGCTTCTGGCTCTCTCAGCAGTTACATGCATCTGCCTTGTATCTAAATCAGCTTAAAAACTCTTACTTTAGATGAAATTGCTTCCACTTTAAGGGAGATTAGGTACACTATTGTACCTCAGGAGCATGGTTTATTTTCCTCACCCATCTGGACACAAATTTTTGAAAGGGGTTTTTGGTGTCAGTTTTGCCTCCCTTCCATATATGCTAGCTTGGATTTTGGTGTTGTCTGCAAGGTACACACATGTATGTACCACAAAATGCATCCAAAAAAATTATGTTTTCTGTGATACTGCTGTTGCCCAGTCCATCATCTACATATATTCAACAAATAATATTAAAATTAGGTCTCACTCATTTATCTTCCATTGCAAAAAGCCACCTGCTGTGAATTCCACATCTAAATGTTTTAAAGTTGAATAGGGTGTGGTAACACTGGTAACACCCATGACTCACAGTATAGCATTAAAAAATAATAATGATGCTCAAAGATGTTTTAAGGGAAGGATTCATTGCTGATGTTGAGGCATTGCTGATGTTGATGTGGAGAGAATTATAAACTGCCTTTTCTAACCCATGCTGTGACCAGGGGAAACTGGCCCATGGTTAATTTATGTGGTATGTGTTGAGGTAGCCCAGGCAGTAGTAAGGGCTTTAGAAATGCAGGAAGTAATAGCAGGTAAATTGAAAAGTGTCTGCTCTGATTTACTGGAAGAGAAAGAGATAAAGAGGCGAATGTATGAATGGGGACTTATTCTGTGAAAGGGGGTCAGCCACAGGGTGAGTTCTTGGTGTCACTGTGGGTGCCACCAGCCTTGTGACAGCAGGACAGCCATGATGGCTGTGGCATCTTCTGCAGCTGACCCATCTCCTCTGTCCTCCCCTGTCTCGCTCCAACCCACTCTTAATACAGGCCCTTATGAAATGTGTATTGAAAGCAGCATTCTGCTGTTTCATTTTGATCTTCTTATATTTTTTTCCCTCTGTGTTCAAGGGAAATCTTTGTTGCAGTGTAATTTGAGTGCCATGGCAGCTGGAGCTTGGAAAAAGAAGTTTGTATGTGTATATGCAATTGAATTGGCAAAAAAAGGAGACTGATTGGCACTGGAAATAAGTTTCCACTCATGAAGATATTTATTGAAAAATCAGATCTTATAAATATCATCCAGAGTTTTTCAGGAAAACTTATGAGCATCATATTTTTTGTATAAGTCGTGTATTCTCTAAGCATGCTATGTAGCTCTCACAGTGTCTACTTTAAAAAAATCAGAATTTTCAAACAACATTGAAGTTTAATTAAGATAATGATGATCTAATTGTGCAAACTTGCCATAGGTATTTTTGTCTGCAAACATCTGATGCATTACTATTTCCAAGACCTGATTGATACAGAAAAATGTTACAGAATAATAGAAATGCAGGCCTGGAAAAGACTTAGGTCCATTTCACTGCACTGACAGAGAAAATTAATGACCTAAATCACATCAATTAAAAATACATTTTATCAAACAAAGCAGTATTATTATCCAAAAATTTGTCTCTTAAGTTTTCTGTACTTCATTAATTCATCATTTAGACCGGTCCAGTTAGGAAGTAGAAATAATACCATGCAGCTTAGCCAGTGAGGTGCACACAATAAGGAAAGTATAATTATGCATTTTGATGCTGTGCTTTATGACAGCTGGTATGTCTATACATTCAGGTGGCTATTGAGCACAGTTTGAAGCAAGCAGACTGTCTTTTGGAATAGGGCAGCACAAATACATGATGCCATTTCCTGAGGTGAGAACAAAGCCAGGCTGACTGGTGAGAAATCCTGGCTTTCCGTAGGTCAGTTTCCCTCATTGATCTAACAATAGGATCATCATTAGCAGATGTTTAATTGGCTTGTAGAGATAGCAACTACACAAGTAGTTAGAACACCCACAGAGGGTGACAGAGGGTGGACTAGAAACTCTGCCTGTGGGTAGCTGGGGAGTGCATGAAAAACTCAGGGTCTTATTGAACTTGCACCATCAAGGTGCATAAATATGACAATCAGATTTTGGTCCGACTTAGGCCCCTCACCCCAGTTCCAATACAAAAGGGAAAAAAAAAGAAATATAATAGAATAGTTCCGTTGCAAGGGAACTACAGTGATCATCTAGTCCAATTGTCTGGAATATGAGTATGAATTTATCCTCTGTAAATTGATCTGTCTGGTCTATTTTCTAATCTGTATATTTATTTTTTACAGCATTCTGCAGTGTTGCATTCACAGTTCAATTACTCATTCTCTAAGGGGGGAAAGAATCTTTCCCTTTATGTGCTATAAAGATCCTGCTTGATGATTTCCCAGTATTTCACTTCACAGTTGTGTTACTAGAAAAAGAAAAAATATTCCCTATGCACCTTTTTCATGTCCTTCTGGATAACATTGCCATCAGTCTCAGCAGCACAGGAGCGCTCCCAGTGCTGTGCTCAGCCTGGCTGTGAGATGAGGCACAGGCTCTCCTGCAGCATAGCACAGACAGACAACAAGGGTGGGATCCTCTGCTGAAATGCAGCTCGTGAGCAGAGCAGAGGGACCTGTGCTAAGGCTTCCCACATTTTTCTTTGAAGCTGGACACCTGCAGCCTTTCTAACCTTGTCTGACTCAAGCAACTAAGCCCCAGAGATGAGGGAAATCCCTGATACAAGGAAAGACAAAGCCCCCAGCTACTGCCCTCTGAAAAGTTAGTGTAAGAGTATCACAGTGCTTGATAATGTCATGGTCCTTTTCTGCTACCTGAGCCATGAAGGACACAAACTTGTACTTATTACTAGACCTCAAACAAGCCACTCAGCTCATCCTTTCTCTAGCAGCTCTGCCCTGCTGGGCTAGCAGTTTGTCTTTGGAGCTGATGTGCTTTGGCGTGGGTCAGCAGGATGGTTTCTATAGCTGCTGCCTCTCCATTAACTCCTTTTCCTTGGGAGATTTCTATTTCCACTGCCCTTCAACATATGCCATGCCAGGAATCATGTAGCCCTAATTCACTACTCTAATCTGTAATTTGAGCCTTTGCTAACATTTATGAAATTTTAATGAATATTGCTTTCTTCTATCCTTGAAGTAGTAGACACAGAAAAGAGCTGTTGCTGGTACAGCCGTCGGACATGCCTAAGGAAGAGAAGGGGGAAATCTTGGC
The DNA here is from genome assembly GCA_013399945.1 of Ploceus nigricollis. NCBI lineage: Eukaryota > Metazoa > Chordata > Aves > Passeriformes > Ploceidae > Ploceus > Ploceus nigricollis. The sequence continues at coordinate 685,132 of VXBC01001532.1, read as the reverse complement.
TAGAGAATTGCTATCTGTAGCTGCTTACACTGAGCCATTAATGCAATACATTGCTGTTCAGTAATGCTATGACTGTATTTTACTCCATTACCATCCTCACCATCCTTCAGTACTTCTATTTAAACACACCAGCATCAGCTGTATGTGACACCACACCGATGCTGCATTAGCATGCGTCTTCATTCTCCATGAAGTTTTGAACTTAGGTGGAGTCTTTACACGTTGATTTTTTGGCAGGCTATATTGTTCTACAATTTATCAGTTGATAACTTTTGCTGCCTCACAGACATTTTGTTTTCCCAAGTGAAGAACCTTTGGCTGAGCTCTGGAAATATATGCGTTTCACAGAAATGAAAAGTTATTAAATCAGTACTGTGGGGGAATGCAGAGGAATGATCCGTTTGTAATTCTGGGAAAAACAATTTAGAACACTGTTTTTAAAGCTTAACAAAATTACTTAAAATCTTTCACAAAAACAACCAACCTTTTTCATCTGGTCTCCAAGGATTTTGTTTATCTTTCAGATCTAGTTGCTGCAAAATACTGATAATGCAGAAATTCCATGAGGCGTTAAATCTCCATCTACCAGTGGCTTGCAGAATTAATCAAATTACCTTTTAAAGTTAATGCAGTCGGTGAGAAGAGTTTAATGATATTCAAAACCTTCATGGTAATAATTACAGATGAAGAGGGTCAGTCAGTTGAGAATTAATGCAAAAAGTGCACAGAATGATAATCTGCATTAATGTATCAGACCGTGCAGAAGGCATTGGGAGAGTGAGCCATGAAAATAAAATTCATTTGCTTCCATTCAGAAGAGTGAAATAAACTTGCTTGTGTGAGAATTTGAAGTAAATGATGAATTTGAAGTTTAAGCTATTCTAGAGAAGAGGTGGCAGGCTGAGAGAGGTGAAGGAAGGGAAAAAGAGGAGAAGAGAGAATGAACAGGAGTTAATCTGGATTATCTCACAAAATTTGAAGCTGCCAGTCTTTCTATTGGAACGTACAGACAGAAGATTTTCCACAAATTTCCCTTACCCTGAGTCTCTTCATCTTTTTGATTTTCTGTATTCTGCATTCACGATTCTTCCACCTTTTTAGAAATGATCAAATATTTCTTGAGGGCAGGGTTTTAACTGTCCTTCCCCATGCCGTTCATAGTTCTTTTGATAACAAAAAAGTGAAACAATCCTGAAAGGACATTCTTAAAAATGACAATGTGTCCCCACTCAAACTGAGTCTGGGTAAGCTCAGGCTGCACTCAGGTCTCAGAGAAATGGCAGAGGAGCAGTCTGTGTCCCAGCAAATGTGGAACTGAGCACTTATGTGACCCGAGACAATTGCCTCCAAGCACTTTGTCCTTCTGGTGGTTGTCATCAAAAACCACTGTCCCTGAGGACGTCACAGCTCCTGGTACATGGTTTGAGATGCCGTGCAGTGATGTTGCTGTCAGAGAAGGGTTACTCAGTACTTTCTGAAAACAGGCCTCCATTGCAACTTGACTACACCAAATATCTTCAAAATTATACTTAACTTTTGAAAATCTTGAGCATCCGGATCATTTATTTCCCACTTACAACTTTCACCACATGTATGAGACTTAAATACATCTGTTTGTTCTGTTCCTCTGAGAGACATTGTCAGTTGCTATCTTTTCCATACTACTAAATCAGCTCAGACATCATATTATAAATGCTTCTAAAAACTGAGGCAGTGTTGCTTTTATGGTTAATTGCATATTGAACTTTCAGTGTGCTGTTTTCACATTTCAAGCTTCACTGCATGTCAGCCTTCAGATCCTTATTTTGCATGTAAGAAGGGACTATTGAGTGTGCCTGCTGGGTCCCCTGTGGAGAACCTCTTTATATAGCACTGTATGGTTATGTAATTGGGCTGTAAGGGTGCAAATGATGTTTCTGCCTAACTATGTATTGCACTCTTCAGATCAGCAGTGCTCTACTTGGAGCAGCCAGAAAGTTGTGCTGAAAGTGGATATTTTCAGAGGCCCAAGCTGATCATGGGTGCTTTCTTCATTGCAATCGTAGAATCTTTAGGTTGGAGAAGACCTTTAAGATCATCGAGTTCAACTGCTAACCCAGCACTGCCAAGTCCACCCTTAAATCATGTCCCTAAGCCCCACATCTAGATGTCCTTTAAATATCTCTAGGGATAGCGACTCCACCACTTCCATGGAGAGCCTCTTCCAATGCTTGATAGCCCTTTCATTGAGGAAATATTTTTCTAATGTCCAGTTTAAACTTCCCCTGTGCAACTTGAGACCAGTTCCTCTGGTCCTGTCGCTTGTTACCTGGGAAAAGAGACTGACCCCCACCTGGCCAGAACCTCCTTTCAGGCAGTTGTAGAGAGTGATAAGGTCTCCCCTGAGCCTCCTTTTCTCCAGACTGAACAACTCCACCTCTCCCAGCTCCTCCTCAAAGGACTTGTGCTCCAGACCCTTCACCAGCTCTGTTGCCCTTCTGAGGACGCACTGCAGCACAAGAATGTCTGTGTTGTAGTGAGGGGCCCAAAACTGAACACAGGATTTGAGGTGTGGCCTTACCAGTGCTCAGTAGATAAGTATCTAAAGGGGGAGTGCCAAGAAGATGGCACCAGGCTCTTTTTGGTGGTGCCAACAGACAGGACAAGAGTCATTGCACAGAAACTCATGCACAGGAAGTTCCATCTGAATATGAGGAAGAACTTCTTTACTGGGCAGGGGACCAAGCACTAGAACAGACTGCCCAGAGAGGGTGTGGAGTCTCCCTCACTGGAGATACTCAAGAACCATCTGGATGCAATCCTGTGCTCTAGGACATCCCTGCTTGATCCCACTGTGGTTCCTTCCAGCCTGACTGATTCTGTGATTCTCAGTAGAGTAGGACAATCAGTGCCCTGGTCCTGCTGGCCACATTATTGCTGATACAAGCCAGGATGCCATTGGCCTTCTTGGCCCCCTGGGCACACACTAGCTCATGTTTAGCCACTGTTGTCCAGCACCCCCAGGTCCTTTTCCATCAGGCAGCTTTGCAGCCACTCTTCCCCCAGGCTGTAACAAATCCTGAAGCCGTATCAGCTGTGACAATGTGCCATCATTGCAACTGTGGTTCACCTCTGCAAGCTGCTTTATTGCCCATGTTGTTCTGTAGGGGACCACTCTTTTCCTGTTGCTGCTTTTGTCCTCCAAGAGTACTCCCAAGAGAAAGCTCAGGAGCTTCTTCCAAGCCTTCCACAAATTTCACAATGTGGCTTTGCCTTACCTGGGGCTGTTTTTCCTGCTTTATGGAGCAACTGAAGGACAAATTGAGCACATCACACTCTGGCTTTGTGCTTCAGTAGTCCCAAGTAGTGACATAAGGACATACATAACTGCAAAATCAGAGACTGAATATGGTTCAGCTTCATTCAGCAGAGCTGACCTTGCAGTAACACCTGACGTATTGTCCCACAGAGAGTTTTAATCAAAGCACTTAACAATGCTGCAACACTTGTTTTTCTGCTGCATTACAAAGAAATTCAGCATTTTCTTTGCTTTCCTGCAAATATTTTTGTTTGCATGTTTGTCATTTGAGAATTGCAGATAATTGGTTTGGCTCTGTTTGATCTCACAATCTGGCAAAAAAAAAAATTTTAAAAAGTAAAATTCCCATGGTGTAAGCATTTCTTTATGAACTGCTGAGAAGCAAAAATTATTATAAAATGTTACAGTTAATCCCTTAGTGATCTTGACATTTGCAAAAAGAACAAGTGCTCAAATACTCTTTAAAGTCCTGTGATTAGGGAGTGTATTCAGCACAGGCAGAAGTTGTTTCAAAAATACGTGTTGGTGCTTTGTGTGACACATAGTTATATGGACAGAGGTTAACTCCCTCTTCTGTACTGATTGCTTCTGAAAGATCCAGTAAGATTTTCCAAATAAAAATTTGTTATTGCTGCTGTCAACTCTAAAACCCTGCTTTGAAGGACTACCTGTAAGACACATTAAGATTTTCCTTTAAAACCATTTTCCAGTAGGGTTTTACCTAGGCTGAGACTCTGGTGAAAACTGCCTGTAGACAACATAGAGTCTTCTTTAAAAAAAACTAAGCATGGAAATAGTTTTAGCCAAAATTGAAAATTAAATCCATATTTGTGATTCTTAATCCCAAGATATGCTTCAAACCAGTTAGAAATACCTCCTTCCCTGCTCCCCACTCACATCATCTCCTTCCCAGCACTGTTTTGAGGTGGGTAAGCTGGGGAGGAGACTGTGTTGCAGTGTAGTGCAGGTTGGTTTGGTGTTCTGGTCCAGGTGTTATCACAGGGTGTGAGGTGACCAAATACAACCCTCTCCTTCTGTGTCATTAGCAACAAAGAATCGATCTATGAGAAATCAGGTCTTGGCAGATGGTGTCCATCTTCTATTTGCTGCTGCCTAGATGGTGCTTTTCCCAGGGCAAAGCACTTTGGTGGTGGTGGGGACATAACTCGCAGCAGCTGCTGTGCAGCCAATTGGCTTCATGTATTTCATAACCACGTCGAAGAACCAAGGATCAGATTTAACAGCTTTAAAGCAGGTTTTGGAGTTCAGTGCTCTTTAATAAACGTCCTCACTGCTTATGATAGGAATACATTAAAGACAGCCTTACATTTTTGTTGAGGAGGTTCACTAGCTGCCCCACAAATTCTCCTCAACAGCCCTTTGCTCTGAGCATGGCAAAGAAGAAAACTTTCAGCAATTTGACTCTGCCTTAGAAAAAAGGTCCTGCCTTCTGAGATTGCTTTATGGATTTAACTGCTGACTCTGTGTCAGTCTTTTAGAGAATGCAGAGGTAATGGTTTTGGCCAGGTGTTTCTCACTCATGCCCTTTCTGTCTCTCATTGGGGAGTTTCTGTGCATCCCAGGCATGTTACAGGGTGGCAGTCCTGGCACGCCAGGCAGGTCTGTGCAGGCAGTACACCCCAGGGTTCATAAATCCCAGCCAGTACTTGGTTAATTCCTCCCTTCAACTGCGACTGGAAAAGGACAGTGAATATCTGTCCTGAGAAAATCCATCCGACTCCAGCCTTAACAGATTTTAATGGTTAGCTCAGAGTTTTGTAACTTGGTAGAAAGTCACTGCCACAGCTGGAAGCCTGTGCTCAGCAGAACATCACAGGGTTATCAAAGTTCAGGTGTGCTGGTAGGGCCCTGGAGGGGATTTTGTCTGTACAGACACAGAGCAGGTATGTTTGGATTTATTAGTTTCTCAGTTTCATTTCTGACTTGTGCATGGCCGTGACAGCATGTGCACTTTGTATAACATGATGCAAGCTCTTTTAACACTTAAACACTTTAACAGTGTGTGTCAATCTTGCCCAGGGCTGGACTGTAATGAAAGCAAAACCCATAAGCTTTCTTCTACCTTCCCATTTCTCATTTTCAGCAGGTGTTTGATCCCAGCCCTGCCCTTCCCCAGTGCCATCTGCAGTCCCTGTGCAGCTGCTTCTGCTGCCTTTCATTTGCTGAACCCAGAAAGTCCATTTTCTTAGTTTATGATACATATGCCTTTTGGCATCAGTCAGAATCACAGATTCATAGAATAGTTTGGATTGGAAGAGAACTTTAAAGGCCATCTAGTCCAACGCCTCTGCAATGAGCAGGGACATCTTCAGCTAGACCAGGTTGCTCAGAGACCCATTCAGCCTGACCTTGGATGTTTCCTGGGAAGGGGCATGTCCACCTCTCTGGGCAACCTGTACCTGTGCTTTACCACCCTTATAGTAAAAAAAATTCTTGCTTATGTGTAGTCTAAATCTACTGTCTTTTAGTTTAAAACCATTACCACTTGTTCTATAACAACAGTCCTTGTTGAAAAGTCTGTCCCCATCTTTTATATAAGCCTCCTTCAAGGAAGGGTCTTTTCCAGCCTAATTCTGTGATTCGATGTCTAGCCTTGGTGTTTTATATTAAGCTTCAAGGAATGGTAAATAAAATAATTGATCTATGGAAAAGAATACAGAAAATACTCATACACAATATTAACTGAAAAATAGCTTTGAAGGGAAAAATTAGGTGGTTTTTAACTGGTAGCTAATGAACAAATTGTCCAAGCCTGCCGAAGAAATGATCTGTGGGTAGGAGGGATAATTCATTTATACAAGTTCAAATATTCCCCTGAGATGTCAGCTGGTATGCTGTTTTACAGTATGAGATATTCAAACTCTATAGTTTCAAAAACAATCCTAGAAAGTCACAAAGGGCCCAAAGGATGAGGTAGCTGCTCACTGGGCATTGCTGTACTTCACATCATGTCCAGTTTCTGCACTGGCAAGATCATGCTTCTGTGGTGAAGGTGTGGCTGGACAGCCCCAGCTACAGAACCTGCCAGGTGAGGCTTGGAGACCTGAGCATAGGAATGCTTGATGGTAGCCAAGGGCATGAGGGATTCTGAATTGATCCAAGCTCTGCTGATGTGCTGGATCTTCCACTGCTGCTGTTGTGCCAACAGAGACATCTTTGGGGCAGCATGGAGTGTGGGCTTTCAGGTGTCGTGGCACTTGCCCAGAGGTTTTTGCATCTCCACAGAGCCAGCAGAGCTACAGGCAGGTTTTTTGGGAGACAGATCAGACAGCCTGGAGTGAAACACGACATGGGGTTGATAGTCTGCATACCTTGGGTTCCACAGCTGTAAAAGGAGGAGAATATCTCCATCACAGGGACAATTCAAAAGCAATAAGGCTGTAACATGCTATAGAAATTTCTAGAATAGAAATGAACATTGAATTGTGCAAAGTACAGCTTTCCATGTCTTAATGTCCTTGAATTGTGCCATTCTTGACATTATTGAAGAGAGAGTTTGTGGTAAGGAAGTCTGTATTGAATGTCCATGTCCCAGCTGCTCAGCTGGCAGCTCACAGGTTTCAGGCCTTGAAAAATAGCTCAGGATTTCTTTTCATTCCTGTTCCGAATAATTGTCACATTTTTCATCCCCCATGCAGATCCAGTACTTAGTCTTAGGGAAATTATAGCAGCTCTGTTTGGGGCATCCCAGCCTTAGCTACCCTGGATGATTCCCTTCCACTTCAGTACTGGTTTGCCTGAGCTGCAGAGGTGAAACTATAACAATCATGTGCTTTGACTCTAAAATGAGGGAATATCACCACGCTCTTCAACATGTGCATTCCTGAATCTCTAGATGTCCATACAAAAATAACAGTATTGTTGGGGGTTTTTAAAGGCCTTGCCCGCATTAGGCTGAAAAAACCAGAGTTGCAGCAAGTGGACTGCAAATCCCAAGAGAAGCCATGGTTTTACAGGTAATGATGCTCCAAAGGTCCTTTCAGGCTTGAGTCCTCCCACCCATCCCTAGAGGAGGAGGTTGTGGCACTCCAGCGTGCTTGTGCCAGCAGATCATGAGGATTCACAGCACTGCATGTTGGACACGTGGCTGGAATGGCAGTGCTCTGAACCACAGCCCTGCCTGAAACCAGGGGACATGTGCTCTGGTCACCATTGCTGTTAGATAATCACTTGTTAAGAAAAGACAACATAGATATTTCCAAGATCCCCAGAGGCCTGGTGTTGTCTTTTAACTAGTGAGGTTGCTGCATGGTTGGGGTATTGCATTTCCTAGGACTATGGGATAGGGTTTAATTACTCTGCTGTACCAAATACTGAGAATGTACAGTACTCTGAACATGGTGCTTGGTACTGATAGTTATAGAAAACAGTTATATCAGTAGGAAAACTTCAACATCAAGTCAAGAGTGTGTGTTTATATATTTTTTTTCTTAAACTAAGAATAAATTAACTCTCTGTTGGGCATGCTACAAAAATAAGCAGAATAAAAATGCGTGCTTGCCTAACACTGAGCTTTTATCCTTATCTCTGCATATTGAAATTATGGATTCATTAATTCTCCATAGTCTGGTTTTAATTTATTTTTGTGAACCATTTATTGCTCTGGAAACAAATGCCTCTTTTAAAACAGAGAACTGACAAGGATTACCAATGACTCTGTGGATTTCCCCAGAATAAATTGCCAGTCAATTTTAGCTGCAATATTTTTGATTAACAGGTTATTTAGCATTCCTGCTCTTTTGATCTTTGGCTCTTCACTGAGATTGTCAATAAGGCTGCAAGAAAAGATCACTTACAGCCATGTTATCAGGGGACCATTGTATTGGTAGTAAATAATTTATTAAAGAAAACCCATCTGGTACAATGGCTGAAACAAGAAATAGCCTATTTATCAGAATAAACAAAAAGCATTAATTCCAGTTCCTGAAAAGAAACAACTGGAAAACTCTCTGTTCAGGAGAGGATCTCTGTGCTCAGGGGAGATGTACACAGAAAAAAGGAATGTGGTGGAAAATTCTTCAGTCCCTCCCTTAACCCCTTCTTATTGACTGGGAGCCCAAGTGCCACCATCCTGGCAACTTAAATACACCATGGTGAGGTTAAGTGATGTGGGCAAAGATAAAATAAGGAATTTAGTCAAAGTTGTCACTTTTCCCCTCCAGGGATGAGCACCCAGTATTGTTGAGGTGCTCATTTTTCATGTCCCTCAGTGTTACATTTTCACACGTGCACCCTGAACCCTGGTAACAAACATGCATTTGAAGGATTTCTTCCTTCAGGATTGCAAGGAACAAGCTGTGGAAGAGAAGAAAAATGGTAGGGGAGGTACTGGAGGTACAAGTGTGCTTGTGGTAAACCTTCTCTTGTGAAGCTACATTGTATAACACCTTTTTTTCTGTGAAACTGCAGAGAATCAGTTTTCTCTGCAGATCACTTGTGGTTTGTATGCATGAAAATGCAATATTTCTGGTGCAGTGAAGTGCTTTCCTGTGTAGTTTTACAAATTGCTTTGTTGTATTCATGTCTTTTTTTATTGCTTTATTCTCTGCTTAGGAAGAGAAATAAGGCAAGTATGACTCCTCATAAGATGCCCACAAATCACAACCTACAAACCATAGAATTATCTCCTTTTGAGTCCTTCATGAATCTCAGTAACTCCAGGCTCATGAAGCAGCAGATCTTTTGTACACAACCCAGTTACAAAAATGTCATGTGATGTCTACTCCATCCACAGATCCTGTGTTCCTGGGCTATCCTGCTTTCCCCATTAAAAATGCATGAGTTATTTCTACATCTGGTTTTTTGCCAGAGAATCATTTACAGGAATTAAGACTAAAACCCTTAGAACTAAAATACTTGCCTCAAAAAATGAAAAAAACAAAAAGGAAAAGAAAACAAACAAAAAAAAAATACATGGGACAAAAATCTCCTGATTGTGTGCATGTCTGGAAGCATGGATTAGAAAACTCCTGTGGCCCAGGAGACCAACAGGAACAATAGATACACCCATGTGCTCCTCCCTGGAAGAATGTTCTCATATCCAGTGTGAACATTCCTCCATCAGGGCCTCCTCATGGACATGTTTTTTGTGGCTTCTCAACTCCCAGGGGCAGACAACCAGTTTTTGGGGCAGAATGTGCATTTTGCAGCAAATATATAAATAATATGCCAGTTCCTGAAAACGTTACATTTCCTGCCTTTGTTATATGTACTTAAGTTCATTTTTACTGGAATCTGCAGTCATTGGTTTATCCAAAAACCCTGACATCCCAGAAACATGCAGCGAAAGGCATGAACACTAATGTTTAATTAGATTGACTAATTGCTCATAAGCTACGTAATAACTCCCCCTTCCCTGTTGGATTCAAGGAAACCCATTCTTTAGTATAATTAAAGCTTTCTTTTTCACAAAATTAGATCAAATAAATTCATCCTGTCTGCTCAAGCAGCCCTGTCTCTCTTTGGCCCGGAGGAGGCTGAGTCGTTCTTTGCTGTTAAATGAGGTATTGATTTCCTATTTCTGCTGGCTGACATCCTGTCATACGAAAGACTTTAATCAATAGATCATATGTCAGCTGTAGTTATTTCACATATCGTATTATTATTAACATCATCATCATTTTTATTAGTTTGCATTTCTGCCTGAGCTGCTCTGGAGTACTACTGTGTCTTTCTATTTGCTCCTTCCTCCAATTCCTTTTCAACACAAAAGCAGCATAAACTCCCAGAGAATAAACTTGTGCTGCCTTATGCCAAAAACAGGTAGTAAAATGAGGGATTAAAGGGAAAAGTGCCCTTCCCCAAAAACCTGTTGCTGCCATATGCCTTCTGTATCATCCTGAGCAAGCTGTTCCACCCTCCCTTGCCTGGTTTTTGCTGTACCAGATAAAACATGAGCTTCTCTCCTTCACATTTCTGATTGCAGAACTTCTCCTGGCAGGGTAAAGGGCATCATCCCTCTCCTCTGTGGGGAGTGAGTTGGGTTCCCTGCTCCTCTCAGTGGCAGGTGCCCACTTTGCCCATCTTTGCTGCCTGGGGGCGGCTGAGGCCACAGATCTCATCTTGCCACAGCATTGCTGTACTGGAGCAGCCACACTAATGTGGGTTGTACATCCTGCAATGTAATTAACCAAAGGACACTTTCCCCTTTATTCTTCTCTCCTTCGTGCTAGTTTTTTACACAGCTATTGGCCTCACTTGTCTGTTACACAAAAATGGTTGAGAGCTGGATCAAGTCTACATTTCAGGAGAGAGACATTCTGCTACCTGTATTGTCAATCCACACGCCTCATTTTTCACAGGATCTGCAGGAACTCCAGGCTGCTCAGATTTAGCCCATGCAATTTATCATATCTCCTTTTCCCAGGCTTTTCTGTAGTGATGGATTTCTGTTGTGTCTAACGCTTTTCTGTCAACTTTCAGGTCCTTTATTGGCAAAAGGCACATTTGGAATCTCTAACAGAGGAATAGGACACAAAAATTATTTTCTACAGTTGCATTTTTTTTAGCTATGGTGTTCCTTTGCACATCTAACACATAATTGATGGCAAGCAGTTCTCTTAAAAAAAAGTTAATGTTTGGTTTGGGGCATTTTCGGAAGGTATGGATCTTCAGTGAAAAATTATTCACCTTGCTTATGAAATTTTTTTCCATGTAAAACTTTATTTTGGTTAAGAAAATACCAAAGACTCATGTTATGGTATTTGTGTACTTGTATAATTAAGACTGTCTAATGAAATCCTGCACTTCTATTTTAAAAATTATTTGTGGCTTTCATTCAAAATAAATTAGCTGCATAATGGATAATTTTAGGACATCTACTAATGAGTTTTATACTTTTTTTCCTTATAGAATCATAGATATTTTGGCTCCTAATTGATAGCAATTCTGCCTTCTCATGCTTCTAAGAGGGCAATGCATAGTTCTCTGAAATACAGAGAAATATTGTACAACGTCTGACCTTCAGGTCTTGAAAGACAAAGTTATCCAAAACAGAAAGCTTTGCACCAGAACCCTCAGCAAGTCTTATGATGCAGAAGCAAATCCTTTCATTCTTCTGTGTGCAGCCGATAGTTTAATGATGAAATATTTTACTTTCAGGCTGTTTAAAATTCCCATTTAAATTACAGAGAATATAACAATTTTAAAGTCTTTGACTTAGGAAGAAAATAGGATCTAGCAAGATCCGAAGTTATATCCCAAGAAATGTTGAAGTGCTTATATATAATAGAAATGTGAAACAGTACATTATGTACTCATCCTACATTTTCACAGTTTGTTTTCAACATTGGACTTCTGTTTCAATGCAATAATGAAAAACTCTCTATCTGTAATTTGATATAATTGGGCTGTGAGGAGAGCTAATGGACAGATAAAATACCTTTTGACAGCTTTTCAAAATTCATGGGGAAGGGAAAATACCCATTCTTTTTACATAAATTCATCTATGAGTAACAGTTCTGATTATGGTACTCATAACTGGGGGAGATGCTACCACATCACATACACCACATATCTCCCAATGAACCTATACAAGGAATTAATCTCCCCAGTCTGAAAGAGCAGTCATCTAACATTTTAGCTTTTCAACTTTCACTCTGCCTTCAAAATCATACCTTCACAGTTTTCCTTCTGACTCTGCAATGAACCTTTCCTAAATTCCCTGAAATTCTTCCTTTCTCTCCACAGACTGTTTGCTTGTGAACATGAAACCTTTAATTTTCCCCTTTTCAGAAGGCATCAGAAGTCAGCCAGCAAAATCATTGAATATTGGTATGAATATTGGCATTAAAAATGTTGACTTTCTGAAGTCAGTAGTTGTAGGTACCTAGTTTGTGGTAACTGGGAGTGGGGCTGCAGCTGAGCCTCATCCCCAGTGGGCACAGCTGTGAGAAGCAGGTGAGCAGCACTGACAGCAATGAGCCATGGAGTGCCCAGATGCACTGACCAACCACCAAAGGGAACAGAGGGCACACAGGGGCAATGCATGGACATGAGGGGCACAAAAGGTTGGGCTAAAGAACAAGAAGGGCAGATGCTTTGAAGCCTTCTGACGTGGTATGGTGTTACTGTGTATGGGATGAAGCTTTCTGAAATTGCATGGTGATACTCTGTGTATCGTGGTCATCTTGACTGTGGTGTGTGCTGCAACAAGTAGTAATTTTGCCTTCAGTATTATTTTGGGATTTTTCCACAAATAAGATAGGTGCTTTCATATAAATGAGTCCTTTCAGATAAATCCAAGTCCAATAACAAGCAATGCAAGTTGTATGTTTCTTTTTTAACTAACCTTAATTGTTAAATCAGCCCAAACTACCTGTAACCTGAATAAATCTGACTTTTTATTTTTAAACTGAGTCATAACTTTTTTAGGTTATACTCAAGATCATTACCTAGTTTAGCCAAACTCTTAAGCGTGCATTTAAGAACATGCTCATTGGTTTTTGTAACTTCAATTCAGGGCTCTGCTAAGCTGCTATTAATGTTTTCACTGCCCATTATAACACTTCATAGATGAAACTCCTGTTTAAGCCAGTATAGGAAGAAAAGCCAGCTGGATTACCCTGACTAAAGAGTTTACTCTCCAGTACAGCATCAGGAGGAACATGCAGTATTGACATAATGACTTTATCCTGTGCATTCTGAGTTAATGGTTTTGGTCTGTAGATTCAGGCAGATCAAAACCATTCATATGACAACATGTAGAGAATGGATAGAAAATTTAATTAGATAACAAACAGTTTTGCAAGCACCTGTTCTTTCAAAACCTGGTTGTTACAGATTTGTCTCCTGCTTGATTGGCTTTAGGACTGAATTATAGTAAGAATTTCTGTTGTCCCTGCATGTATGTACAATCTCTTCCTGCAGAGTAGTCTGACAGCAATATAGAGGCAACCATTTGACTGCACATCTCTTTCAAGACTCCCAAGTGGCTGAGGTAAGCCTGTGGGTATTTGAACCACAGTGTTGTCTCTGTGTAGCCTGTGGAGACTGTAGGATGCTGATTTTCCTGGAGACTTTTGCTCTGTTGTCCAATGTGAGTGAAACTGGACAATAGATTGGAAAGCTGAGCATCCATGAAAATGTGCTTTTCAGTGCAGTCCAGAGTGATAGGAGAATAACCAGGAGCTGGTCTCCAGAATGAGTATTTTCCAGGTCTGCTGGAAGTATATAGATAAGCTAGCCAAGATCACTCAAGATGTAGAAAAGTATGGCACATTTTACCAGGCCTCCCAGGGCAGAGCTGTGTAGCTCCAGCTGAGCCAAACCATGCTTCCTCCTCCAGAGGCTGCTGTGGGGCTGGTGGAGACCCATCCAGTTTGCCTAAGAGATTTGCAGATTGACCCTTTGGAGGATGTACCTCTAGGAATACTTTTAGCACAGAGATGAGTTACAGGAGGCAGCACTTCACTCAAGCTTTCCTTTTCTTCATGTCTCTAAATGTTTTCTATCCTCCTCACCCTTTTCCAAGCTGAGAACTTTGAAGCTGTTTCTCCCCCCTGTGAATCTGCTGCTTTCTTGCACAATTAGCACCTCAGTTCACCTGCTAGACATGCTCACAGTGCTGCTTTTATTCCTCGATGTCAGGGAAGATGAGATTGCAGCTTATAAGCTTTGCTTTAATGTTAGGTCTCCTTGCTGCATGGTGGTGTTTGTTTTCTTAGTCTGGGCCTGACTGCCCCAGCAGTCACACAGCTCCTAATTGAGGAGGTACAGCTTTATTCATCTGGAGGTTTCTCCTCCCTAGGGTAGTCAAAATCTTTCTTCCCCTGGATCACATGGGAGGCCCAATGTAATATTCAATTTAGTTTTCAAAATTAGTTTGGCTACTTCAAAAAATTACTTAAGAGCATACTCAGTGTAAGCTTTGTATTTTTTTCAAGATTCTGCTTGCAGTAAACCAAGAAGCAGTTCAGATTTTAACTTATTTCTCTCCCCTGGATATCAGTCACTTCACAGGTTTCACAGTCAGAGTGGGTTTCAGGATTATGTCTGCCATTACTTCAGGGCCGTCTGGGAAACCAAACCATGTGGCATATGCAGAGTTAAACTGTGTGTTGTTTTTTAAAGTTCTCCTTATGACTGCTTCACCAGACTTGCTGCAAAAAGGCAAAAATCTTTCCCAGCTAAGATTATAGGGATTTTTTTATTATCGTGACAAATCTATCTAAACAAGTATGAAAATTAAATTAATTCATTGCAAATTTTTTTCAGAGTCACAGAAGCTGTGGGGGAACCTCAGGGCTACTCTACAGCAGTTTTCAACATTTACAATCCCTAGCACATACCAGAGTTTTCAACCTTTGGGAAAAAACAACATAAACCTTCATCTTTCTAGTTGCTTTTAATAGCTGGAAGAAAGGCAACAGAAATCTTATCTCAAAGCTAGCTACACCGAATAACTAGGGTTTGTTATGATAGCTCAGGCTGGAGCCTTTCACTATTTTAGAGTGAGACTGTTGGGCTAATTTCAGTTAGGTACTCCCATAGGAATGCCCCTATACATCCTGATTGATGGAAATCTACTTCCTATGCAGAAAAGGTTATAAGAATTGCAAATTTCTCAGTCTATGTCTCTGGAATTTCAATAGTTTCTGTAAGATTTCAGAGTTCCTCACTACCTGGCTGTACTGCAAAGCTCATAAACCCTACAAGAGCAAAGACCTTCTGGTCCAGGTAGCATACAATGCTCATAAATTTTATAGCAGCAGGGAGAAGTGCTGAAGGCAAAAGTCTCTCTGGTACTCCAGCTTTATAAATGCCACTGGTGTCATTAGCCTGTTGGGTGTTCCTGATCCTAGCCAAAATAAGATCAAAGAGGGATGCTTTCTGATACTTAAATATGAATACATTTTAATCTCTTCTTGCTTTCTCAACCCTGAATTGTAAAATGCCAGCTGCACTGGAAAAAAAAGTTCTGTCTTTCTGATATCCTACACAAAAAAAAAAAAAAAGATTTCACATGAAATCAAAGTAACGCGTGAAGAAAATACTCATTTGTAACGAAATGTTTGTGTAGGACATGTGAATATTCATTTGTGTTTTCATCAAGTTCCTAAACAGACTGGTACATTTCTATTTTCAGAAGAAAAGAGACAAAATTAAATAAATCAGATAAGTCCTTCTGGAACATCCTGGGTTTTTCAGGTCCATTGCTGCCATTGTCCCAACTGCAGATGGGGCCCATTGGGACACACCTGAGCTTGAACCAACCTAGCAGGGATATCTGGGGCAGGGAGGCTGCCAGAGCACAAGGCCTGGTGCAGGCTTGGGTATTTTTATAGGAACCATGGCAGAATAATGCCTGAGGAAGGGACTAGCTTCTTAATTTTATATACATCACTTCCTTTATCAATAAACAATTAAAACAAATTCACATTTGACAGAGTCCATTCAAAAGGAGGACGTGTGTTTTGTGGAGCTGAAAGCATTTCGTCAGTACTGTTTGAAAAGCAGGATGCTATGCTCTATAATTTATCAATTTAAAAGGAAGTTGTGCTCTCCACAGAGATCCAAGAAAATTTGTTGGCTTCAAAAGGGGCTGTTAAGAGGAGAAAGAAAACAGGTTTTGGGCAAACCAATTGTTACAATAATTATGTTTTTTGTTGAAATGGATCACAAGAAATATAAAAAATGTTCCTGGAGCTGGATTGGCTTTCATTATATATGATTCCATCACTTTCGTTTTTAGACTTCTTACATTCAGCTGACTTGTTATCTCTCCAGACCATGGTACTTCCTTACCAGTCACATTTTATGTTCACTTATTCACATTGCTACATTTCTCTGCTCTGTTGTCTCTGTCTCTGTTTTCAAGCTTTTGAATACAATTTCAGGTCTCTGTTATTGCAGTCTAGCTGCTGGAACCCCTAAAAGATACTGGTGTTCTGGAAATTTCAGTTAGAGGTTCATAACCTATTTTTAGCCCCACACTAATGTCATGCCTGCCTATGCTGTTGTACCAAGTAAAGTGAATCCACTCCATGCATTAACACAGAACTGCTTCAGTCTTGGGTCTGCCTGTATCCAAGTGTTGTGCTTTCTGTGGGAGGAGACTTTCCTGTCATTTGTTGCTGTGCATGCAACACAAGGAACCAGGCAAAGCCAAAAGGAAGGCCCTTTCTTCACCCCATATGATGTGCTCTTCTGGAGAATTTTATGGTTCCCATTTACTCAACCCATCCTTCCTGGAAACTGCTCCTCTCCTGTATCCACAGCACAAGTGCAGCCATGCCTTGAATCTGTGCATGGAAAATGGTGTGATTCTGTCATCTGCCACATCTGGGAGGACCACCACCACCAGGGAGAGGGGCCAGAGACCCTCAGACCACCTGTACTGCACCTGGTACAGGTACCATGACCTGGTACCTTTAGTGAACAGAGATACAAATCCAGCTGACTGGTGGGCTCTGTGGGGGGCAGTGGTTTCTTGAAACACACTTTCTTGAGCTTTGCAGGCATAGCAAATGTAAGGGATGGAAGACAAAGCTGCTTTGAAGGCTGAGAGACGGTAGTTATTTAAATTATTTCTGAAGCAAATACTTTGAAAACTGGAGCACAGGGAAGAGGCAAAATTAATTGATAAAATCAGAGCTGATTTCCAGCTGAGCTCTACAACATGTGGGGAATGATCCCCCCCACACAGGGAACCAGAACAGGGTAATGCAGTGAGGACTAAAGCCCTCAGTTTGTCCTTCAACACCACGTGCTCAGAATAAAGAGGGGGGATGTCCTGATGTATAAGGATCAAATAATAAAATATGTCCTTGAAGACACAGCATGAAGTGCTGTGAAATTATTCCTTAAAGACCTGTAGCTGCCCTGGAAGCCCCTGGCCTCATTCTTTGCAATCAGAGAGTTTCAGAACAATTCCCCCAGATGCCTGCCTTGCTCTCTCTCCAGGGACTCGGAGGGGAGCAAAGGGTAACAAACCAGCTGAGGTCTGGTCAGGCTTAGTGCCTGCCTCCAGCTTTTAGTGGCCAGATAAAGGTTATCCCACCAGTTATAAAGGTGTGCAAGAGCAGACTCCTGCAGGAAGGCATCCAGGTGCTAAGAGGATCTGTGCTTTACCCTGGATAAAATGTATCTGCTGTGCAAGTAGATAAAGATCACTTACTTCAGCTTTCTGCAGGAATGGACTCAGACATCATCAGCCACATAATAGCAACTGATCAAGTCAAAGAGAGTCATAGAATGGTTTGGAAGGAATCTTAAAGATCATCTAGGTCCCACCCTCTGCTGTGGGCAGGGACACCTTCCATAGGCCACATTACTCATGTCATATCCAATCTGGCCTTGAACTCTTCCAGGGATGGGGCATCCACAAATTCACTGGGCAGCCTGTTCTAGTATAGCATCACTCTCCTAGTGAAGAATTAGTTTCTAATAAATCTTAAATAATAAATAAATAGAAACTAAATAATAAATAAATAATGATGTCTCACATCTTCCATATGCTTTCACAAACAACACTATCAGGTCTGCCTTGGACTAGAAGTGCCACAGCCGAGGGGCATCTGTCAGGAAGAGAAAGACAAGAGTTTCTGGCAGATCCTTCATGGGTGGTATCACATGCTCATTTATACCAGTGATGCATTAAAACTGTTCTTTTTGTATACAGCAAACTTACAGAAAATGAGTGTGCAAACCTATCAGAAAAGCAGTCTCTCCTTCTGGCTCCTGTGTGACTCTGCTGTGAGCATCACAAAATCCTGGTTTTTAACTGCTGTCTGTAACAGGTGGAGGGAGGGTAAGGCAGGAGGTCCTTGAGAAACTGAACAACTTGCAATCCCTGCCCTGGCAGGTGCTATTCCTTACTCCTAGGAGATGGCTCCATAGATTTGTTTGGGAAAAGAAATCCATATCTGATGTTGCATAAAAATTGCAAGCAAGATTTCTGGTTACAGGAAGAACAAGGAGCATATGAAGGTGATCCCATGTTGTCTCCTTCAGATCAAAGTAATGTGGCCTGTTCCTCATTCCCATGGACTCAAGATCAAAGGGATCAAGACTTGACCTGAAACCTCTAACAGGTTCCCTAATGGGCATCACCAGCAGACAGAATTCAACAGAAAATGGTTCTTCATTAACTGAAATGCAGATGTGAACCCTTCTAGGATTTTTTAAGTCAAAGGGGAGAGAAAAAGGATGTTTTGCACTTCAACATGTAACACTATTTCATGCACTTACAAAAATAATCTCATTTCTTGGGGTGGGGCCAGGGTGAGCTGCAAGCTGGTTTTGAACTGTGGTGCTGGGGGCTCGAGGCTTTTCCTTTCCCAGGCATGGTGTTGGAGCATATCCATGTCACCAAGGTCAGCATGGCTCCTCTGGTGCAAGGAGCTACTAAGAGAGGAAAATCAGCTGCTGGCACATGATATCTGAGGAAAAGGGCTAAAAATACTGACAAGAGTCCTTGCAGTTTCTGCCTGGGTTCAGGTGGCAGAGCTGGTGGTCTCCAGCTGGGTACAGGTCACACCTCTCCCTGGTACAGGTGGAACTCCAGCCTCAGCCCTGACCTTCCTTCACCTGCATAAAGCATACTCCTTGTGCTGCAAGTGCTTTTGATCCATCTCCAGCCATGGCCAGAGATCTCTGGGGTTCTTCTCAAATCTGCCTTGTTATGAGGTTGCAAACATAGCCCATCTCAGTTTTTCTCCCTGAAGTCCTTCTGTCTTTTTCAAGCTTCTTTGAAGGAAGGACTTTGCTTTTTACAGATGGGTTTCTGGGTCAGCACTATCAAATAATACTGGTACTGAGGGCACATTTTATTCTAGTAAGATAACTTATATCAGTTTCACAAATGAAGCAATTTTTAGTGGCAGAGAACTTTTTATTGTATAACTATTTCTGACCTCATTTTTTCAATTGTGGGAATACTTTTCTTTTGCACTACCAGTTGGTTCATAGCAATAATCATTTAAGCTAAAGTGAAGTAAATAGTCTTTCTATGCTTTTTCTTAATCAGAAGCAGCTGCACTTTGGGTATTTGTCAGCAAATTTCACCTACACATGAAAAAAGAAAACACAGACTATGCTTCAGAATATGTTTCACTTACCACAAGATAAGCACACCATTTGATCATTGTGTTATTTATCAATTTTCCACAAGCATAGATTTTAATGCACTTGTTTGCTCTGTGTGGTTTTTTGTGAAAGGGAGAGATTTGTTTTCCTTTCTGCACCCATCCTGGAGAGCGGCAAGCACAACTCTTCCAGGCATATCCCAGAAATGCACCTGGCAGCTGCGGCATCTCAGAAACCTGAAAACTTGCAGATTGGTTAAAGGTCTTTGGGTGACTGTGGGGCACTGAGAGGTTGCTGTCACTGAAGTCCTAAGGACAAAACCTCTGAAGTAAGCCCCGATATTTAATTCATTTCTTCAGACCCTTACAACCATTTAGCAGCTGCAGGACCCATCAATATACTTGCAGCATTACTAGTGTGCTTGCAATGTGCCATAAAAGGGATGGAACCTTCTGCACTCACAGGCAGCATTTCCAGACTGCTCCAATGATTGTGTGAAAGTGAGAATCTGCATAATTTCCCCATCTGACAGGGAAATGGTACCTGGAGAATAATTTTGAAGGCATAGTTTTTAAAAGGAAAATCTAAAAATATTTACTTTAAAAAGGGGGTAACATTCATCTGGATGCAGGCTGCCCAAAAACTTAGGCTTGGTTTCTAAATCCCATATATTCTTCAAAATACATGTTCTCTCCAAATGAAGCCATATCTTCAGCTTAATACATTTTTTGTGTCGAGCTCAACCATCCATCTCAAAAGTTGAATACGCTAATTCAGAGCATTCAAGATTTACTAATGTAGCTCTCAAATTGTAATGCAGATAACAGTGCCTCTCTGTGAAAGCATTCAATTTAGAGATAAAATAGAAAAGGACTCTATTCTGCATTTCAGTGTTGATATAATTTAAATGCCACAACAGTGCAATTCATTCTTGCATGCCTTTGGCTAACTGCCATCACAAAAATGATGTGTGGGGAGAGGGAGAAAGAGAGAAGTTATTACAGAACAAGTATACTGGGAAAAGGGTGATTTTTATGGTAGGAACTGTACCTGTGCTATTATTTTTGTTGCAGAGCTCCAGATACACTCTGGCCATAAATTGTCAATGGGAAGGCTTGTCCCATAAAATACATTATTTTTTGAGGTCTGCCAATGATTTTTCTATTATCAGTTCTAGTAATTATTGCATTTGCAAGCAAAGAAACAGTAGAACTGAGAACTGAAAAGCAAGACTCTCAGAGATTTCCTGGATTCAAACATTCAAGCAGAGTTACCCTCAGTAAATGGTTTCAATGCTCTGAGGAGGCTTTTACCTCTGTGTGCTGCAGTGCCAGGAGTCTCAATGGACAAGATATCTGAATGGGAGAATCTGGGTATTTTGCACTCAGATTTTCCTGGCTGTATAGTTTTAGAATTATTTGCTCACACTAGAATTAGTGGGAATAAATTATTTTTAACTAACTCTAAATATTTTGACTCGTGCAATAAAAAGAGACACGCACTTGAACTTTAGCAAACCTGGGAAAAGTCTCATAAATATTAAAGAGTGGTACATTTTGTGCAAAGTCCCTTTAAGCAAGCCTACCTATTTCCATAGGGCAATGGTGTCTCAAGTCTCTTTGAATAAAAATTGGTGATCATGTTTCTTTTAAAATAAATAATGCATTAAAAGTTTCTGTAAGAGCTCACTCCCAATACAATTCACCCATTCTCAAGCCAATACTGTGGTCCAAAACAAATTTTCAGATCATCCACAAGGTATTTCAATCAAAACAACAAAACAGCTGTCAGTTTTCACCATCTCTTTTCTTACAGTAATTCTTCATTTTACTTGAATTCCCATTTAACAAGTCTTTCTCTTGTTCAGAGATGAGCTGGTTTCTGAAGTCTGCAAATGCTGTGTCATTCATTTAGAGGAAGCCTCAGTCAATGTGATCATTTGAAGTTAGCGTATTTTAAGAACACAGAATTAAATTGTAAAATATTTTGGCTGCCTTACAGTGAGGATTGCAGCAGTGAGGAGTGATGTTTATTTTTTATTAGGAAAATAAACTGTAAAGGGACAAAATAGTAGAGCAGAGTGAGGGAGATGGACTAGTTCTGGTTGTGTCCTCAACAGAGTGACTGCTGTCTGTGTCCAGAGGCAGGATTACTGTCAACACAGTGTTGATTTCTACTTGGAATCACAGGAAGCACCATATGAAACAAGCCTGGTCCTTATTTCCTCATAACCCAGTCTGGCAGGTGCCCGTGAGCGTGTGCATCTGTGCTGAGGTGGAGCACAGCAGAGTCCGTGTGCAGCCGTGGCAGAGCAGTGCTTGGTGGTCCTCAGTGCTCACAGCCACATCCACTGTGGCTGCATGAAGCCACATTTGCACTCTTTCACTTCGACAGAGCACAGCATTGTTGTGGCTGGACTGCACCTACATCAAAGCCAGTGAAGTCCAGGGGGTGCTGCACTGTGCAGCAGGAGCACAGGCCTCTGCTTGTTCAGTTGTCTTTCCACCATGCACCACTCTGTGGTGTACGTTCCAGGAAGCCACAGAAACTGTAAAAATCTTACAGTGGTCCAGGTAATGGCTAGCTTAAAAAACAGATAGAAGTTTATTTTTCTATTTAATTTTATCTGATGTCAGTGTGTGTTGCTAGCACTATAGGTGTTTGATCCTCTTGTTTACTCTGTAAGGCTCTTTGTTACTTGATACCTTGAAATAAGGATATCCATGGGCTATTAACCTTTTTGTTTTCTAATTAAAAAGATGGCATTTCCTCAGATGTAGATAAGTGCTGCCTTCTAAATACTTCAAATGTTACTTTCCTTTTGATTTATAGAAGGGTAAAGAACAATTTTCTTTGGTATATCTGCTTTTGTTCAGTCATCCTCTAAAGAGTCACAGTCTTTTCAGTTTGTCTCTAAAGCAAGACTTATTTTCTGCCTTTATTGTGCTATATTCATTTATATTTGCACTATCCCTTTCTTTCTAGTTAAACTCTGTTTTCTTGAGATATGAAGCTGAGAACAGACATACTGTTGAAAGCAAGGGTGAGCATTTTGTTTACTTTGGGACCTTATGAGTTAAGAATTTTCTGTCCTGTTGCTTTGGCCTCCCAGTGTTTTGAGTGTTTCTGAAAGCAGAAGTTCATACTTCTACAGCATGGACACAGGGCTTTTGTGGCTGCACTGCATTTCCATACTAGTAATGCAGAAGAGTCATTCAGACCACTTCCCTCACATTTGTCTGTTTGACAGCTGTCACATTGTTTCAGCAGGATTCTCTTGAGGAGATCCTCCTGGTTTTTTCTAGTTTTGATTAATCTGAGTAATTTTTTTTCTATTTGTTTATACTTTGTTTTTCTTGGGTCATATATAAATATAATAATTAAACACCCTAGTTTCAGTCAGGAACTTCATGCTCAAGCGTAACTTTCTGTCTAGAGACAAGTGACCCTTTATTGATCCATGTGTTCCTACAGTGTTTACAGGCCACATCACTGCTTATCTTTCATGCCATGATTTACTTATCTTCTTAAATAGAACTCTGACAGTGGATTTTTGAACCTGCTGCTGAACTGTCAGCTGCTTCTGTTTCCATTTGCTATCTCATAGGATGGTGAAAAATGAAACTATCTCTCTGAGTCCCTTTCCCTGAGCAGCAGTTTAAGCAGTGCAAGAATCATAGTTGTGACCAATCCATTTGCCTTTTGTTTCTCTTATTCTAGAAAGGACAGCTGAAAAATCTTCCCTGCTACAACATTTGACTTATGCCTTTCTTGTTGACTGATTCTTCCTATTATACTCTTGTCTTTCTCTATCTTAAATTAAATCAACATTAGATATCATTGAAGCCAGACATCCTTTGAAACTTCATGCTGATTGGCAGAGGCAGATATCACTAAGCAGCAGAATCAACTTAAGGAAAGGAAGATACAGCTACTTTATAAATGTATTTTCTTTTTTTTTCCTTCATTCTTCCTTGTGCTTCTAAAAGAGAAGTAGCAGCGCTCTTTGATCCTGGAAGACTGCAACACATTGATGAGTGGAACAAAACCTTTTCCTTGCCTGTTATGAGACAAAATATTTCATTCTTTCCCATAATTTTTACTGTTAGATTGCTCTGAAAATTGCAGAACAAAGCAGCAGATATTAAAAAGAAAGCAATTATCTCAGCTTTTTACAAGATTCTAAAAGGACTGGAGAAATGCATTGCATTAAAAATCCATTCTGGCCAATAAATGCTGCCTCTGGCTCGAGAAGCCCCTGACCTGTAACACCCTGCGGAGTGGGGAAAGATCCCTGTGTACTTCCCCTGTGCAGTCATTCCTTCCTTTTTGTGCTGGCTGCTCTTCGCAGCTGTGGAAGAAAAGCTGCTGGGCAGGACAAAGACCTCTGTGAGGTCCAGCTCTCTGGGGACACATGGCAGGGACAGCTCTTGAGTGGTGATGCCTGTCTGGGTGTGTGGAAAACCAGGTCTGTCCCAGAGAAACACGGGTGAGCCCGTACACCTCATTGTAAGGTAGCTGGGAGCTCTCCTCGCTTACACAGAGGACGGGAATTTGGAGCTGCTGAACAAGCATCTGATCACTTTCTCACTTTTTACAAAAGCAAAAGCTTCCATGAGAAGGCAGGCACTTCGATACAGAGGGTATTGTTCCTTTGTGAAATTCTTTAATGAAGATTACAGAAACTGTTCTCAGCACCTTTGAAATGGTGTCTTTGATCAGCTGCGTTGCAAAGATGGGCTGAGGTAAAAGACAGGGAGAGAATGCATGGTTTCTTTTAATTAAAATGATTGATTACTACAGTGTGGGATAGTCCAAAACTGATTAATGTTCTTAATGCATTACTTTATTTGTGGATTTCTTTGTAAGTCTCTTGTGGATGTACATTATCAATACCTTCCTTTGCTAAAGCAAATTATTTTTCCCCCTCTTTTTTTAGGACACAGAATTAGCACACTCAGAAGTACAGACAAAAAATCTGAGGTTGCTTATTAATAGGCAAGAGATGTAAGTTATTGTTATCTAAAACAGACAACCTTCTAATAACCTTTCCCAGAAAGGCAAGATGCAGAATGAGATAGAAGTAATTAGAGAAGTCACAAATGTTAAATTACAGCTTCTGAGTAACAGTTTAACCACTGATTAGTTCATGCTGGTCAGCGTTTTGCCCTTTAGGAGGACAAGGTGTAAATCCCACTTGAGGGCTGACCTTATTATCCCCCTGCATGATGGACTGGGGCCCCTTGCCACAGCCTGGTCCTGCCAGAGCATCCCCTTCCTCCCATGGTGCTGCCCACGACGTGATAGTCCTGCATTTCCCCCAGCACTCAGCAGCCCTTCTCAACAGGGAGATGCTGAGGGATTGGGGGCTTTTGTGGGGGCTGCTGCTCTCAGCTGAATCAAAAAGAGATGACATGTCCACATCTAGAGTTTGGCAGAAGTGATGGCAAATTGGTCACTTGATTGATAGTGTTTCTGCTTGGTTGGGAAAGCATGAAAGTGGCACATCTTCAGTCTCTGATCCCATCACACATCCCATGCATGGTGGTAGTGCTGTCCTGTCAGACGGAAGGTCCCTATCTCTCTGGGATTTCTGACTCTTCAGTGGAAGTTGCTGGAAGAAAATATCTCTTAAATCTCAAATTTAGTAACTCTGGAACAAGATTTTTGAATTGCATAGGTGCTTAACACCTGGTTAGAAGCCGCTCAACTGCTTGACAGTAGTCAAATTCACCTTCATTAGAGGGACTTGATGCCAGTGCCACTCTCCCTATGCTGCAGCCATCAGTTATCATTGGTCCCTTTCAAAGATCCCAGGAGATGTCTCACTGAAGGGGCTGCCTTGGGTCAATTGTTCCAGGGAGGACAGAGGATCCTGTAATTTTTTGTTTGTCAATCATCCTTCCTTCCTAAAGCCAAGGCACCTCCTCCTGTGGAGTGCCAAAGCTCATCTGCTGTGTGCTGGCAGGAGCCTTTCACAATGCAATCTGTGTAACTCTGGGCCACTGTGGAACTGTGACTATGGAAAGAACTATTCATTCTGCAGGCAAGTATCCAGTGGCTTCTTGGCTGGAGGGAAAAGAACTGGATCAGCTCCATCCATCCAGAAGGCTTCAGCAGTAGATATTTCTCTTCTGCTTTGACTTCAGCCCATGAAGGTATTACCCCTACAAGGGCAGTGCCCAGGGCATGACAAGTGCTCATGTCCAGGGCTGCACTGCAGTTGCCCATCATTTGAGGCAGTTAAGGAATTTTATATGGTGAGAAAGTAGGCTGCTGGTTTTTTTTCCTAAGTTCTCCATGCTCATCAAGTTTGAAAGCCTAGGGCAAGATTAATTAAAATCAATGGAGCAAAGCAAATTAAGCACTTTAAAGTGCTCTTTGGGGGCTATCAAAACTAGAATAATTCAAAATAAATAGTCAAATATCTGGGGCTTGTTATGAGACTATTTTATCATTCTGCCCATTCATCTGCTCTATCTCTCTCTTATTTCTTTATCTGTTTTTCACAGAACTCAGCAGATGTTTTTTCCTCAGCATTTCACACCAACATGTTTCTGTGCAATCTCAGGACTCTGCTCCCACACACTTAAAATAAATTTCACCCTGCAAACACGCAGCCTAATCCAGCAACTTTTACTCACACTAGTAAGCCTTGCAGATATATAAATAGCACTGTTCAGATTAATGGAATGTTTTTTTTAAAAAAAGAATACATTCACAATTCTAAATAATCAAGGGATGAAAATATGCATTTTGCCTTGACTAGAAGAAGCACAATTTTTCATTGTGTATGATTATCAGGAAAAACCCTATCACTTGCAGATATCTCCTAATTCCTCAAGCTGTCTCCTCAGTTGTCCTCCAGATTAACACCTGGACTAAACTCTACATCCTCCATACAGGAGGAGTTGTAAGGGTAGGTATTCACTCAAAGAAAGCTCAGGTGTGTTTGGTTTTGGGTTTTAATTCCGTCTGTGCTTCTGACACATGAGAGTTCCTATATGACCCTGTTTGGTCAGAAAATCTGCTAACTAATGTATGGCTGCTTCTGCTTGAGGTCTTAGTGACCCTTTTAAAGTGATTCCAGCTTGTTCAGTGCTTCCTAGTGTAATTCCAGATGTTATGGGGGGGCTGTGAAGGTAGTCATTGAAATCTCTAGCAAAGCAATCATTGCATTAAGCTATATTCAGCCTGATTACACAAGCGAAACAGTGGCATTTATAATTCTGATGCCTATTTAGTAAACTTGATACTGCATTTACCACTTGAAGGTGCAGGAATCTGGAAGTACATCCTCTGGATTAGATTGTGCCTTTGGCTCTGTGTGGTAGGAAGTAGACTGAGTCTGCAGTGCTCTGAGCCACCAGGCTGCTCTCCACACCAAGGCAGTGGTATTCCATGATGAGTAGGAAACACTTACCTGCAGCTCCTGTTATCTGTGTGGCAGCAGAAAACAGACGAGCATACATTTCAAGCTACCACATAGAGTTGTTACTTCAGGTCTAATTTTTTAACCTCTTCAGTAATTTTCAGAGCTCTCTCCCTTTAGCTGGGTGATTGGAGTGACACTGAAGGGCACTTGTTTCCAGAAGGCTCCTTTGCTTCCTGAGTGTGAGAGATATTGCTACCCACAGCAGAGCTGCTGGTCCTCTGACTCCTGAAATCATTTTGTGGACCCTGAATACAATTTTTATTTTGGAAAAAAAATTTGGTTTTTTCTCTGCCAAAGTTAAATTCCTGATAGTTTGCTCAAGTCAATGTAGAGACATCATGAAAGCTGTGTGCCAAAATGAGCCATTGCATTGACCCAGGACTTCATTATAAGGATACTACAGTTTTCATTCTTACTGAGTGTCTTTTTGTCACATGCAGACGTCTCAAAGTATGAGATCCAATTTTTTATGTGAACCTTGAACAGAAAATAAACTGAAGGCTAATGTGTGGCCTGGGTGAATGGATACATACACTAAATTCTCCTAGAGACACACCAGTCTAAAGGTTTCAGCTCAATAATCTACAACCAGCACTTTCTGGATGAATACGCTTCATCACAAAGCCTGATGGAAGGCTAGGAAGGTAACCCAAGTGCTTGCAGGGATTCAGCATCTCTGTTGCATGCTAAAGTTGTTGGCTTTTGTTGGTATAGTTGACAGACAAGAGAAATAAAGGAAAAAGGTAACTAATTCAGATTAAAACCCTTTTCTATGGCAAATTACACAGCTGTTACTTTATTTTTAGGACACTTTGACATTAAGATTAACAACTTGGTAAAAATAAGTGGAAACTTTCAAGGTTTTTATTGTTGGGAATTGGGAGAATACTAAGAATCTACTAATCTAATACTAAGAGAATCTAAGTCTTCAGAGGCTTTTTCCTGTAATTCCCTCTACAAGTTATTCCAAGGGTTATTGTAAACAAAGAGTACCTAGTTATCCTTCTGCATGGGAGAGAAAAAGGCTTTTTGCCCCTTCTCACTGCTTTTAAAACACAGATAGTTAAAAATAAGCAATTTAGGTGTATTTCTGCATTGGAAACTAACTTTTTCAAGGTTTGGGTCTTGTATTGGTTTGTTATCCTTACAAAAATCTCAGCTGAATAGGGAAGGGCATACTAAGAATTTGCCTTCCTGAGGAAAGGTTTGATTTACTCCAGTTAAAGAAATTAGTCAAACATTACAGAAAATTTCTTTTTGATCGATTTGTAGTTTCAAATAAACAATCCATTTTGGGCTGACTTGCACTCAGTGTTTGCTTCTCGTGAATGTTTGAGTGATGTGGTTTTACTGGCATTCACACTCACAGCAAGTGAATACATACTCTATTCAATTAATATTACTTCTTTTCACATGGCAATTAAAGACCCCCACTGGGACTGGAGCTCCAAGGAGACAGTTTACAGGAGGAAACTTTCAAGACCCACATCCTATAATTCATGGCTTCTTTTTAAGGGTTTCTGCCATTCTTCCCTAATTCCTTCTCCCCTTTCTAGTTCCACATTTGAAAGAAACTTGCAAATAAAAAACAAAAATAAAAACATCTAAGCTCCTTTTGTCCTATGTCCTGTTCAAACCTCACCATGTACTTCTTTCTCTATTTTAATGTTGACATAAACAATTGGCATCTTTGGAAAATTTTAATTCTGAAAACTTAAATTTTCAGGTGTTTGTAGGGGAAAATCTATTTTATCTACTACTGTCCTCTGAGGTGATATAAATATTACAGTCACGTAGTAATACAGTTGCTGTCCTCTCATCTAATAAAGTGTAATATAAATCAGAAAGGCTTCCTTATATATATTTTACTCTTTAGAAAGTTTTATAGACTGGTAGCTTCATCAGAACTGGAGACTGACTAGCCTTGCTCAAAAAGCAGTTTTCTGAAGAAAATGTCCCAAAAGGGCAGATGTGATGCAGAGGCTGTGGGAGCCCTCTGTACAGTCCTGTAAATACTGTGTATTTCAGTGGGAATTAAACAGCTGATCTTTTGCTCAGTGGAAAGCTAAGGCCTAAAGCATCTCACCAGGCCTTGCTTTCAGAAAGTTAATGTAGTATTAACTGGTCTTCTAGGCTTCCTCATCAGTAACGGAGGGAGTGAAGGTCTGTACCTCCAAGGAGAGAGTTTGCCATGTTGGGATGGGTGCCTGAGCTGCACAGCGTGAGTCACTCACCAGCTGTGCTTCTTTCTTTTCACAGTCACAGACAACAGCCTTAGAGGAGAAGATCTGCTCCTGGATCTTCCTGTGAGGCAGCACAAATGCCACTGGGCAGGGTAATCCTTTCTGGAGTTCTCCATATTGCCGGGAACCACACCAGTAGCTCTGGTTCCTGCCAGACAGGCAAAGTGCTACTGCTGAGCCCCAGCAGTTCACGAGGTCATGGTGCCCAGGTCAGGTCCCCGCCACAAGCTGACAACTGGGAAGTGTGAAATGGTTGGTAGGCAGCCTGTGCTGGCAGGAGAGTGGATGGGGACCTGTGTCAGCCCTTGGAGAGGAAGAAACTGCTGGGAGGGGTCTGTCTCTTCTTCCCAACATCAGCAGATCACTGCAGGAGAATGCCCTTTGTTCACCAAGAGAAGGATGAAATAATATGCAGGCAATATGCATTATTTTTCCCAGTCTTGCTTTTCTGGTTGTCAGGTTGCCTGGGTGCATGTCTGCCACAGGAGAGCATCACTAGCTGTGGACAATGCTCTTGAAACTCCTGTCAGAGCAGGGCTTCATGCTTCCCTGCATTACCAGCTGTAGAAGCAGCTGCCAAGAACATCTCAAATATATTCTCATGATTCAGTCGCACCTGAAGGTTACACAGAAGAAGGAAAATGGCTCATGGTGGCAATCCACAGCCCAGTTCCTGTGTCTCTCAGCAGGGGACTCTGCTGTGAGCATCATCCCCACATGCCATCAGATAAGAACATCATCCATCATGGTCTGTGACATTTTCACCTATAGAAAATCCCATCCATTTACAAACTGTATAGCCCTCACCAAAATACTTGCCTTTGAATGCTTCTCCATAGACACAACATTCTTCCTCACCATCAAAAGCAAAATAAGTTGCAATGAGCTGCTATTGTTCAAAAGCCAGTATCCTATAATAATCATATGCTTTAATGAAAACCTGTCCATGCCACTGTTTGGTTTCCCTGTTTACTGTGACTTTCTGTGATTCAGGTGCAAATTTCTGATGTTAAACATGGTGTCTTATTGCTTTTTTACTGTGATAAATGTTAGGGGGGATCAGTGAGCTTTTGTCTGAGGAAAAAAATCCTTATTAATTACATAAAAATAGCAACATTTCACTATGTGCATGTTTGTATTTTTTAAATAATTAGAGGATGTCATGGTTTAAGCCCAGACATAAACTGATCCTCACACAGCCACTCACTCACTTTCCTTCAGTGGGATGGGGGAAAGTACTAAAAGAGTAAAGCTGAGAAAACTTGTGGGTTGGATAAAGACCATTTAATAGGTAAAGCAAAAGTCTTATGTACCAAACAAAACAAAACAATTAATTCACCACTTCTCATGGTCAGGCAGATATAAGTATCCCAGTCAAAACCAGCACAGAGAACTCCATAACACAGAAGTGAAACCGAGAAGAAATTATTGTGCTTGAGTACTGAAGATACAGGTTTTGTAAAAAATTTGACAAATATTTGATTTACATCTTTGTAATCTCAAGCAAAGTAATTGGATATTTTGAATACATAGGAAAATTTTACTTTGAGGGGTCATACGTTACATTCTGTCTTCAGCAACAAATGAATGATGGCAGCCTTCTTGCCTGTAGTAGCACAAGCTGGGGTGGTTAGGGAAAAGTTTCAGAACCCCCTTTGCCAGTAAAGCAGTGAGAGCATCTTGCAGGATAAGTAGTCTCTTGCATTTATACTTCCACCCGCTGCTTCTTTCAGGGCTAGTGTGGATGCAATGATTTCTCTGGCCCAGAGGCTGTATTTAGACCATCCCATTTTAGAAGGTTACAGCTGAAAATATTACAAATTTCATTCCTTCTCCCCTCTTGTAATGTATGCTTAATATACATTGCGTTTCACTCCACTTGGACCATGAAATTGGTTACATGGAGAGTTTTACAACATCTGCTCCAGCACTGTAGGAGAATGATTGGGAGTAAGTATCCTTAAATGTTGGCACTGTGTGGTTCTTTCCATCATACTTCCATGATAGCATTGCCTTGGCTGGCAACATTTTTTTGTACTTAGAGATTGTGAATTTGCTTGTTTTACAGATATTCTTGCTGTGCAAAAGAGGACAGGCAAAAGGGACTTTATTATGAGTTTTATCAAGTTACAGATTCCCACAAAAGACAGAAATTAGTCTCTTCAGTTTTCTTAACTATTTTATGCTATTCTCACACCAACATGTTCTCTCCTGGCATGTATCTGTCATAGGAGACAGAAACTGCCATTTTAGACCAAAAAGTAATTTCCTTGTGTCTGGTATCCTTTGACAGAAAAAGTATAAATGGAGATGAATAGGTCTTCAAAGAATGTGTTGCTTTGGGATTTTTTTCTTACTTAAAATACAGCAAGGTGATCTCTCTGGATTAGGAAACATTTCAAAATCTAGGCCTAGCAGGGGGTTATTGACTGATGACTGTTTAATTTAGGCTTAAATAAAAATGTCCTGTCCAGGAACCGTGAGGAAGTTTTTCTATGTGACAGATCAGGAGTTGATAATCTTTAACTAATAGATAACTCCTCTCCCCTGAACAAAGGGGTTTTGTCTGAGAAGATACCACAGTGAAAAGTCATCTGTCCATCCCCTCCACCAAAGCAAGCCTCTGCTCTGAAGGCACTCCAAGGGTATGGACATGTTGTTCAAGCATTTCCATCCTGGGGACACCTTGAGATACTCTACACGAAGTCGCCTGTACAACCCAGCATGATGCTGCACAGAGGTGCACACTGACTACCTGCATTGCTCTCCATCTCAGAACTTGCCACTTCAGCATTATCTGGGGAAACCCTGCACTTTTTGGGACTGTGGATTCTCAACCTACTTGTGCATACCTTGGGAGAAGTGTAGATGTGCTTCCTGACAAGTAAGCTACAAAGCAACTGCAAAGCTTCCCTGACCAGGCCAGTAGAAAAAGTGCATCTCCATTGAGAGTCACTGTTTTCCTGCCCCATGCCATTTGCACAGTGGAATTGGCAACCCAATATGTCCAGCTATGCTGGGTTGAATTTCTCTCAGACATTGCCTGATTTCTGTGAGGACTCTGTGACTGCATATCTTTGTGTTAAGTGGTGTTCAGAGGAGGTTTCAACTGGAGAGCTGGAGGGAATGGGAAGAACAAGGAGATGGTAGAGACAAAAGCATCTCTGGACACAATCTCTCTTCATAGTCTTCAAGAGGCATCAGGAACATTGCCTACACCTAGTTGTCAGGATAAGAGCCTTACAGGTTCTTAAAAACTCAAATAATAGACTTAATAAATAAAAGTAATAATAAACTTAAAAGTAATACGAGAAAAAGGTACATCAAATTCCTTTTTCCTAGTCGTATCTGTGTGGGTGGCTCTCAAAAGGTACTTGCAGGGTGATTTATTCAGGGAACCTCTGTTTTGGGTTTGGCAACAAGTGCCCATCTGGGTTATCACATTCAGATTATCAACATCATCTGATCCTGTGAGAAACACATGAGGCTCTGTTAGATATGCCACATTAAAAAAAGAGATGCAGAGAGCTTTCAGTTTAGCTTTGTGAGATATTTAACAAAATTACTCTATGGACCTGTCTGCATAACAAGATTTTTAGCTTGGCTTCCCCTTGAAATGAGGTGTGTGTAATCTTGCTAACTATCTGTCATGTCCTTCTCAGAAATATTCTTAGCAATGGGCACACTTCAGACAGATCTAACACAGGAGAAGAGACCCAAATGCCATATCTTCCTGAGAGGTCTGACACTGACTGGTTTCACAAGAGTCCCAAATTAGTATAATCACTGGGTGAAAAACAGCAGTGAGAGGCCAGTGGTTATCAGTTTGACCCCATGGCTGGTGGGTGACAACCTGTGTACTGACAAATCAATAAACACATGGTGCTCAGCATGGAGCTGACAACCAGTTGCAGCATCTGCTGTGTTTTATCTGGTCAGCAGTTAGAGCATAAAGGAGTGAGGAGATCTCTTTCTGCTTCAGGAATTTGAAGAGAAGGAATAAGAGACTTGGTGAGGTCTTGTACCTGAGAGATAGTGATATAGGAGACAAAGCTGTAAAAACATTGCCTTGCCCTGCTAGTCCCTAAAAAGCCCAGGTTTTTAATGCCACTGGATTAAATACTAACCAACGTTTTCACTTCACAGCACTTACCTTAGAACTAACACCCAAAATACTAATGTTTGTGAGGTATTCTCACATTATCCTTTTTTGTGTTTGTATGCACATTGTTCATGTTGAATTCTCTGAATTCAGCATCTGTCCAGGACATGATTACTTAAAGCACTGCCCATTTACCAATTTTTCAGTAGAACTCAAGTGTTAATATTTTCCAAGTTTGAAATGGTTGAACAACATGATTTACAGAGTCTATCTACAATTATTTACAGAGTCTATTGAGCAGTTATCATTTCAATTTTGTAACTGTGGAAATCGAAATAGCAAGACAAGATGGAAAAATATATGACAGAAATTATACATAGATAATACACAAAAGTGGTAATAAATGGGTTAAATACAGGCCAAAAGAGCAGAATGGTAGAAAGTGTCAAATGGTGATTCAGCTTCCATAAAGACTAGCAGCAAGGGCTGTCATTTTGCTGTTCAGTTTGAAATGGGGATTCTCCACTGACTAAAAAATTGAGCCGTGATGTTGCCAGGGTATTCCCTTTACTATTTTACTCCTCTTTTGCTTTTCTTGAGGAGTACCCTCTTGTTAGCATGTGTTTTATATTTTTCTTTTCTTCCATATACCTCCTCCTGGCTACACTTTCTGGATTTCTTTCACCAGTCTTCTCTCCACCTTTACAGCAGAGCTTCCTCCATCAAGACAGCCTCTCACTCCTCCTCCTTCCTACTCTATCCAGTACAGCAGCATCTACTGCACTCTCAAAAGCCAAAGGATTTGTCAGCAGTTCAGCTTTTCCTTTCTTTACTCAATGCCCTCCTGAGCCTTCATTTCTGTCACTTTACCTATGCAAAGTGAGAGAAATATAAACAGATGTGATTATATTTTCATGCCCCATTGAACTATGCCATCATCTTGTTACCACCCTTATCTCCATCAGCTTTCCTTCTACCATCTCCCTGCCTTGACTTGGGTGGGAAATCACATGCAGTCCTATGCAGCAAACTCTTTGAAGCAGCAGAAGTGTCTTTCCTTTTCAGTGCTCTTTGACAAGTAATGTACATGAGAGTCCATGCTGCTAACTACTGCATATTTCACAAGCTCTGAATTGAATGAATTGACACCAGGGAAACCCACTTTTTTCCTATTCCCTGCACAGTGTGTTTAGACTTTACTGTTTAATCAAGTGATGCTTAGCTCATTTGAGCTGACTGATGTACAATTCTCAATTGTCAATTCCTACAGCCTAATAACTTAATAACACGGGATAAACAGTCATCACACTTGAACCCAGCAGCACACTGCACATTGAGGCAGAGATCTTGAATTCAAGGACAAAACTCATTCTGGGTCCACCCTTGTTGAACCAGAGGAGAAACCAGTAGGAAAGCTAGCCATGTGGTACAGTAGAATTGTAAAATTGGTTTTGGAGTTTGGGAGTTTTTTTAGTCAAAGACAAAATTGCGCACAAGTTTGTGTTTTCTGTCCAAAAAAAACCCCAGTACCTGGAGGTAGTTGAATGAATGCTAGAGAAAGTGGCTGTAGCTCAGTAGGCTTTATAAGTTGTAGAACATTTGGTCAAAAGTGTGTTTGGAAAGTGCTAATTAAGAGAAATATAAGAGTGGCTTCTAAAGCTTGAGTTCATCCATTATCCCGATTAGAGATCACAAATTGGAAACATCAACCATCCCCCCTGAAAACACTTTATGTAGCTGTTTCTTTCCATTACAGCATTAACTGAAGCATCTATGTGAAAATATTTAAAATTATTTGTAAGGAATACAGATCTTGAATTTGCTCTGACTTCTCAAAATTTCAATTATAAGTCTAGATGTCCTGAAGAATAAATTCACCATATGGATATGTCAGTGACACCATGATGTTCTTTTATGTGTAAAGCTTTTAATGGGATCATTATGCTGTAATGACATCAGTGCCAGTAATAGCCTTCTAAAGAACATTATTTGTTAAGGGACACTAAATCCACAAATCTACAGGTTAAATCTGCCATTTCTGTGAGCATGTCACACATATAGCACAGGCAGAGCTATGTGTTTGCAGCTGTGCAGGTGCTATGGGCAAAACACTGCCTGTAGTAGCTCAAAATCTGTGTGTTATGGTTTGTGAGCTAGAGATGTTGCTTGAATTTCAGATTTAATTTTCTAGTTTTGAATTACAGTCAAAATTATAATGTTGTGGTTAATAACTAGCATCAAACTAGCATTTGACAAATTGCATGACAGATTTTGTTGACAAGATAAATAATTTCTTCCAACTGGAAAACAGATCACTCATAATCTAAAAGAATTGTGTACAGGAAATATACCTTTTAATAGGAAAGCAGCACTGATGCAATGAGTGTAGAATTACTTTTTTGAAAACTTATTTCCCAAACTACTGTCAGCGGGGGCACATCTGTTTGACTTGGCATCTCTGTGATTTTTATTGCTTAGGTCCCACCCCTGGGAGTTACCTTTGCATTGCTCACAAACCAAAATCACTTTCTATTCATAATTTTCCATTCAAAGAAAACAAATATTTATCAGAAGAAAATGATACTTTTTGAGAATGCAAACTGAAAAAGCGTTAAGAAATTTGTTTATGGTCTCCCCATCTGCTGTGACTTACCTCCCTTGCAATTTCAGTGCTCTGTGCTATATTGTTTAAATTTGCTTTAGGATTTGCTTGTGATGTATCCAAGATACCATGAATGATTTGGTACTAATTAAAGAGAAAATACAATTATGTGAATGGCTCTAGGACAGTGGAGGAAGATCAAAAGAAGGAAAATCTAAAGTTCACAAAATGTTTCTACTCCAACTTTGATGATATTTCTGAATTTGAAATTAGCATACAGAGTGCATTTGCATTTTAAATGTTTGGACACAACTTATCCAGAAGCAAATAGTCTTTTGGGGGCCATATTGAGCATTTTAACAAGGCTAGAGGATAACAGAATATATCTTGCACTAATATACATCCTACTTAACTCCATCAGAGACAAAAAATTTCCAAAAACACTGGGCCAATGCCTGTAGTGATGCTTTTCTTTTCAGATATGCTATACTGAAACAGTGCTTCTATATTAGAAATACTGGCTTGCCCAAATCAAATACTAAAATCTGGTTTAATTGATACTGCTTCCCATGAGCACAACATGTAAACCTTTCTAATGCTTGAGTGTAAGCACACAGTTTATTACACAGCAGATGATCATACATTTTGTGACAGAAATCTGCTTGTTGCCTGAATACCTCTGAGGTGTCTGCATGTAGGTGAAGGGGACTTTGACCAGAAAAAGAAAAGTAGTTGTTGAGCAAAAGTGTCTGAGATACCCCTTGGCTGACAAAGCTGACCTGTCATCTTCTCTCTCTAAAGCTGTCTGCCTTCTACTTCATTCCAGCTACATCAATTTACTGTAGCCCATATTCTGTTAACATTACATTAAATTTTCTTCACATTCATTATTTTATTTAAAATATTAGACTAACCCCACTGTGACTGCACTGTGTGAGATCAGATTCCTGTATGGTTGGTGTATAAATGGAAACTCACGTACTTTGGAAACAGAAATGCTGAGGGAACCGTGAACTCTAAAGACATAAAAAGAGTCATATTTAAGAAGGCTTAAATAGGCTTTAGTTATAAACCTTTTTTAAAAAGATTAGACATGCTGAACAATTATTCAGAAATGGTAAACTGTCAAAAAAGGCAATGCTATAAGATAAGAACTACAAATGGAATAACAAAAAAATCATAGATTCATAGAATCACCATGGTTGAAAAAGACCTTTAAGATCAGGTCCAGCCATCAACCCAGAACTGCCAAGTCCACAACTAAACAATGTCCCTAAGAGCCATATCTGTGCACTTTTAAATACTTCCAGGGATGGTGGCTCCACCACTTCCATGGACAGCCTCTTCCAGTCCTTGGAATTTCAGTAAAAAAAAATCTGAACCTCTCCTGGTGTAACTTGAGGCAATTTCCTCTTATTCTGTTGCCTGTTACTTGGGAGAACAGATCAACCTGGCCACAGCCTCCTTTCAGGCTGTTGTAAGAGTGCTCAGGTCACCTCTGAGCCTCCTTTTCTCCAGGCTAAACACTCCCAGTTCCCTCAGTTCTCCTCATAGGCCTTGTGCTCCAGATCCTTCCCCAGCTTTGTTGGCCCTTTCTGGACACACTGCAGCACTTCAGTGGCTTGTAGTGAGGGGCCCAGAACTAAACACTGGATTCAAGATGTGGCTTCACCAGCTCAGCACACATCACTGCCCTGGTGCTGCTGGACACACTGTTTCTGCTATCAATTCCTACTAATATGATTGTAGTTACACATTAGGGTATTAATGATGTATCCAGAGCATCAGAATATCCAAGTCCTGGCTCATCTATACACAGTGTGTTTACCAGAGCAGAGACAACATTTTTAACACAGCTGAGCCAACGTATTTGTTTCCTTTACAATGGCAAATGTCTCCCTTTGTTGCCTGGCCTGTTACTGCTACAGTAAAAGAACAAAAATCCCTAAACTGTGGAATGGGAGGCAGAGAAGGCATGTCAAAACCTATTAGGGTGATGACTAAATTTCTAATCAATTACAAACCAGTTGATAGTTCATGGGAACTTTGGCCTTTGTCATCTACACTTTGCACTCATGACTTCCTTATGGCACTTCATGCAGTTTGGATTTACACTGCAGAAATATTGTATTAGACTGAAACCAAAAGCTAAAGTACCAAAGAAAATGAAAGTATCTTCTAATTCACTGACATACTTGAAAAAGCTTTTCTCACTTAGGAATTGCTTCAGATAATTTGTGGGGATGTATTCTAGTTGATAATCCTTTTTTTGACAAAAATTTTATTCTGTTCCAAACATAGTCAGAGCTGTCCCTCATTTGCTCAAATGCAGTGTTGACAAAAGCAGGGGAGATGCACAGGGCAGGGTTCAGCTTGCAAGTTAATACTTCAGTTTATATGTCTGTATGTGGAGGGGCACATTTGCACTCAAGTGTCCACTAAGTCCCTGTATAGCTATGGAAGATGCAGCCAATACAGCCAGTGGGACCTGAAGAGATATCCAGCTCACCTGGAAGCAGGCACATTCAATTGATCAGTGAATTGCCACCCAGACACCACTGACTGTATTGACCACATCTCCATGGACTGCAGTTGAAGTGTAAACAGTTCAATTTATCTCTGTGTACATTGATGATATGATTGCTGGTTGTTCTTACTCATGTCAGATTGAATTACTGAATGGAGATAAAAGAAATCCTGAAACCAATCCTACTTGGAAATATTATGAGCAAGAACCTCTTACATAGCTAGAGAGTTTGGCTGCTTAACCAGATCTGCCTGAGTGTTTGAAGCACCCAAAACTGAAGTACTTAAAATCACTAGTTGTAATTTTGTATATTTCCACACCTTATTTCCCACAAGTTTTAAAGAACCAAAGGACCATAGTGATCATTTACTTTGAGTCTCTGATGAATAGAAATAATTGCTGTGTCAGTAGATCAAGGGGAAGATTTTTAAAGCTTCCTTTCCCCTAGTCACTTCCCTTAATGCTACTAAATACGGATCCGCTCCAGGTCATGGACCAAGGAGAATTAATGCAGCTGCATAGCCATGTACCTGCAGCTGAGGTTATGGACATAGGCTACAGCAAAACCCTCCACTTATGGAACAAATACTTATCAAAAGCTTTTAGTCTCCCTGCACTGGTCTGGGGAGGGCACGAAAGTCAGAATGGATGCAGTCACATTTGAGCCTTTGAAGCTCTGGTATTTGAGACAAGGATCATATTTCTGCAGCTTGAGCCTGGATGCTGAAGTACCAAAAATGTCCTACATGTGCCCATGAATAACTGTTCATCTTGAATATTTCTGGGTGAAGAAAACTGTATCTTGTAACAATTTTTATATGAAGTTTATAAATCAAACTCCCTATTTCTTTATAATGTCTGCAGAGGGAGTGACCTTCGTGCCATTCAATCAGTTTTGCACTTGACTTCAGTAGAAGCAAAGATTGGTCCATGGAGAAAGCAAATCCAGAAGAAATTACACCCAGGTGCTTTTCAATGAAAAGTTTATCCAAGTCAGAAAAAAAAAATGAAATAAAAGGAAGTTTCTTTATTTTGAGAAACTGTCATCTCAGTACCTCAGGCTGATTTATACATATTGTCTTTCTCCACAATGTATTTACATAGTAAATTCTGAGATCAGGTGCACCCTTTGATGTTAAAGGATGTGTTTTATACGTGGCTTTACTTAATAAATTCCTTCTCAGACAAATGTGCTGAAGTACTGCAGTGTCACACTGTGAAGCACAGTCTGAGTAGTTAATATTACCTGGAGTGTATAAGGGAGAGAATGTTTTAACAATGTTCATGCTTGCAGCTTTTCAGGTCTTGTGCATATCTATTTACAAACCTTAGATATCTTGCAAGTATTTCATCAGTGTCAGCCGTAATGCAAGTCTTCCCTGAGCAAATTACACAATATTATCTGTGTAGTAAGTAAAATGTACTGATAATCTGGAAATGTTGCCTGGAGTTTGAAGCTGTTAGGAGCATTATGATCCTAGACACTATTATTAACCTATCAGGGTGTTTAAATATGTCAGATTAGAAGTCTGACAGCAGAAGGCAGGTTCACATTCCAGAAGGAAAAAAGTGTGTGTTCAAACATATCTCCTTACATAACAGCTTTAGAAACAGTGGTATGTGTGAAGCCTGAAATCAGTCAGCTCAGGTCTGGCGTGCTTTAAAAGAACAATGCGTGAGCTTCATGTGCTTGAAAGTAAAGTTGTGATAATTGTTATACTCTTCTTGATTCCTGTCCTGCACACTTACAGGTTCCCATGTGTCCTGGGTGATGCTTGTATCCCCATTCATTTGTTTAGCCCAGAAATAAGTTTTGCACCTTTAAGACTGGTTCTGNTTCTCCAAGGAAATATTTTCCCGAACCAGCTGGGAGAGGGGCCACTTGAATCTGCTTTCTAGAGGAACCCCTTTAGAGATTTTCTCCCCAATTTGCCCTAAACCAGGACACCATGGCAGGGGCAGAGAGGGTCTGCCCATCTCAAGAAGACGCTGTGCCTCCAGGGATGACTTTTCCAGGGCAGAACTGAAATATGGTCTTTTAAATGATGGGTCCATGCTGAATCCAGAAAGTTTCCTACCATAAATGTCAAGAGTTTGGGGTTCAAAACAATGGTGACCTGAAGGTTTCCATTTCTAAACAAGAGTGGGATTTAGGAACAAGATGCAGTACGTAGAGCAGACCCTTCAGTGTGACTGCCAGGTCCTTCTGCCCAGAGAAGGAACGGTGCTCACAGTGTCAGGAGTGCTCTGCTGCTGGTGCTGAGCACCAGGGCTGAACATCTCACCTACAGGTCTCTGTGGCCTCAGGAGACACACTGGGAACAGGTCCTGTGTGCATTGGCCTCTGTGTGGGTCCCAGCAGAAGGCTGGAAGTGCTGGATTTTTTAAAATTTAGTTATTGGATCTGCATATGACCCTTCAGGTGTGCTTTCCATACTTCTTTTTAAGAAGATGTTGAAATTTTTCACAATGAGTTTACTGTTTAAACACACTGTGAGATTCACAGTGGAACGCTGGGAGCTGACAGCACAGACACAGAGTGTGGGGAATGAAGGCTGCTGCTGGACCCTGAGGGGCTATCACACAGCATTCCCATGTGTTAGAAATGTCCCATGCAGTCAGCCAGAGGCAATGTCTGAATGCACCATGATCCTTCTCCAGCAGGACAAAATATATAGTTATTCTCATGCTCTAAAACAAACCTTTCACTTATCAATGTGGCTCATAGAATTTACGACTGCTGCATCAGAAGAAGTAAAATACAGTGATTGTGGACTAAAATATTGCATCTTCTGTGACAGCGTTGGGGAAAAATTTACTGATTTTTCTTGGGAGATGCAAATACTCAAGATCATCTGAATTTGCAAATCTTCACTATGCTGTTCATAAGAGCAAATGGAGCACTGGGCCCTTACAAAGTTTCAAATATTTCCCTCTGAATCAGCCCTAGCGCTGTAATCTGTGAACTCTGGAGCTTGGGAAAAAAAGACAACTTTAAACTCCGGCAATCTGACTTTAAATTCAAGCATAATGAGGGAGACCAAAAAAAAAAAAAAGAGCAAAATAGTTTTGAGGAGCATCTAGTAAAAGGCATAAAAACTACTAATCCTTCTGCAAAAAACATTAGAAGGAGGAAATCTGCCAGAAGTCTAGGAAGATGATCAAAGAATAATGTCTCTGAGAAGAGTATGATAAAAGTCTCAGAAAAAGTCAGAGATATTCTAGGAAAACAATCTAAAATAAATCTTCTGTACACACAGTTACTTTGGAGGAGTTTGGGGAGGTTCCCACACTGGAAGTCCTTCTTCTAGAAGATTTATCAGATGCCCTTTTTCAAACTGAAACGGAGATAACAAAGTTCATGGAAAAATAGACTAAATGCAAGATAACGAATCAGAAGGATCAACAGTAACAGAGTTTTAAAGGAACTTAAGGATGATGTATTCAACATTCCAACAGCACTGTCTAAGCTCTTGTTTAAAATTTCTTTGGTACTAGAAGCTGGGAGATAGTTAATTTTATATCAGTTTTCAAAGAGTTTAGAGGAGGAAAAAAAAAGTTACTGCTGAACAGGAAGATGATGGCTGTATTGGCAAAGTGATTGAAATGTTGATTTAGTGACCATTTGAAAACATTATATACATACTGGGGATAGTCAGCATGGATTTTAGAAGGGGAAATTATGGTTCAGTAGAGTAGATCTGCAAAATGCTCAGGCAGGTGGTGCAGAGATAAGCAGAGGCAGCAAATCTCTTACCATACCAGGACAGCTTGAGGAGGCCAGGACTCTTCCTCCCCACAAAACCATGACGTACCAGATATAGGGTCTGGATAAAAGTGGGAGGTACGTGGGTAAGAATATTGTCCACTGTAATTTCCAACACAGGAATTAGGAACCATTAGAAAGAAACTAGCAGGTGAAAATTTTTAAATAATTTTACTTCTATTTTTTTTTTCCGGTCATCTGGTGGATAACTAAGCTGTGGAACTCTTTACCTCAGGATATTATGGACACTGAAAGTTAACAAGAATCAAATAGGAAAATTAATTGAGGAAGGAAAAATTCATGAAATGTCCCTAAGTATAAAGATGCCCCCACTGAACTGCAGACTGTGTGAGACTGGCAGAAAGCCCCTGGAATGTGCTGCTGCCCACTGCTGGGGACAGGGTGTGGGGATACGGGAATGAGAATAATGATACAAGGAGAAAATGCTGACCTAGTGCACCTAAATTTCTATTGTTATGTTCTTTTGAGTTTGTTCTTTTTCAATTACACTCTCTTTCTTGGCTGTCCACACACAGACATGTGGAAAACCAGATCAGTAAAGATATTTGGATTACCCATTCCAGCAGATTTTCAAAGGAGCTAAAACAGTCAAATAGTGGTAGGCAGCTAAATAATATATACTCATTTGCTGTCAAAAGAAATT
Organism: Ploceus nigricollis; assembly: GCA_013399945.1. Taxonomy (NCBI): domain Eukaryota; kingdom Metazoa; phylum Chordata; class Aves; order Passeriformes; family Ploceidae; genus Ploceus; species Ploceus nigricollis. The sequence continues at coordinate 642,448 of VXBC01001532.1, read as the reverse complement.
CTTTTTCTTTAAAACATATCATCAGAGTGGCATTTATTCAAACGGAAGCTTACAGACCTTATCTCCAAGTGTTACAGGGTCTGTTACAAAGAAGTTTCATATCAGCAAGGGCTGTTGCTCTGTAGAGGCTGGATGTATTATTGGAAGTGACAGAGCTGTGACAACCAATGCTCCTGCCTACTGGCACTGGAAGAGGGATGTCCCCGTGGGACCCCTTTTTGCCCTCAAGGTGAGCAAAAGTGAGGTGCCTCTTGTGCACTAATAATTTGAAACAAAAATAATTGCAATCTTAACACAAACTGTTAGAAAAGTGTTTAGCACTTATATTTGTTACTATAGTAACAAAGGTTTGTGAGGATTTTGATGCATGAATAAGTGAGACTAGGGATAGTTGAGTGGCCTGGGCCCCAAATGTGTAGACACGTAAAGCATTCAGATACAGTTAAAACCCTGCAAACCCCAAATAAAGCCCATTAAAGCAAGGTCCCAACATTTTTTTTGAGAAAAAATTATGCATCTGCAGCTCACTGGCAAGGGAAAGCAGGAATGTGTCTGAGTGACTGACAAGGGAGCAATCAGCCTGCAAATGTTGCTGACATGTTCAAGGACGAAGAAAACAAACAGGAGAAGATTGAGAAATATCTGCAAGAAGCACATGGAAATGATCGACTGAGAAGTGGGGAAAACCCTTGCAGGGTAGTCAGAGGAAACATTTGAACAGAAAAATGAAGGAGCAGACTGGAAGACTGAGAAAAAAGAAGTGAGAGTTCAGGGGCATTCCCAAAGTTGGGATCAGATGCCACGTCTTATTCCACCCTTCTGTACTCTAGATATGTTTACTGTAGTCCCTTTTGTACATCTTAGGTCCACACCCATGCACAGTTGTTCATAGCAAAACCATGTTAAACTGTTCATGTTTATGTCCCCATTCAGTTCCCTTGGGTGGATGGAGGTCTCACTCCAGGAACTCTGGAAACCATGGAAGCTGCAGCCAGCCAATGCTCCTACCTGCTTCATTCAATATAAGGGCACATTACAGTGGCATTCCTGTACTGGAGGGATCAGGAGAGGATCCTGACTGATCCTGGTTGGTTTGAATTGCAGTTTCAGTTGAGTTTCATCCATGAGACGCAAGTTAACTGAGCCTTCAGCAGGCATTCATTCACAGTGGAGGCCGCTTGTGTGTCTTCGCCCTCACAGATGAGACACAGATAACCAAAAATACTTAATATTGGCACCCATCTGCAAGAAAGCAGGTTTTATTTCGCTTCCCCATTTCAGACAAATATATAGGTAAATGTTGAACCTTGGATATAATCTGTCCATCGTGTTGTAGACAATGTATAAAGCCTACCCATTGAGTGCTGTGTGGAAGGAGGATTGACAGAGAGAAAAAATATCCAGAGCAACAGATGGTAGGTGACGTGATAACTGTCTGAGCAGTGATAACCTTAATCGAATTAGTTTCCTAATCAAGATTAAGAAGACACCAAAGGCATGAGAGAAGGTGAAGAACAAACCCGTAATCAATAAAACAAATACAAGAGGGTGAAAGACATGCTGATGGATAAGGCGCAGGAGTGGAGGGAAATCACAGGAAAAATTACCATATGTTCTGTCAATATGAAAACAAAGTAGTCAGACCTTGGATCAACCAACACGTGCAGAACAAGAAAATGTAGGTTATGTTACAGAATTACAAACCACTTTATGGATAACCAAGTGACAGGAAGGGTCAGCAAGTTAAGCAAAAGTGGTGAGAATAATTTTAAAAGTATATAGGAATTTGATAAAAAAGAATGGTGTCAAACTTGGCAAGAAAAATCAATTGCCAATAAAACTCAAATAACAACTTTTCTAGCTCTGATGAAAATGCACTTTATTTTCGAAAGATTCTCAATAAAAACAGAGCACTTACGGTTTTTCTCAAAAATGCTTTTTTGTTGTATTCAGTCAGTAGAGTTCACACTGATCAACCTGAATGTTTGAAATGTTTCCACTGAACCTGCTGCACTCTTTATTGGCAAAAAAAGTTTCAGATGAAATGTTTCACTCAGTACTACCAAAAATGAGAGGTACTTTGACCTGGGAAGAGGGGAGACATTATAGCTGGCAGCCCTGGCTGACAAAGGATGTCAAGGCCACATACCTATATTGAGAGAAGCTGAAATCCAAGTAAGTGAAGCCATTATTGTGTCTTTCTGCACAAGGCTCCAAGTATGGCTTTGCACAGGATCTGACAGAAAGTCTGCTCACGGTCAGATCAGGTTGGTTATATTCAGCTGAAATAATTACTTTTCTGAGGTTTGTTTCTGACTGGCCACAATGATTTTATTACAGAAATAATGGTTTGCTTAAGCAGAAAGACTTTTTTATTTGAACTGGTGAGATAAGGATAGTTATTTGCCCTGCTTATCATAGCCCTCCTAGGCAGAAGCAAGATACCCCCAAGCTGGTACAGGGACAGCACAGGAGTCCCACAGGCACACAAGTCAAAGCTCCAAAGAACCAGTCCTTAACTGTGCCTTTTAAGGAATTCATACATTCAGCTTTGGGAACACAGAAGTTAACACATGAAAACATAATTCTTGAATACACTAATTACTTCCACCAAATTTGTAGCAGCACCTTACTACCTAGTTCCCATGGTCACATTATTATTAGTACAATTCAACATAGCACTTTCTTGCTAAGCAAAAAATTATTCTAGCAATGAATCCAGATAAAAATACTTTGCTCTTATTGTCCAGTTTACTACTGGACAAGGTCAGCCTAGCTGCTCTGGTCAGTGAGGTAGCTCTTTTGTATTTTATTTATCAGTATAGAATACACCAACAGAATATATAGAGTATACCAACAGCTGAGGTTACTTTTATTTGACACTGTTAGATGTCCATTTCTCTGGTCTCAGGTTGCTGCCAAGCTGTAGAGTCCCATATTCACAGGGTTCTGCACAGGTTGCCTCAGCAATTTTTATGTTTCTCTTGGGCTTAATGAGATGCAAATTGTGACATGGTATTTTGTCTTCAATACCAAATATACAGAGTCCATACAGAATGACTGCTGCTGTACAGGTTTTAAGGAAGTTTGGTTTTACTGTCTCTGTATTTGATGTCTCTGGAGTTGCATGGCATCTTGTGCACTTCCCTTTGTATTTCTGGAGTCCCTCTGTTTCAACTGGACTAAGAACTCCATCCTCTCTTTTCCTTCATACTTTGAACTTGGACTTTTGGAGAGAATTAGAGAACCTGTTTTCAATAGGCACATGTCTTCATCATCATTATAAGGTTGTTTGTCAGCAGATTTAAGAAACTAAAAGATTTTCATAGAAATTTTCATGAACTCTGAAGTAAATTTGGTATAATTCCATACATTTGTTTGGGATAGGTCAAAAGTTTTCAACCCCATTAGTTGAAAACTTTTGGGTACCAACTTTTTAGTACCACTTTCCAATGCAAAGAGACATGTGAGACTGAGAAATTAATTCATGGGTGTCATGGGTAATAGAGGTAGTAGAGGTAGGAATGATGCATTAAAGATTGCTGAATTACTGACACCAGTGGTGATTCTGCTGGGATGAGTTCTTGAAGCTTGTGTCTCATCTAGACATTTATTTTCAAAAAGCAAGTAATTTGAATGACAAGATACTGGATTGTTTACAGGGCAGATATTATATTTTCTGTACATTTATTGAAATGCTCTAATACCTTTTATGCTGTCTTTCAGTTGCTTGCAATGTAGTGATAGAAGCACTTGCTGCCTGATGCATTTGGGAACATTTTGAGCTGCTTGTGGAATTGTTTTTCTGATGCCTACCAGAGTGAAACTAAAGCAGTTGCTTCAGGAAACAATTTTATTATACAGATTTTCAGCCATTATTTATTTATAGAAAAGGACATGGAGCTCCAGAACCTACGAGCATTTTTGAAGGAAGACACAGTTATTGCAAGCCCAGTTAAACTCTTCTTTCCTCTGGCCCCATCTCTGGATCCAGTTGGGTTAGAATCCTCTTAGTCCCTTTGGAAACAGCACATCTCCTGGTTCATTCTTCTAAATCAGCCAGTGGGAAGCATGCCCTTGAGGGGTTTCACAGGTCACCTAGCAAGCCCTCAAGCTTCATACTCAACTTTGCAAGTACCCACTCTGATTTTCAGGCAGACCATGTCAGTCTCAGTGGGTTTTGTGACCTTGTCAGGTTTTTCCCTTTGCCTTGCACTGCTGCTTTCCTTATATTGTTCCAGTTCTTTCAATGTCTGACCACACCTCATCATTTCTAAGGCAGAAATCACCAGCAGTGGTGCATTAATAGGCATATGCTAGAAGTTTTAAGTGGAGGGAGACCTACTTTCTGTGACTTCTGGGCATCAGTGCTGAAAATCAGCACTGTTGTTTGCAGCGGTTGTTTGCTCTCTTTGAAGTTTACCTCAGAGGCATTGCAGCACTAGAATACCACATGTCCTGGACTTCCAAAATGTTCAAAAAGGTATTACATATGGATATCATAAACCTAGTCAGGACTTGAAATTGCATGTGCATACACACAAGGATTTGCTGAATACTATACTGGTAAACTTTGCTGTATAGTGCAAATCTTGGGGTTAATCAACAAGAATCAAATTACTGGCACAGAAATATACTTCTGTAGAAGTGAAATTCCAAAGTTAACCCTTCCAGTTAGGAACTAGTAGGGGTATCAGGTTTACCAAAGCACTGAGGCAAGGGCTGTTGTGGTATTACTGAACAAAATTGGACGCATTGCTGATCAGACTGACTTGATAGCAAATATAAGATGAGATGTGCTTTACAATATGGAGATATTATTATGAGATATTTTAAAAATCATGTAGAATTCTTCCATATTTTTTCAAGTATTTCAAAATTTATCAGGCCTGCCATGTCCAAAGCAATGAGTTTAGAAGGCTCAGCAATCTCATAGGCTTGGCCCTAGGTAAGAGTAGATTTCCCTCTAACAGGAAAAAGGCAGAAGACAAAAACATCTCCAGTGTTACCAGTCTCAGTCCCCAGGGCTCTCCCACCATGCAGAGCTCAGATGCTCAGTGGGGGAGGCAAAGCCCCTGCTGCCTCTGCTGCCATTAGGTTCTATCAGACATTGGCTTCTGAAAGGCAGCAAAGTCTTCCTGCCAAATGTCAGCTTGAATAAAGAAGCAGTGCAGTGGTCTCGGGGCCTATTGTCCATTTCTCTTTTCTTCCAAGGAAAGCTGCCAAGGGATCAGGAAGAGCTGTAGCAGAGATAAGTGAAGAATAGCACATGACAAGCTGTGCAGGCATAAAGATGTATGCAGGTGCCTCAGGGGCATTGAAAGGAACTATACAAAAGTCGATGCCTTCATCATCTGTTCAGAACTTGTCTTTCCTCTCTGCCAGCCCATTTGCAATATTGGCTAGCACTGCTTGGGAAATCAGATTTAAATGATTGTAATGACTTCAGTTAAATCTTAGCATTCCAACTCAATAAAAAGCTGCCTCCTTCCACTTCCACCTTTTTCTTCAGGGGAGACTGCCCCATGTTGCTGCATTCCAGCTCCCCGTCTCCTCCTCATATTCAGCTCATCCCCTCAGCAGGCCTTTAGCTTTGCATTGCCCACTCCCCCTTGCCTGCAGCATGAAGGTGCTTCAAACCCTGACCCACTTCCTTCCTATCTCACAAACCACTCTGAGGTCCAAGGATGGGTCCCCTCATTCAAAGGAGATGGGGAGCAGGGTGAAGCCTGGCTTTGGGAAGGCTGCTGATTTTAAAAAAGGGAATGAAACCAGTCTGGGGGTAGATTATCACATGCAGAACAAGCTGGAGCCTCCTGGCAGAGTACATGGAAAGCTTCCCAGCCCTGAGAGAAACCGGTGAATCCTGACCAGATTTAATACTTGGGTCATTTGTCCCAATAGTCTTCTGCCCACTGTCTCAAAAAGGGCAAGTACAGTTTCCTGCATGTCATGGAAAGTATGACATTGGCTCAACTGTGGGGCATTTCTTAGCAGAACATTGATGCTTTACAAAAGACAAGAGAAGCAAGAGCCTTCCCCTTTCTCCCCCCATGCATTCAATTGCTTCTTTTTGTCTTGCTCATGACAGAATATTTATTTGTCCATCTTATCATCTTTCTACTTGACTTCAGTCACTCCTTCTAAAAAGTTACTTTCTCCACTAATGTACATGGAGAACACAAAGCTCCAAGTGAGGGCACAGGGTGTGACTGTCATGCCCACAGACAGGCGTAGAACACCTATAAATTGTTAATCTTAAAACTCTTCTCATTTCAACATTAAATCATATTTCCTATCATGATGCATTGTATTCTGGGAATACATAATCATGCTTTGGCAGAGAATGCCACAGAGGCCATGAACCTGCACCTCGGCTTACAGTGGAGAAATCTTACCAGTGGCTAATGATCTTAGCCACTGCCAAGCAATTTCTTGAATCTTTCAATCAGCTTCTGCAGGAGGGATTTCTCCTGCTGGACAGTGACCAAGAGCAGGCACAGACATCTGCCTGGCAGCTGTTTGTACTGCAGGTGTTTCACTGCTCCCCACCTTCCACCCAGTGTGCTGAGTCAGCGTTCTGCACCAGAGGGCAGCCATACAGAGGGAGAAGTGGCTCTGAACCTTTAAGAAAACTACATTCCCCACCCCCAGCGTCTTTTATTTCATTTCCTCTTGCAAATGGTTTTATTGTTCGTGTTCCTTTCATGGCATGACAACAAAGTGAGGGTCAGATAACAATTGGTTGAATTCTTGGCAGTTTTGAATTCCCTGTCTCAGCTGTTGAGTGCTGACCTGTGCTGTTTCATGTACTGGATGGGTGAGTTACCCCACTTTCCAATAACTCCTAATTATGGCTGTCAAACACTCTCAAGTGGTCGTGTAAATGAAACTGTGAACACAGCCAGGATGCCATGGCAGATGTTTCTCTGAGGCAGCAGTCTGTGGGGGCTGATTCCTTAACGCATTACTGATAAGTGGTGTTGTTCGTGGCACATGGCACATACCAGGTGAGATGCAGACAGCCCCCTGCAGTCCAAGGTGGCAGTGCTGTGCGCAGAGTTTGGTAACAGTGTCAGGAAGCCTTGCTGGTTGTGAACTCCACAGTTATGCAGTGCAAGCTGAGCTGGTTTTACAGAGTGTAACTGTAGGAGAGGAGTCAGAAGGGGCTTTGCTGACTGCAGTACCAGGCAGAGTTTAGCCAGGTAGAGAGATTTGCTAAATTTATGGACAAAGGGAAATCAATCTGAAGCTTTTCTGCAAAATGCCTGTAATGCTCAAGCCTGGAGCTTGGCTTCAGTGCTGCTCCTGCCCTGAGGCTCAGTTGAGTGCTGTTTGCACTGTCCATGTGTCCAGCTCTGCAGCTATTGCAAAACTCATATGCTAAGAAAAGTGATGATCCTGGCTTTCTGGTGTCTGAAGATACTTGATGCAAGACTTCTGAGTTCTTGCAGTTATCTTAAAGGCCCTGAGTAGTCAAATTTAGCCTCACAGAGAAACACATCCTAATAATTTTTTAATACACTGATCAAACTCTGTGTTTAATAACTATTTACAGCATACACTTGGACAACTTCAAACTTTTTTGGCATGGCCACAGCTACTGAATTTGTGCCAGAGCCTATCCCCTGACAATTCAAAACTGCCTTTCTCTTTACAGCCTAAATGTATTCCTGGATGGTTGATATGCATTTGTTCAGATGCCAAGACTGTCCTTTCAGTTAAATTGCTCTTCCCCCTCTCTGGGACCCATTCCCTTGTGTTTATACACAGTAATCATAAAATTCTTCCGTTTACTGTAAGGCATGCAGATCTGTTTTCTAGGCAACGCTACCATGGCTTTTTAAAGGTTCTCACCTCCTTTTTTGCAAATGAGTGCTTACTGGCTGTGAAGTTGTTCATTTTCAGAAACAAAAGTCTAAACTTGGTACTCATTATGGATGCCACTATAGGCTTAGATGTAGAAATTTTCTTTTTATATTAATACCTTTTGCTTCTTCATTCTGTTCCTACCTCGATAGCCTGCAGAATTTTGCCTTTTTTTTCCTGAAAATGGTGGCTGATGCAGTCCCAGACTTCCTCTCTTGCCAGCATATTTAGATTTGCTTGCATTCGCAGTAACTTCAGAAACATGTTGGAGGCATGCACTGCCCAAGTCTAAAACCAGGCTGTTGCAGATGCATGGTGTTTGTCAGGTCAGCTTGGATGAGAACTGGCAAGAAAAGAAAATCACTTTATGCCTCTTCTTTCTTTCTTTGCTATCACGTTTTTAAACCTTTAATAATCGAGGGGGATGACAAATTTGTATACAGACCATAATGAGAGAGCCCAGCAGTGAGTTACTTCTTTGCCTCTTACCCCCATTTATTCTGTTAGATTTTCATTTCATTTCAGTTGATTTAAAGAACATTTATTTTTGTTTTGTAGTTCCATCAAGCTCCTAAGTCTTTGGCTGCTCTTCCTGCTAGGTTTCATTCTTTATTAATTTCAAAGATTATCTCTCAGCTTCCTCATAAGAACATAGGCCAGGAAAAGAACTACTAAATCCTCATATCTAGTCCCCTTATCATGAGCAGTTATAGCTTCATGCAATACATTTCCTAAAATGCCTCCTTAGGTCCTAAAATAACCTTGCTCTGATTAACTGGTCATTGCAAACAGCACTCTTCTAAAGCTTAGAAACCACCAGCACCAGATGTCTAGTGCTTACATTATGCTTTAAAAACTCTCCCTAGTACTGCTAAAACTCTTTTCCCTTGGTTCACTTGACTGGTGTCCCATGGTCCTCCAAGGGATGACCAACATACACATTTTCTCCATCATTTGTCCCGATAGTCTTCTGCATTGATAGTGCCTCCCATCAGTGGATTTTACTACCAGACCTCTACTCTTGCCAAAGCTGCCAATGAAAACACTAAATGATTAACATGCAGGCTGCTCCTTGAGGTGCCCAATGTATCCTCACAACAGCTGGAGGCTTTTCTTTCAAGCAAAAAATGACAGCTCCCCATGAACAAAATGCATAAACACCTTAGATTCTCATGTTAACCTCTATTTTCCAGTTAGTGTTTCTGTATGGCACAGGATCAAATGCTTTCTGAAAAGTGTGTTACTTTGTATTTCTTTCCATGTCTTTAGCTATTCTTCAATAATTATTCAAAGAACTGGGAGAACATTGAATGATGGCTGGTTGTTCCAATTATTTTTCAGTTTTCAATTTTGTCTCTTTTTTCCTAAAATGTAGGTCATGCATATGTTCTTCTCCACTATCTCAACAATAAATTTTATTTTAAAATCCTTCCTAACGTCTTTGCAGTTTAATGTGTCGGTTATTTCAGTGTTTGGGGTTGGAAGGTGCATTTCTCCAGTCTGAGCACATTATGATTGTTTTCCATGCTGTGGACTCAGAGGCACAAGTTTCCGTTTCCAAATGCTCACGCCCAGCAGTCACGGCATCATCCTCCTCTTCTTTATCATCCTCTTCACTGAAAAATGAGACAAATAATTAGGTCCTAATTCTTAATTCCTAGCCCAACTCCATATCTGCTTTTCTTCTTTCTTTATTAATCTCACTGAAGATGATTCAACTATTTGTTTCAATTTGTCTTAGAGTTAGCACAGCTTGACTTTTAGAAAGCTATCTTTTAGACCTGCATTACCTAACCTTCAAAATGTATCTTTCTTTGCTAATAATTTTCTTTTCCTGGAATTTCTAAGGTTTCTGCTCACATCTTTTTTTTTTTTCCCCCAAGGCTTTTTTGAGAAGACAGGTAATGAGGGTAGAATGAAACAACGTTTGTTAGTCATCAATACAGAGCTGAAAGTATCCCTGGAATTTCATTTGTCTTGTCAAGATACTTCAGGAAATTTATATCTTTGTCCAAAAAAAATTCAAGGTTTGCCCCACAATTAGTATGAACTTCTTCAGTGTAGTTAACTTGTTAGTAGTTTCTTTAGCCTTTTAAAAAGTTCATCCATCTAAAATATGCTTTAAAATCCAGGTTCAGAAACATTTTTATTCTTATATTATTTAATATAGTCTCATTTTATTTAAATTGAATTGACTCATGGTCATTGAAAGTGTGGTTATTTTCAGTTCTTCCTTGTCTTTACCACAACGATGTTTAAAATATCTCCACTATTTGGATCAGTAACTTGTGGTGGAATGTCAGCTGTATATATCTCAAGAAATGTCTAGCCTATGCCATTCATATTAACACCTATTCTCCAGTCTGTCTGCAGTAGCCTACACAGAACCTGCGTTGAATTTATTAATTAATTAGATCTAGTACGTGTCAGTATGCCATGATATGTTTTGGCTGAAGAACATGTTCTACAAAGAGAAGTTAACATTAAAGTAGAAAGATGTAGCACTCCTCTGTGACAGCATTCAAAATAAACACCTTCAATGGTAAGTCTAGCATGTGAGAAAAGTGCTTTTTGGATATAGCCACAGCATCAGACAACCCTCCTGCATGATAACTGACCCCAGGCCATGGCCCCCAGCACGGGGTTTGCCTTTGCTATTCCTGTGATCTCTGGGCATGGACCCCAGCTGGCACACAGACCTCGTAACACACATCCTGTGGAACAAAGACACATGACAGAAAACTCTAGTGGGTTGTGACCCAGTTCTCATGTTATTTTAGATACTTTAAAGAGAAAATGAGAAGAAAAAAAAATCATTAGGTCCCAGGGCCTTTGGACACCACAGGAGGTGACGCAGCATAAGTGTAACTTTTGACATGCACCCACCTGTGGGTTTCCAGCTGTACCACCTCCCATACCTGATTCATCCTAAAGAAGTATTTTTATCTCTTGTTGTGTATGATTTCGGTTTACTCACACTTCATCAGTTAGTCATCTACCTCTGCTAAGCTATTAGCAATTTGTTGTCATGACATTTCTAAGGATTTTTTGCCCACATAGTGATTAGGCCTGCATCCTTTAGTAGTTCCCAGCTTCCATATTTTTTCTGGACAATAAATACCTATTGCAAATAACCATGGCTGGAACACCAGAAGTTGTGTTCTTTCACAAGGAGTTATTGGGACCCACCTTGTGGATCACCTGCCACACACATAAAAATCTATTATGTTCTTACATTATCTTTATTCTCCAGCTAATATAGTTGTTGTACTAACTAAATTATTCATAGAACTACATTAATCTCAAAGTTTAATTATCATGGCTAATGATCAAAACTTGGAAGTTAAATGCTCCCAAGATGATACAACCCCACACAGAATTTCTGTTTCTATCAAATCATTCTCTATCCAAACATGAATCCAGTGCATAAGGTCTAAAACAGGTCCCCTTAGTGCAGTGAAATATCTCTTACAGTTGACTTAACTGAAGTAGATTGCACTATCATTGCTATTCTTTTCTACTTATTTACAGTTTAACACATTTCTTCATATAACATCACTTTCTCAATTGTTTCCATCTTTCTGAACATTTCATGTTCTGTAGTGCTCATCTTTGGATATAGCTGTCAGTCATCCCTATTTCTGCTATATCCAGCTTCACATCTTGCAACAGGTGATCAAATTATTCCATTTTGCTGCCTAAGTATAACTAGCAGGCATCAAAATATCTGCTGCCTGTCTACTCAGCCAGTCTACTCCCCCTGACCATAGCACTCACCTCACTACCACTTTCCACAATATTATTTTCTTTATCTTTACTGTCCAGTCGCTGAATGTTTGGTCTTCTTTTTCCCTTTTCTTAACATCAGCATGTGAAATATGCATATCTGTTTATATATGTATATATGTGTATTCTTATCAGATTTCTTATCAGAAAGTCCAGACCCTAATAAGCCAAATGGCCATAATTGCATCATGTCTTTAATATTATCACAGGAATGCAGTAGAAGATTCTCCTACTTTTTCTCCCCCTTAGCAGTATCTATAAATATTCTTAATCCTGTGGAGAGACTCACGCTTGTCTACATTACCAAGTAAGATGATGTGAAATAAGAGAATAAGTAGATTAAAGTAGTTACTGAAGCCTCTTGTATCCTCATCACATGGGACTTTAGGGTTTTGCCTCAAATCAGAAATAGCTCTGTTTCCTGGACCCAATGCCCCCATTATACATATTTTTTGAAGTTTTTTGAAGGAAGATTAACCCACAAACCTTTGCTCCTTCACTTTTGAGGAGGAGGTTGCTGGGAGCATCACATCAATGTCCTGAAGCAATTCCACAGGGCACCTTCCTCGTCCTACATGGAAGCTCATATCAGAGAGGTCCAGATAGGATTTTATCACTCCAGCTCTCTAAGAACACTGCCCTTGAATCTTAAATTTCTTTACACTTTTCTCACTGACTGCCTCATACCCAACAGCAGTCGTGTGGTTAGCAGCCATCTATGAGCACCACCGGGAATTTTCAGTCTGCTTATGCACAAACTAAGAGGCTGTGTCATCTCCTTGGGGATCCAGCTGGCACCTCTCTGAAGAGCCTTTTCAAAGGTGGGCATTGTATGTGGCAGCCTTCAAACACAGGATCAAGTAAGAAATCATACATGACATTTGCCTTTTTGTATTGCACCATAACTATTACAAGGTATTGTGGAAGCTCTCCATAGTTCAAGAGATTTCTCTTAGGCACAGGTTTCTGGGTGATGAAGCCCACACAGTGAGCCAGAATTTTAAGTTGTTCAACTCAGTGTTGAAGAACTTTTCTAAATGAACTTCTAGGCTTTTCCAGAAATACTCTGCTTCATGCAGCAGAACTATTTCTGTGGATGGAATGAGTAAATGGAGAGAATCATGGCATTTGCTTCAAAATTGTGCATTTCCTCCAAGCCATGACATAAATATAAACACAGAGGATTATTGTCCCGCTCAGAAGTGTGGGATCACTTCATCACTTCATCACAAGTCCACATCACTTGGATCAATCTCAGTTGATGGGTGTGTAGCCTCTGTCTTCACTCAGGATTGTGTTTGACCCTGTGTCTTCAGCCACCTTCAGTGTGTCTTCAGCCACCTCCACTCAGCATTTCCTTCTTTCCTACTTTCCTTCTTTCCACTCAGCATTTCCTTCTTTCAGGAGCTACAAGCTCCTGAAAGACTAATCCTGATCACCCACATGGCTGGCAAAAACCCTATTCAGTTTATTGGAGATTTAATGGGTCACTGTTTTTGTAAATACCATTTGCCGGGGGGAAAAAAGGAAACAAAAAACCTCTTGCATTTTGGAACCACAGAGATTTGAAGACTCTTGCACATGTGGGCATGGAAAGAAAAGAGATGGTCAGCATAATTCCCATTTCAATTTTTTTTACTCTTTTATCAGGAAACTTGCCATCATCATACTATACACACAAGCAAATTTGGTCTGTTGTCAGGAAAAGAATGGAGATGAGAGAGGAGTCCTGCCAGCGGGAATTTCTCAGCACTGGTTTCCTGCATAGCAGTCAGCTTTTTTTATAAATAGAACCTCATTTCATGCAATGATATAATATTAATCTGTCACTGCATTTGGCACAACCATAGGATAGTGAACTACTTGTTTGCTAATTACCATTTGAGCTCATGCACAGAGCACAGTCTGTGATAATATTAGCTTGGTCAGAGTCACAAGTCTGTCAGTGCCAGCAACAATTCACTGTCTGTTTCCAATCTCTGAAAGTGTTGTATCTGCATCCTTTCATCCCATGAGGTAAAAATCCTGGCTCTCTCTCCTAGTATGAATAATTTGTCTTGTCATTCACAGCCCTAGAGGAAAACCATGTGACAGTTCCTGTTAGCTGTTCACACAAGAAAAAACTGTCTAAGAAGAAAAGCAAATATATAAGACATGTTTAAGTACTGTTTATTAATCATTTTTTTAAAGTTTGAAAAGCTTCACCAGACTCCAATATGTAGGTGAAAGCAACTGTTTGGTTGGTGAGGCACTGAAAGAGGTTGCCCAGAGAACTTACAGATACCATCCCTGGAAATGTTTAAGGCTGGATTGGATGGGCTCTGAGCAACATGGTGGGTGAGCTAAATGGTCTTTAAAGTCTCTTCCAACACAAGCAAGTCACCTTGTCATCACAGGAGAAGAAGAAATGGAGGAAACCCAGGGCCACCCTTACAAAGATAATAATCCTGGAGATTTCTGAAGCAACCAAAGGGAAAACAATGTGGATATGATTCTTGTAAGTTTTACAGCTGCCCAAATGGTTCTGAATGGTGTCAGTAACTAGTCAGTCATTTATCAATTCCCCCCTGCTGCCTATCATGAAGGCCCTTGGTTAGCTGCCGAGGTCCTGGGCTGGGCTGTCTGTCAGGAGGGTGGTGCTGATCTGATGTATCCAGATAACACAGAGAAGGCTGCTTTCAACCAGTATAGATTTAACTTTTTCCTTAATTGAATCAAAGAGTCTGTAGGAACTAATGGTTTAAGGGTTTTTATTTAGTCGGTGAACTTTTCAAATCCAAAACTTTCTGAATTCACTAGAACAGTATTTCTACTTAGTAGTAAAACAGTAGTAGCTTTTGTTACATTTCCATTTCAGTAACATTGCCATTACAGACAGTGGAAGTTAGACAAAGACATGGGACCCATGTTAGTGTTATAAAATCATCTCTTAGCAGTTTCACTGAAATTGCATAAAATTATTTCCATTGCACAAATTTGTATAAAACTGAAAGTAATTTCCTTTTAGAGAAAAGTCTTCTAATCCTCTGTAGCATAATTCAAATGTAAAAATTTCTGGCAATGCAAAGTAGATCTGTAGGTGGATTTCATGTCTGTCTTTTCAATCTTGTAGCTGATAAAAGACTCATTACTTGTTTATATTATTGAGCAAGTCTGTATTCTTAAAGGCATTCAGTGCAAAATATTCCCTCAACAAATGAAGGCTCAAGGTTGACTAATCTTACTTATGTTACCCTCTACAGGTAAGGTATGATTCCTGCACCTGAAGATGTTGACTAAGTAGTCATATAGTGGAAAGCTTCTTAACTATATAGGGAAAAGAGAAAATAATAATAACCCCTCCTTGATATCTGTCTTTATGCAAAGGAATCTAGTCCAGACATCATTTACTTGTGTGTCTTATTACCAAGAGAAGTCCAACTGCAACTGACAGAATGACTCCAGAAATTTAAGCAAGTATCTCAAAGAATGTAGGAACAGAATTCAGGAAAGATGAGTTAATTGGAAATCTGAGGAACACAGCTGGGAAGTTGTGCACTGAATTCCTGAGATAAGGGTCCACTTTTTAATTACCTATGTGCAAAAGAAGAAAGTTAAATTACTTTTAAGAAGTACTAAGAATGTGTCTGATGTGCTGTCTGATGTAATAAAAAAACAACAGAAATGTTGGTATTTTCTAATTATTCATGCACAATTAGCAGAAAAATTCCACATCTATTGATCATTAACTGAGCATTAAGCTTTCTCACATGTTGAGGATGATTAATAAAAGTAAACTGGCTTTGGTATTTGCTGTTATATAGTAAATGAAACTTTGTCAACAGTTAGCTGGGTAAATATGGATATTTTCATGAACACAAGAAATCTGCAGATTTGCTGCATCGTTTGAATGGAGTTCCTTGCAAGTGTGAGGGCAACTCCACTTTCTGGAATAGTGTGTAATCAGCTCAAGAAAATAAATTATTGTACTGTTTGTCTCTAAGGCCTTTGAAAGATCTTATGTAATTGTGTAAATGAGTTAAGGCAGGCAATATGTAATTTACAATTTGTCCAACCTGCATGTTCTGAGTAGATTGGTTATTATCTAATCTCCCACGTTTCTAAGCCTAACTGTCCTTGAAAGTACTATAAGCTGTTTTATTTTCACACAAATTAGCTGCTCAGGAAGAACTCATCAAATGCCTTGGGTGCATCTTTTACCCCATGTCAGATGTTTTCTGCAGACATGCTTTCAAGACACTGTCTACTGCAATTTTGTAGCTGTGAAAAGGAAACTACCATTCCTGAACTCTCTTTACACATCCCTCTTCCAGTATTTCATCATATTGATCCAGTGCAAGTCTGTTTTTACTTTGTGGGCATTAGAGGTATGTAAAATGATAGTGCCTATGCTTGTCCAGAAAAGACAAGAAACCTGTCACAACAACAGGAAACCAATCCCACAGTGGCAGCAGCTGTTGGTTGCACAAGCTACTCGGTGTATAAACAGTCATTTCCAAACAGAGGTCTGACTCAACAAAAACTGAAAAGGCTGAAAGCTACACAATGCATTCTTTGCAATTAGCACATTTACCTGCAATTTTGAGCATATTTCATCAATATAATATTAAGATTTATAAAAGAAGGTTTAGGATCCATTAAATCTTATCAGCCATACTAAGATAGAAGGGCTAACGATGGAAATGTGCCTGTTTCCAAGTCACTAAAGGTAATTGATGAGGTAACAAAAAGCATATGGATTTTCTGATTCTCTTAAATGCAATAAAAACTGAAGAATGAACCCATTCAACATAATCATTATTTTTAGAATTTTCTTATGCTATTTTATTTTTGTATGCTGTCTTCTCCTGCTGAAGGTGACTCTACCTGGCTTCAAGACAGGCATTACCAGAAAAATTTGGAGATTTTTGGTCATAGGTCAGTTTATATGACACCAAGCCTGCTGGAAACAAATAAGGTCCACCTGTCCCAAAGAATTTTATGTCAGGAGTTAGCAGAGCTCATTGAGAGAGCTTTAAAGTGGATTTGAAGGGGAATAAGGACATAGTCAGGCTTGACAGATATAAGATATAGGATTGAGAGAACTATAGAAACCACCCCAGTTACAAAAGAAGGCTTAAGAGAGAGCATCTCAAATCACAATCAGCCAAAGACGTAACCACAGGCAGGACTGTGGGGGATCCCTTTCCACCCCTGCTGGGATACTGACACGATCAAATATTTCCATAAAATGCCTGTACACCAATTCTTGCAGGATGGAGGACAAACAGGAGGAACTAGAGATCTGTGTGCAGTCACAGGGCTTTGATCTCATTGCAATTACAGATGTGGTGGGATAGCTCCCATGACTGGAATGTCACCATGAAGGGCTACACAGTGCTCAGGACAGACCAGGCAGGCGCTGGGGTGGAGTTGCCCTCTATGAGGCAACACTTGGAATGTATCAAGCTCTGTCTTTGGGTGGCTAGTGAGAAAGTCCAATATTTATGGTTAGGATAGAAGAGCAGATTACCAGAAATGATAGGTAGTTTTTTTCCTCTCTTTTAAACTGGTTGTTTGTGTGATGACTTGACAGTAATCCAGTGTTACCTTTGAATATCCAGGTTATTAACCATTTTCCCTTTTGGTTTTGTGTGGTCCTTTCATATTGCATTGAAGAAATTGGTCCTGCAAGGAAAATGTGATTGTACTGATGCAAAACCTGACCAGGGATTCAGGATGTAACAGCTTTTTAAGCAAGGTGTGCAATTGATGTTGCATCTTAGTTTTTTATATTAAATACTTAATCACAGCATGTAATTCTGTGACTTGTTTTTTTTGTAGTAGCCTAGCTTTGGAGTTCAGGATGAAAAAGTCTAATGCTTTAATGCTAACTTTGTAGGTTCTCATCAATATGAAAGCTTGGTCTCATTATCCATTGTTCTCCTTTTCTCTTTTCTCCAAGCTGCCTGTCTCGTCCTGGGTTGTATGATTTTTCCTGATGGCTGGGATTCAGATGAGGTAAAACGGATGTGTGGTGAAAAGACAGACAAGTACACGCTGGGGGCTTGTTCAGTCCGCTGGGCATATATCCTGGCAATTATTGGAATCTTGGATGCCCTGATCCTCTCATTTCTGGCATTTGTGCTTGGAAACAGACAAGACAGCTTGCTAGCAGAGGAGCTCAAGTTGGAAAACAAAGGTAGGACTGCTTTAGAAACACTATTGTTGGGTGGCCTTAAGGGCAATTGCTTAAAAACAATAATCAGTTTCAATTTCATTTTATGTTATGCTTAAAAGTTAGCATGCTGGCTTACTTCCTACATTGCCGGGAAAGAATAAATGCAAGGGGCAGAGGAAGTTTTTCATTTCAGCCTCCAAAAATCTGAGAAAGCTCAAATTTGATGTAATTTCTGCCCTATGCATGAATCATCCTTAGCTTTTAGAGCTGTAGATGGGATGTTATTGTGTTAGTCACTTGTCGAGTATTTCATTAGCATTTAATTTTCACTGTCTCCATCTTTTTCTGTACCCCATGCAAGATTTGTTTACTTGGTTCCTTTAGGTTTTTGCAATGTAATATGAATGTCTGCAATATGGCATATGTGTTAGCGCAGTACACAGTAAGGGGGCAATGCTGGGGGGTGGCAATGAGCTGTGTAATGGGACTGCCCATACAGCCAGGAACTGGTGGGCCAAGGATCAGAGCCTGGAATTAAGAAGAATCCTAGTTCTTGCTTGAGCGTGTTGCTTTGAGCTCATGAGTCAGCTCATGGGAATCTAGGATGCTGTAGTAACTGTATACTCATGCAATGCTTTGGGGATAAAACTAATTTCTAGATTAAGTACATGAAAATGGCTTGGACCAGTAATTTATCACACATTTGCAGAATAGAGATGTTTTTAGTAAGTGTGCACAAGCCTGGCTTATTTTTTGCAGCCCCTTCCCCTTGTGCTCCCCTGGCATCCCAGCTGAGTATCTGATGGGGTAGATACCACAGAGGGCATGTCCCTGCCTTATCTTTCTAATGGGCCTGCTGTCCCTGAAACTGTCTAATCCCTTCTAAACCCACTGATACTGTCAGCTTCTCCAGCACTGCATGGCAGCGAGTTCCTGAAGCTCACTACTGACTGCTAAAGAAATACTTTCTTTTATCTGTTTCAAATTGATCCCCTGCTAGTTTCACTGACTGTCCCCAAGAGCAGGATTCTGCATTCAGCTCATCTACCAGCTCTGTAATTTTGTGGGCTCCTTCTAATAATAGCAAAGATATCAGGGGCTTTTCACCACTAGATTGCTGTTTGGCAGCCAGTGTTATGTGAAAATAACTGGTCTCAGTCCTGGTCCAGAAGAGCCATTATCTCTGTACCTGACAGCACCAGTACAGTGGCCCCTGCTTGCTGGATTGCAGTCAGCACACTCAGCCCAAAGATAAATAGACTTGAAGATTGAATATCACATATGATTCCAGAGCTGGATGGAGCCCACTAATGTTGTAAGTTAAGGAAAGTGTGTGTCACTTCAAATTGCACGTGTGCATCTGTCCTGCAGGTAAACTGAGGGCATCAGCTTCAAGGACTATCCCTGTGACCCTTTCCTGTAAGGATAATATTCATCTGCATTTGAAAATCAAAATACTTATCAAAAGGGCATTCACAGCTATGCACAAGTGCTTTTGGCATCACCACTATGTCTGATTTGTCTATACCATATAGAGCTCATGTACCCAACACTATTTGTATCAAAGAAACGCATCTGTTTTGGCACCTTGTGAGCAAAAAACAGCTTCTGGAGCCTCATCACCTCTCACATCACTGGCACAAACCCTTGCCAGAACATTTGGTCCTCAGCATGTCAGAAAAAATCATTCAGCAGTTCCATTTCCTTGGATTAAACACAGAAACATACCACACCATTGGCTTCAAAACAAACCAGAACTCAACAAAAAGAGACCTACCCCCCTCTGCCCTTCACAATCAAGCCGAATGATCACTACTTTTTAAACTGTCTTTCAAATTAAGAGAAAAAGATTCAACTTGGCCTCTAAAAAGGACATTCTCCCCCCTCCTTGTCACAAAAAGCTTCTGCTAAGCAACAACAGGGCAAGTCTAAATCCCCCTGAGCCCCCCAGCATTTACCCACCTGCATGTGCTGCCACCAGGCACAGCCTCAGCCCCAAGGAGACCCAGCAGAATACAGCAGTGGCATCAGTCTGTACCCCTGTGCACTGAACATGCATGAGTGCTTTGACATTTACCCCATAAATGTCATCCCCTCACCCCCTTTCAGATTAAGAGGTAGTGAAGAACTACTCACCAGCATTGGTTCACATGCAGAGTATCCATGGTCATGATGTGAAAATACTGCTCTATGCAAATAGCACTAGCATGTCTCCCATATAAACAAAAAGAGTATGGATATAGAAAATACGACCTTCAGCTTTCCAAGCTGCTCCTACAATGTGAAGCCAAAGCCCTTATAACAAGTAACCATGAACCAGAACTTGCCAGCTGGTTGACATTTTACACCCTCTTTATTCTCCAGGTGGTTGAAGGCTGGCTCCATACATCTGAGCTGCGGTCACTGCAAAATAAACATGCTTAAAGACAGAAATTTGCACACCTTTAGCTAGAGAATCCTCTTCTCCAAACAGGAATAGCCTACCCATGGGATCAGTGCTGCAACAGGAAAACTTCTGCAAAAGCTGTATGTGAAGCTGAGTGACAGGAGCTCACCTGCCCCATGGAAGGATGACAGGACAGAATGCTCATCAGCTGTCATCCTTCAAAAGGAAAATAGCTCAGGATGCAGTGAACATGCAAACTGCTGCAAAATTGCAAAGTCCAGCTTGTCAGCATGTAGTTTCCACAGCATGCACTCACAAACATTCAGGCCAGCTTGTCCAAAATTAGGTATATTAATATGAGTATTGAGACCAAATTTAAGTTTTCCCAGATAGCTACAACACATAAAATAATTGCCAGCAGCCCTCATAGTAATAAAGAGTACAAATGCAGAGAGAACACCATATACACCCCTGTATAGCCATGTTCTCTGTCCAATATAATTATATAGTCCCTTTTTTGTAAAGTTATGTACCTCCAACTCCTCCTGATACATAAAAAGTCAGTGTATGCTCATTTTCATTTCAGTTAGGGTGTACATTACAATAATAAAAATACTTTCAAAAACGAAAGGCAAGATTTTTGTTAGTCTCTTCCCATTTTCAGACTGGTGCTTCTCTTCATGTTGCTCATACCCTCCCTTCCTTCTTTTCTAAAGAGTCCAAGAGTCACCCACTTCAGACTCCTGCTGCTTTGGTGTGTGGCTTTTTGGTCAAAGCACTTAAGGTGATTATGAACTCAGAACAAATTCAACCACTTGAATTCCCATTTGAGAAGGGAAATGTCCAAGAAACTCACTGGGGAGGGATCTGTGATAGATTGCTGTAGACAGAGGAACCTGGGACTGTGTTAAAGGGTTTATTGTCTTGCCTCAAAATAAGAAGCATTAAGGTACCCTCCTTTTCAAAGGTAAAATCAGACTCCTCTTTGAAGCCCACAATCATAGTTTCCAGGCTGGGAACTCCTGGCCCTCATTTCTACCTTCAAAATATAATTCCCTGCCATGTCAGGCAAGAACAAAGTTTTGCCACAGCTGTGAAGAGCTCACATGCCCTCTTTGAGCTTCAGCTGGTAAGTGGCTCATCTAGCATAGCACCACTGCCATTAGATCCACTTGTTAATTTCCTTGTTCAATTGCCACCTATTTTCCTTCAGTTATCACCTCCACAATGACCTCCAAGTAGTTCTGAGTAAAAGAACAGTAGACAAGTAGCACCAGACATATTTCATCTAAAAACCTGCAACTAGAAGCTAAACTAACAGATCTTTTTATACTTTTCCCCCAAAATTTTCTTCTTTTGATAATAGCAACCATTTTCCTGTGATTTCTACTATATAAATAATATTGTAAAAGAGAAAATATAAAGATAAATATGGAGATTTTGTTGTGTTTGGCATCAGACAGAATATAATCTCTCCAGAATGAAGGTATTCATAGCACTGCTGTGGGACCTATGCCCACAGTATGAAGTTTCATCCAAGGAGTATATGAGCAGTCATTGGACCACATCCAGAACCTTCCTGTGCAGTGTCTCAGTGTCAGGCACTCTATTGCCCAGTGTGCATGGAATTCTGTCACACAAAGCAGAACAGCACTGGCCAGAGGATTTTTGGCTCCCCCCTCCACAGCAGCCTATGGAATGTTGTGTAGGACACTGATCTTCTGCTCCCCTTGGTTTGAGGGTGGTCACTCCTTAGGTAGAAGGTTTTCAGATTCCAGCCCTGGTCTCTAATGACAAAGTATTTTGGAGGTTTTAATAGAAAATGAGGGGAAGAAATGGGAGAGTGAGATCAGGAGTCAAGGGGTTTTTACAAAATCTTAGAAGACACTTTAAGGTGTTCCTTTTGAAAATGTCTGTTTTTGGTTTTATGAGCTTGTGGGAAGCACATGCATATGCATGCAATAAACTACTTAGATTTTTCTCCTGGTGTTGAATGGAACTAAGACAAAAGTTTTGGAGTGATATTCAGAGAGTAGAGTTTGATTCCTGTTTCTCATACTGGATCTATGATTTGATTTTTACATTTCTCTGTCTTTTAAATGGGAAGGAATGAGACTGACTTTGTTGATATGTTGTGGTTCAGCAATGAAGGATGAATTAGAAGAAGTAAATGATGGTGAAATTATTATTAAAATATGTATTCCAAGATTAAGGTCTGATAAAAGTATTTTGTCAAGGAATTACTTTGCCAATATGCTAAATGATGATACTCTTAAGGGGAGGCAAATGAGACATCAAGACTAAAAGTCAAAAGCTGATTAAAATACCTTATTAAATAAAGGTCAATCTTGCAATAGTACTGATTGATACATCAGCTGATCCAGGAGTTCCTTTCCAGCTCTACTTTCTATAATGAGAAAATAAAATTAGTCCTAAACACATGCATTAATTACTTAACTACAGAAGTTGGAGACCATGAATAGAGAGTCCTAGTTCCCCGTTGATTAATGAAGAAAGAACATAGTGAATTTTCTGTCTCATAGGAAGATGTATCCCACTTGCTGTTACCCTCTCTAAGGACTCTCATACAATAGCCCAGTTAAAGTAGTTCTCATTCCATTTGATGAGCTCATGATATCATGGACTTAAAGGATGAGGTCTTATAGGAAAGCTTGCACCAAAAAAACTTAGGCAGCCTCAAAAATGGTTCTTAAATGGTATAGGTAACTTAATGCATTGAACAGGCTCTGTGCCTAGCTGAAAAATTTTGTAGTGCAGCAGAGGGGCAGGATGCATGGGAATGGGGGATAAAGACATTAAACAGTGCTGATACAAGCTACAGAAAAATCTCCAGCCTGGTCAAGACAAGTCCACAGTGAGCCTGGACAGATCTGTGTTGTTAACTTAAAAGGAGGCCTATGCCTGTTGCAAGTAAGACCATGTTTACTGACCTAGAAGGCAACAAATCTGACTGTGCCATCACTATCAGCTGCATTAGAAATGGTGTTTTGAAGTCTGGACAAAAAAATCAGAGATATTTCACAATATAGAAATATAAAAGGGAAGTAGCTGACACGTATTTCATTCTAGGTAGGATTAGTGACACACAAAAGTTATGATACTCCACTATCCCTCTTCCTTACTGACAGGAACCATATTTGTAGGAGGAACATCAGAGAATGCTCATGACTCAGCTGCCCTTGCATGAATGTTTTTCAATAAAGTGTTCATGCAGACAAAATAATGAAGGTTTGTGCCAAGAATCTGGACTATGACTGGAAACAGCTATTGAGAGGACATTTCTGCTGTCTAGTCCAACCTACCACTTCCAAGAGCTGTCTGGGCTGTCCTTACATTTCTACCAGACCTGATGTCTTGTCATCATACACAGAGGAAGCCTGTAGCACTGAGTTATAATTGTTCCTTCTTGCAGCAAGTTCCAGTGGTTTTCTTGAAAATCTTTACCATGACTTAAAAAGTCATTAGTTTCAATATCTCATTCCACTGTGAACTTCTTGTGATCCTTCTCCAGCAGTTTCCTACTGCCAGAATTATTTTCTATCTGCAAGCAAAACACCTGAAAATAATTGAAGGTAACCTACTTCTTTCTGGGCATAGCATCATAGAAATAAAGGTTGTTGTCAGTAGTTTTAGAATAAAGGAGCTATAAAAAAAAATCCAAATAAAAGCAAAGCAAACAGCCCTGTTTCTGAAAATTATATTCAAGGAGACATTCAAGTCATAGCTAATGAGATATTTGAGATATCTGGCTCTTCCTGCTTTCTGTTACAGGTACAGATTACTACAGTATAAAATAAAAGTTGACCTGCTTGGTGCTAACAGCGTAGCCAGTCATTGGCTTTAGTCTGGAACCTTAAAACTGTTCATGTTATTTCTGGACCACTTACAGAGTTGATCTGGACTTTCTGTTGAGTCCCTCATCTTCTCCTGAATGACAAGCTTGGTAAACTCCAGTTTGTTGTTCCCACTGACCTCTCCCTGGATTCCTGAGAATCCTGGCCCTGGGACAAGCCCAGATTAGGGCATACACATATTTTAGTTCCTTGGCTCCAGCATGACCCTGCTTAGCCTGAGTTTGCTGTAACTAAAAATTAGAGTTGCCCTCTTGACTTCCAAGGTCTCTGTCTGTTGACTTTGATAGGTCTGTACAGTTTTGCTTGATAGAATACCAGAAAACAGCAGTGGAAGAGGAAACAGAGATGGGATATTAATGAGAAATATTGCACTAAGATTGCTGTAGGTATGTCCTGGCTTCATTTGCTAGAAAGATACACAATTTTTAAAAAGTGAAATTATAATACAAAGATATTTTAACAAAGTTTTTTTCCTATCTCTTATATCTGGAAGTTATTTTTTCTAATTTATGTTTTTAAAATAAATCAATTATTTTGTTCATATCCCGTGGTCCATGTTATTATATTTAATCTTTCAGACATTTGGCATGCTAGCACTCCAGTTGTCAGAAATATTTCTGTGCGCCTGCTTCAAGAGCATTTACCATGAAATATACTCAACAGACATGGTAAAACTGAAAATAGATGTTTAGATGCAATCCTGTTTGACTAAATGTATTTACACCACCACAGCACATTTGATTTTACAAACCACTTTCAAACCCTAGCTTTGTAAATCCAAAAATTTTCAGGATGATGATAAGGAGCTGGCATGAGGACATCATTGCACACAGTTATTCATGTTAAAATGTTCTTTCATCTCCAAGCACTTGCACCCTTCCAGGTGACAGCGTTTGACACAAAACAGACCATTACTCTGAAAACAAACCTCACTGCTCCTTGTATGACTTTGTGTCTGACAGAGGCTGAAAGTACCAATATGGCCATTTTAACCACTCCCCCCAGTTATCACACAGGCTGTAGGATGTCCTGAGTCCCTTCCAGTTTCTCAGTACTGTGTAAAATGTGGAATCAGAGCTGGACAGTGTTCCAGAAGTGGTTCTGACTCTGCCATGCCCAGGGGAGTTACAGCCCCTCTGCTCCTGCTCAGCGTTTCCTCTGGTGCAGCCCTTCTGTCTGCTGCACAGCTCTGGCATGTGCTCAGCTGGCATTTCACCTGCTCTCTGTCTGTGTGGGGCTATGTTTCTTACTCCTTGATGTATTTTTGTGTCAGATCATGCTTATAGAATGAGCCGTTTGGCAGCACACGTGAAGAGTTCCTTGGGCCTCTTCACTGCAGCAGCTGAGAGAGAAAATGGACACTGCCACTGGCACCCAGCAATCTGGAGAAAATCTGGAGGTTGTAGATCTATCTTCTCCTTCCTTACTAGGAGATACAAAGATGCACAGGAGACCAGCAGCCACCTTCTCTCTTTTCTGCATCTGTGCTGAATTCAGACACAAAACCCCAGTTCTCAGAACTAACAGGGTCAGGACACTTTGTGCCTCCTATAATTTTGCTTTGTTCTCCTACTCTTCCAAGGGTTTTGTAACTTCCCACTGCCTTTGGAGAGTTCAATCAATAAAGGAAGATCTTTGCAGTGTGGATGCTCCCCTCTGTCTGGTACAGCTGGGGACCCTGAGTGCCCACTGTAGGGTCTAACAGGTGGACAACCATCTTAAAATACTGAGGAAATCCACCAGCATTGCTAGTGACACATAAAGGAAGAAATATTCTTGTTTCCTGAGCAGAGAGGCAATAGTTTAGTTGTACTTTTACATTTCTACTGTAACAATATACGTGAAAGATGAGAGTACACCAGATAAGAGTTGAGAAAAATAGCAGTATTATGTAAATGCCTGCTAAAATGGATGCATCTGGAATCTCTGCAGAGCACAGTAATTCTGTTATTTAGTGATTACTTCAGAAAGAGCACATTCTGAAACCACATTCAACTGGCATAACTAAAATGGACTCATTTTATGCAAAATGTTTACTACTACTCTTTTTATTCTTAAGTAGATTATTGAACCAAAATCCTCAATTTTTTTCCACTGAGCATTTTGGACCTGATTTTGCAGAGGAGAGGGACAGGCTTCATCCTGTGAAACCAGTAAAAATTGTAGAGGGTGGGAGTAAATTTTAGCCATTACAGCAATTAATACAATTTTTAAACTATCATGAATCTTACTTATACTAATTCTTGACCACAGAAATTCAAAACATTTTTCAGGTGTTTTATTGTTTGATGTGTATCAAATACATCCACATTTCCTTTCAAGAACTATCATAGCTGACAACAGCATCTGGCTGACCCTTTACAAGTAAAACTGATAAAGCAATAAAGATCAGGCATCATATATCCTGCAGAGACAAATATTGGTCTACTAGAGAAAGTGGAAGTGTGCTAGAAATCATTCAACGTGTTTCAAATGTTAAGGAGAAGAAAAAATTGTCAAAGGGTTGATTGGAAATTCAGTACAGAAGCCATGCTGGCAAAGTATAAAAGTGCTGTATTTATAGGAACAGCCACAAAAACAGTGTTTGCATCCTTAATAGAAATTCTGGATTTAGCAACATGGAAAGAAGTAATTCCAAATGGTTAAGAAGCAGTTTGCTTGGGAGAATAAAAATTTGTGTCAGTGTTAAGGGGATATTTCTATGTCCTTTCAGAACTAGCCTGCAGAATCCTATTGTTGAATTTAAAAAGATGGTTGAAAATCTCTGATTATTCAGTGCTGTGTAGCCTCAGCACTTCCAGGCAGAGGCAGTAGCTGTCTGAAGAGCAAGACTGCCCTGCTTTGTGTGCCTCAGCTTTGTATGTATGCTCCCTGCTGCTCTGTTGATGTTAATCTTTAGCCCATATGGACGAAGATGACATGTTATTAAGTAAAATAAATCTTCCCCTATAACCATCAGCCCTATTTTTTTCCTGAAGAGGACTGACAAGTTTACCTTAAATAAATCCCTAAAAGGGCTCTGTGAAATGATTAGAATTTGTATGTGTGCAATGATGCTGGAAGATGAGCAGGTTTATACACTAATCAATCATTTATACACTAGTGAGCAGCTGACATTCAAACCTGTGTCTGCTCATCTATCAAGCAGCTCTCACAAAGGTTAGAGGCACTACAGTTGTACTCAGACACAAATACAGGTATAAAAATGTTATAAAAATGCTAAGTATGGAGGATTACAGAAGGAACTGATAGGATTTCATACTTTGGAGTAGTTCTTGTATAAGATCCCAATAGACAATTTGCCAAGGTGTCACCTTCTCCCCTAAGTCCAACTGGAGCTCATCCATTGCCTTTCTTTTAGTGCAGTTAATGTGCTTGCAGATATATACAGAGTATGTGCTCACCCAACATAGTCTCAAAAACCTCTGTAGACAGGCTAACACTGGCCTTTGCTCTCTGTACTATGGAAACTGTTTTTGAAAGAACAGCCTAGGAACCTCTGGGGGAGCTGGAGCTGCATGCAAAGAGGAAGTGCAAAGGCCACTTCTTGGTTCTCTGGCTCTCACAGGATGTCTGCTTTGGAAGGGAGCCCATTTTTAGGCAAAGACTAGATCTGACTTAATGAAGAAATATGAAGAGGAGTTTAGGAAGGGAAGTTTACGGTGCTGTGAAGTCCAGTAGGAAAACAGCAACCACAGTCTGAATCTGGGTCCGGTTGATTCACCTGAAAGGGTTAGCGGCATCTTCATATTATTTCCCTTTCCACCCAAATCCTTACTTTATGCCTATGGCTGTGAGCACACATGCTTTGAGTTGCACCATCTTCTCAGCTTCTGTGCTTATCACTTCCCAGAGTGCCCTCTGTGGGGTGCTCCCACCAGCCTTGAACACAGGGGCTCAAGGGGCCCTTCGGAGCACGGGCAGCACAGGCACAGGTACCTGGGCAGGGAAATGGGGGAGCACCGCGAGGGATCCTGGGGGCAGGTGACATCGGTCCCACCATGGCACACTGTGTGCTATTTAGATTATTTTTTAATATTCTGGAGCTACACCTAAAACCCATCAGGCTGGTTCAGCACCATCTGTCCCCGTTACAGTTGCATGGCATTCTGTCCCATTATTCTTCAGAATGTTCTCTAAAGCTCTGCATAGCATTGAAATCACAGTTATGAGCCTTTGTTTGTCTGGACCTATA
Organism: Ploceus nigricollis; assembly: GCA_013399945.1. Taxonomy (NCBI): domain Eukaryota; kingdom Metazoa; phylum Chordata; class Aves; order Passeriformes; family Ploceidae; genus Ploceus; species Ploceus nigricollis. The sequence continues at coordinate 614,177 of VXBC01001532.1, read as the reverse complement.
GTTAGGTCGCCTTCTGATGTAAATTAAGGTCTCCATCAAAAAAGCTGGAGAGAGAAAGTAAATTTCTTTCAAACTAGACCTTTTAAAAATAATATTAAACATTCATTTTTCTTCTCCTGTCAGATTTCCTGGGCTGTGCCTCAGTTCTACCTTGGCTCTCCTTTATTTTTGTTTTTTGCTGTCTTTCTCCCCTCTCTTTTCATAGAGCATGTCTTTATATACTATTTGCTTAGCAAATACCTTCATTTCAATTTCATTTAAGATCTTCAACTTTCATAATCCCAGGGCCAGGAATTTTCTCAATTTATGTTTTCATAATTAAAGGGAAGAAAAATAGAGATTGTATCATCATTTAAGCAGATGAAAACCAGAAGTTAAGTGGATTTTTTAATGTATGTCTAATATTACTTTCTAAGCATTACCAGTAAAAGTGTTAAAAACGATATTGTTGTTCTTAGCCTGCTTTAGGAGGTGAATGTTACCATATAAAAAGTGTATGTAGGCTGTTTTAGCTATAGCCCACTGCATTGCCTAATTCAATTTTTTTAACAAGAAAAGAATGCAGCAATTCATCACTTGTCCAGTCCAGTTAACGTTTTGTGCCTTTTTATAAGAGTGGAATTTGTGAACTGGATAGCTTTGACAGTTTGAGGTAGTTGGTACTTTTCATTTCTGGATCATTGACTCAAGTACAGCAGATATTTGACAAAAATTGACTGAAAACTGAATCTGGAGAATGACTGATTGCTGAAGTATGTAAGAAAAGCTTTTTTCTGCACAGCTGAGAGTAGACTAATGCAATAACAAAAAAATACATGTATCTTAACCCTGTGCTAGCAAACATTCCAGCTGGGGAGACTGAGAAATGCAGAACATGTGTAGCTTTGGATGCCTTCATCGTTGGTCTGCTACCCTGAGCTACGACCTACTGCCAGAAAGGGAATTTACCTGGACATGCCTCTCGAGTCTCTGAACACTGGGTTGTCAGTATTGGATATGATGCACTCAAAACGTGAGGTCTCTTCTGAGCAGTGTTCATGGCATGCTCCTGACAGGACTGTCCTTGAGGACTGGGCAAGTGATGGACATGGGTGCCGTGTAAATATGTCAGGAGAGAGCTGCTGCATTTTGGGCAGGGCTCTGTGGGTGAGCCAAAGGTCAACTTTGCTGGGTGTGTGCCTGCCTTGAAAAGTGCAGCAGTCTCTTGGCATTCCCACTCCACTTTGAGTTCTATTGAATTAGTCAAGTGAATTGACCTAGGACATGACATTTCTTTCTCCAAGTTTCCAAGAAATTTAGTCTCCAGTGGTTATGATTTTCCTTTATCTCCCATTTTCTAGTGACAGAAAGACTTTTGCAACAGCAGTCAATACATTCAGAAATTTGACTTTAGTTTCAGCAATTTCAATGAGCAGTAATGTTTCAGGAAGCAAAGCCTTTTAATGGATGGCTCTTGAATTTAAGCTTTGTTTTAGTTCGATTTTTTTTATGCTAGTACATTTCATTTTGATATCTGAAAGCAAAAATTCCTAATTTCCCCATCAGAATAATTTCCTTATGCAATTACATTGCTTATCTGCCCACTTGTTTATCAATCCCCTTCTCAAATAACCTTTAAACCCATTGTCCAATTTCAACGAAATTTAACAAATGCTAACATCATAAGAATTTAAAACTCCCAGAAGTGTTTTGAAGATTAATGTATGAATTACAAAAATTAGCATGTGATTCTACTAAGGGAAAGCCAGGAAAGAAATTCAGCCCTTAATAACACTTGGTTAACCAAGTCAGCATAAAATCTCATGTCAGATATGCCACCCTTCTTGCCTTTTCTGGATCATCTGTCATGCTAAATAAAGTAGGTAGGGTACATGAAACACATTGCACATGTGTGTGTGTGTGTCTGTATATAAATATATATCTATACATAGTTAAAAGTGTAAGGAAAGTGAAGACAAGTCCTGTAGCAAAGAGTCTCTAAGAGACATTTGGGGCATGTGGGAAGCATGGGAGTTTGGAAATGTCTGGGGCAGGAAGGGAGTTGGAAGTACTGGCGAAGGATCTGAGGACATGAGAAAGACAAGAATCTTTGATAGAAGGTGCAGGAGTCTAAGAAGAAACGGGGTGTTGCTGTGGAGGTGTCATGGGGCTGTGACAAAGGAGCTGGGTCATTATATTCTGGCCATGTGGGAGAGGGAGCACACATGCTGTTCATTGAAAGTCAGGCACTGATTTCTTGTACCACTCTTGCAGTATTAGGCTGTTTAAAGTTGACCAATAAAAAAGTTATTCTAGTATCTAAGTAACTTTAAAAGTATTTAGTGAAAAAATTCAGTTTAACTTTAAAGAAAGCAGTACAATGCAAAGTCATGGGAACTCCATTTTTCAATAGAAACTGTAAAAACTCTGTTTCAGTTCATCCCCAAACTATTTTTTCCACTGCTTGCTTCAGCCATTGAACTGAAAAATTGGCTATTTACCTAACAGTTATGCTTTAAAATATTTGCAACACAGGCATGGCTGGTATCTTTCTCTCAGAGCTTTGGTGTGGGGGAAGCTCAAAAAATGTGCCAGGGAAATGGCACTGCCTATTGCATTCTGGCTGATAAGATCTCAGCTTGTGCTTCAGAGAATTTGTTCCCTTGTTCAGACAAAGATAACAAAGTAGAACCAACAAACCTGCTCTGCCAATGATAATCTTCTAGGAGATACTATCATTTCAGCAGCTGCTGTAAGAAACTTTCCTGAAGGCTGGTGCATACAAAATAATCAATTCTCATCTACAGATTATGGTTCAAATCTGCCAAGTGCTACCCGGGCTTATGCTACCAGGTTCAAGAGATGCAGTCTACAATACTGATTAAAGATGGGATGTTTGCTGCATCTGACAAACTGAATGGACCATGGACCATGTCTGGGGAACCTCTAGATTCAAGAAAATAAGTATTATCTGTTTCTAATGAGCAATAGGCAAGCAGTGCCCACAGTATAAGTGGTTTGTAGATAAGCAAAAAGCTATATTCACAAATCCTGTCAATCAATCCTTTGCAGCAATTTCTTTTAAAAGGTAAAAGATAAAGAAGAGCTGGTCTAGGAAATGCAGCATTTTGAAGAAGTGGCATTTCAGTAGTTATGGTTAAGGAAAATGTGGGATAGAAGTATGTGCTGTTGCTGTGCTGCCTTGTCAGCACTGCTCTGGAGCGTGCTGCCTCTGGTCCAGGCCTCAGTTACCTTTTAGTCTGGAGTAGGCATCCAGGATAAACCAACATCACCTGATTCCTGCTGCGGCTGCAATAAACGTCAGCCCTTACAGAGGTGTGAGCAAGATTTGAACCAAGTCTGTAATCTTTGTTACAACAAAACTATTGAGCTAGGTTTTTTCTCCTGAAACAAAAACTTCACTGTGCTCTGTCCAGCTGAATAAACCTAGAGATCAACGTGGAGTCAGGTTATAACTGCTGGTACAAAGCATCTGAAAAAACAAAAGGGCAGAACACAAAGTTATTGGTGCCCAAGGGAAATGTCTTAATTCAATTGCTGTACATGCTGAGACAGCTTTAGAAGAGTGTTGGTACATCTAAACTTGGCCTGCAGCAGTGTATTCTTCCAGGCACATGAGTCCCTGGGCTTGGGAAGGGAGGAGGAGCAGCAGTGCTGTGGCACCATGGAGGGGTTTGGAGGAGCATGGCGTGTTTCAGGCCTGCAGGCAGCTGCAGCAGCGTGGCTCCTTACCAGCTCCAGCTCCAGATGCCTTGTGCGTCAGCACAGCTTGGAGCTGACACAGCCATCCTGGGCTTAGGATTCAGCTATATCTGCACAGCACCTTGTGCCAAGTGAAAGTGCTTTGAGCTGCTGGTTTGGTCTCTGCATTCCAATTCCTGTGTGTTGTTTCCTCTGGCTATTGCTGAAATGCTGTTACATAGGAGCAGAGAACAGCAGAATTCTTTAGGTTGGAAGAGACCTCTAGAACCAAGTCCAGCCGTTAACCCAGCACTGCCAAATCCACCATTAAACCACGTTTCCAAGTGCCACATCTAAACATATTTTAAATACCTTCAGGGATGGTGATTCAACCACTTCCCTGAGCAGACTGTTCCAGTGCTTGACAGCCTTTTCCATGAAGAAATATTTCCTAATATTCAATACAAACCTGTCCCGGTGCAACTTAATGGACAACAGGGCAACCAATGGGCCAAACTCACAGGAGAAGCTGGTTCAGAATGCATCTTCCATTGAACATCCATCCTTTCCCATACAGTCTCTCACCTGTATAGACATTTCCTTTATTCTTTTAATAACTTCCTATTTCCATCTGAAAAGGAGCATTGTGAATATTTTTATCTTTGGCTATGTGTATATCACTTTGTGTAACACAGTGCACAGATCCCAAAGCTCACAGTGGCCCACACAGGGTAGAGCCTGGCTCAGATCTTCACAGTCTCGTAGCTACATTATTGCAGCACTGGTTGAGCTAAGAAACCCTGTTGGCATGCATGATTTATGGGCTTGAGTGGAGAATTAAACCCTTGTCACAGCTGCATCCCCCTTTCAGACACAAGCAGCTGCACAGGGACCTCAGAGCTGTGGTACTTTGTGATGAAGAAACACCAAGTGTCCCTCAGAATCACTGCCCAGTCTGCCTTGTGGAGAGCTTGTCTAGCTCTCTGCAATCAACAGGAATACAGTTAGGGTCAGGAAAGGAAAAGTAATTCACTGCTGAAATAACTACACTTGGCTGGATTCAAAATGAACACTGTATTTGCTCAAAAGCACCCAAAAAGCAGAACAGGAGAAGGCTGGAACCAGTCCTCACCTTGAGGCTAGAGGAGGAGGAGTGGGCAGTCCAAAGGCTATTTCCAGTTCTGTGTGACTTACAAAGCCCTTCACTGCTCCATGCCTCAGTTTCCTGCTTGTTCTGCAGAGGTGACAGCACTATTTGCTTGCCTCCAGCATCTTCTGTAAGGATTTCTCAGCTAACATTTCTGAAATGGTAGGAGCTGCCCTTGAAGTAGATACAATAAAAGTGTATATTACTGTAAAAAAACAATTTGTTAAAAATAACTCTGACAAACTGAGGAAGTTGAAAGGAGGTGCTGTTTTGTTCAAACAACCTAAGAGAGAACCAAAGAGGGAACAGCACAAATCTTGTCTTTCTTGGTAGGACAAGACCAAGAATTGTAGCTGCCATGTCTGCAGAGCGTGGCTATAAATCCCAAATTACCCGGTGTTCCTTTGGCAAACACAGGGATGAAGTGTGTCTGTACCCAGCAAACAGGTCAGGATGTGATGGGAGGATGGTAGTGCTGGTGGGGACAAGGTGGCACCTGTCCCTCGTGGTGCTGAGTGGCTCAGCAGGAGGCTGCTGTGTGTCTGTCTGCCAGGCAGGATCCACCCAGGGCTGATGGCTGGAGCTCATTACTGCCGTGTTCTCATTAATGTCGTGCCAGGCTCCTCTGCACTCTGGTCGGCTCAGGGCTTTTGCTTTTCCACTAATGCAAGCAGCAACCCTGAATCTGTACAGCACAGGGAAAATGTGTCTCATCCATCAGCAGGTTGAGCAGGATTGTGCATGTTGAGTGATTGCCATGAGAAACTTCAGCTGCTGTAGCAACTGTTCTGGCTGAGCTACTGGAGATCAGCAGTAAGAAGTATTCACCAAGATACACCTAAATAAAACTCATGCCATTGCTTTGATATCTCTGTCTGTGTTTGCTGCAAGCATTCATATCATTGATAATTTAACATGCAGCAAATTCCAAGAAAGAGAAAGACCAACCAAAATAGTTGCACATAATGCAGATGTTTTCTGTTCATCATGTTAGTAAGAAATCTTTAATTTTTCTTTTTCTCCTTTTGCCAAAAGTTTCAGATATTTGATCAGGAAGAAGAAAAGCACACCACATGAAGTTACAAAACAATATGAAATTCTTAGAAACTTATTATTTTTGCTACATTGCAGCATGGCTTTTGGTCTGAACCACTATTATTGTCACTTTGAGGAGAGGGGAAGCAACTTTTTCTTAACAGGAGAGAGACAAAATTAGATTTTCATTGTAGTAACTGAACTAGAATAAGGATTTATTGTAAGTCTATTTATCTTTTATATACACTGTTAGCCTCCATTAGAATATATAGTCTCCATTAGCAATTCCTGTGTTGTGGCACAATAGGGTGCTTTGGGTACTCTGCTAATGATATGTGTTGTGTAGCAGCTGATCCAAAAGCTCATCACCACCGAATGAAGGAGGTCCAGATGCCTTCCTCTCCTCAAGCTTCTGCTCCTGGCTGCAGACTCCATCCTCCTCCTCATGGCTGCTGAGCTGCATGTCAGAGCTCATAGAGCAAAAACAAAAAAGTGAATATATTCCTGTAGTGATAGTCATCAGATCACAGAAATGTCCCACAGCTCCAGGGACACCCAGGCTGTTACTGCACGACACATGGCATGTTTGGGAGGGAGTGGGAGCAGGGAGAGTCACACAACCATCTTGGTGGTGGCAACAAGGTTGATGTGGTTGCTTTCTGACCTGAAAAGTTTCTCAGACCATTTGGAAAGATTGGTGCATCCTGAAGCGATCAGCACATATTGTAAAGCAAGTATTAGGCAGTTGTGCTATTTCATCTGACATTAGAAGGGGTTTTCCATTCAGATAAGTGCACAGAAACCTTCCAGCACTGGCTCCTGTTTGCATTAAATGCTGCATTCGCTGTAGTTAACTGCGATGCCAATGTGTGAATGAAACTGGGTCATGCTTCTGCAAAAACTAAATAAGACATTATTGACATGTCCATCAACTACTGAGGATGTGATATGTTTTTCAAACTGTTCATTAATTCTGTACAAAACCAGTGACAGGTACAGCATTGTTTTCACAGCTGGGGGTGAAGGATGTCTTGTACAGAAACCTGCAACATCTGCCTCGTTTGGGGATTTACCATCCTTTTCTTAAAATGAGCAAAATGTAGATGAACGTTGGAGACATTCACCTGAGCTCCTCAAAGCGAGTCAGTAATTACTAACAATTAATCCCATTGTACTTTAATTCTGTGAATTGTAAAACGCTTCCCAGCATGATGGAACAGATTGCCTGGTCCACTTGAGAGCTGATGAAACTTAACACCAACAAACTCTTTCTTTTTGAGATACATTGCTCTGTCGTAGAAAAGTGCTTGAATCCAAGCGCATTACAAAGGCTGATTTTGCCAGAGCAGGGGCAGGGGGGAACAGAATAAGGCACCAATTTTCCATGGGTACATGAATCCCTAGAGCCTTTCACATCGTGGGGTGAGTCTACTGTGCCAAAGCCACCAGGAGCTTTTTCACTGATCTGAAGCGAGAGCAGGATCAGTCCTGCACCAATTCCACCATGAGAAAAGGGGACTCGGGCTACATGATGAAAGCACCATTATTCTTTGCAGTAAGGGCATCCATGAAGGAATTAAGTGTGCTTTATAACCACATCTTTAGCTAAATTCCCTTGTCTTTCCTTAACACCTGCCTTTAGACATGCCCACCTGTGCACAACTATTTCGTGTTGACACCACGCAATTTAATGGAGTTGATTTCCAAAAATAATTGGTGTCTCCCTGGCAGTCTTATAACAGCATATATCCCTGTATTTAAACTTCAATGATTGCACAAGAATATATGTAAGGAAATATTTACAGACACTCTGGGACTCACAGTTATGATTTTGGAGTTATATGCATGTTGGGTTTTCTTCCCCTGTGTTTAAAAAAGGTGCATAACTGCACTACAATATTATTACATGTTGTAATTACACAGCCTAATTACATGATTATATGTCTTTACACTAATTACACAATTAAAAACCATTACAGAAATGTTGTGAATGGATTTGGATAAATTAAATTATTTTTAAACCCACTGAGGCAACCGACTAACATAAAAAAACTATCAAGGGGTAGCAAGCAAAGCCAAGTAAGAGTAAGACCCAAGTAAGACCCAGTAGAGAAGATACCCTACTGGGTCTTGTGAGAAACACCTTGGTGCTCTTTCACTTTCAGATGAATGGGAATGTGGAACATCACAGGTAAATGTTAAAAATAACCATTTTGTGCTCCATGTACCTGGAGCAGAATTTCATAACACCCTGTAGCATGGTTGCTCTACAGCTAAAGATTTATGGCCAAGATCTGGTGCCAGTGCTTTGAGGACCTGGGAAAGATGGTTGATAATGGTGAGTCAGGCTGCTGATTCACTGGATGGAATCCAGCCCTGTCTGTCATTGGCAGGAACCAAGCAGGATTGTTGTGAACATGTACAGGGAGCAGGGGAGGTACAGAGCAGGGCTATGCTAAGAGACCCGGGCAGAAAACAGCCAGCCTGTGAGGTTTGGTGCCACCAGGGACAGCGGGGGAGGCAGAGGCTGGGCTGGGCTGTGGTGCAGTCAGGCTGACCAGGGCAGGACACCGGAGCTGTCACACAGAGAGCAGAGCAGGTGTGCACGTGCATCCTCTCTGTCCTGCTGAGTCTGGGTGCCCAACAGGACCACAGCTGACACCTTGCTCAGTTGTGGAAGGCCTTATGAAGACACAAGGACATTTTTCTGGTAACAACAGGCACAGCTGCATCTCCTATGGAAAATCCCATTTTCCAGAGGACATCAGGCAGCCTGTTGGTGGGAAATTGTAGAGAAATGCTTCTGCTTTTTGGAAACAAAGACTTAATTTTTCAAGACTGTCAATGTAAAATTTTCTGTAAGCACTAAACTCACCTGGGAAGCCCTGAGACACTTCCAGAATGAAAGGGGTTGTGACCAGCTCATTTATGCCTTGCTAAGGAACAGTCTCATTATGATCACAAGGCATAGAAAACAATAAATTATTTGGTTTGTCTGTATCTTGCTTTATTTCTGTCTATGCAGTAAGGGGTTTTAATGCACTGACAGGATTTGTGTATAGATTAATGGCAGATCAGCAGCATAATCGATGTAGAATTAGTCATAAGTTCCCAGTCCTGTCAGGAGTGAATAAGTAGATATTTTTCTGTCATGAGCTTGCTTTGGGAAATCCCACTTCCAGACTTTATGGCTCCTGTTTATATGTGAAAATGAGAACATTATTTAGGCTTTGATAAGCAATGTCTTCTACACACAGCATAACCATTAGAAGCTCAGCAGATGTGTTTCATGAGATACATAATCCTTTCAAGCGCCTTTTTATCCTAAAGGCACAATAAAACCTTCACACAAGATAAAGATAGTGAGTTAACTTCCATGGTTTTGTTCAGCTTCATGTAAATTTGTTCTGTTTGTGGTTCATTTTGTAGTTTCATTCTCCATTCATTTCATATGGTTATTTTTAAATATCTGTGTCAGTGTTTCCCTGTATGCATGTCCCACTCCATTCTGGGCCTTACTTTTTGCTTTCCTGAACAGCAGGACTGCTCTGTTCAAAAAGCTGCTCCTTTTTCCTCCTCATTTCTCACTGTTCAATTACATTTTAATAAGCTTCAGAAGTTATTCTGTATTTTTCTTAGAGTGACTAAGGTACATCCTCCACAAGTCCAGGCAAGGCTGAGACATGACCTGGTATAGACATGGAGCCCATACACTGGTTTCAGGCACATCACACCATCAGTCTTATTACAGCTCTATCCCTCTTGGCCAACACTTCACATATCCAGCAGGGTCAGCTCTGCTTCTCTCCCTGTTTGATCTAAGCAGAGATGCAAGCAAGCTCCATGCACAAGGTCCAGAGTTAGTGTCAGGCTTGCTTGTAAAGGCACAGCAATAGAGAAGGAGTAGCACAGGCTAAATGTATCCATAGATAAATGCATTTGGAGGCTGGAAAATACAGATGAATGATGCCTACATCATTGCACCTACTACTGCTGCAAGCCTCACTAAGTAGCAAACAGGCCACAGCTATCCTCATATATCCTTGATTACAAGCTACAGACACATTATCAGGTAGCTGTGACATAGACATCTCTTTATTTGGCTTTGCCTTGCATCCCCACGCTGTCTCTTCTGCAACAGCATGGCCAGTGACAGCACAGCCACCAGCACAGTTCAGGTGGCACTGACACCCCAAAGACACCTGTGCACAGGTGCTGACACACGCCAGGTACCCAAGCTCTCGTAACGAGGAAGATGCAGTCAGCACTTGTCAGGGGAGAGCAGAGTGTGGAGCCAACCTGTCCTTCATGAGATGCACATCAGATGCCCACAATTGAGGCAGGGCTGGGGAGCCAAGGATAGGTGCTGCCATGCTGTGCCTCTTGCCCTCAGGACTAGAGAGGAGAACATGGTGTGTTTTCATATACTGCTATAGACATAACCCCAGGTGCCAGCATGAAAACCTGCTCTGGCAGGGTGTGCAAAGGCTCTGTGTGCTGCAGTAATCTCTGCTAATGGGTGTTTTCCTGCTGTTTCTGTCTCTGCTGTTCATTACCCATCCCAGCACCCTCTGGTAAATCTTCCTCCACAATCACAATCTCTCACATCACTCCTGCTCAGTCTGCCTCAAAATAGGAAAAGATTTCCGTTCCAGCTCTACCTCACCACAGTCAATACACACTGTATATGATGTAAATTCATCCCTCCTGCTGGAATTTACCTTTGTTTACTCAAATAACAGCACAACATAAACATTAATCTGAAGCTCCTCTTGACCTTTGCTGTTTTCAGTCTTTTCCCCTACAGGGCTCCCAATGAGCTGAAGAAAAAAGTTAGCCTTTCAGGCAAGGTCAATAGGCATTGAAAACTGTAAATTATTAAGTATGTTTAGCAGGCTGGCCTGGATTTGGAAAAACAAACGTGACAATTAACTGGAAATTAAGCCAAAAAGCAAGACCTGCCGCTCTGAAAGAATGACATTTCATAAACATAATGACATGTGGAAACCAAGTTAAACTAGGCATCAAATACCTCTGATAATATATTGCTCCAAAGAAAATTGAAAAAAGAAGTTTCAACTGGCAGGTCTTCAAATGAGAAATGTAGCACTTTGTTTGGGGATTCCTGTTTGCTGTGGGGTTTTCCAGGGGCAGGAGAGTTACAGCATGGGAACTGCAACACCTTGCAGCCATAACCAAAGGCTCTGTCCTGCATCCCTCATGCAGAATAAGTTCCCACAGGCAATTTTTTAAGTAAACAGAGTCAGATCTTTCCTTAAATATCTGCCCTCTGCTGAGTCATCAGAGCTGGAGGATGAGGTCCTTTCTTGGATGCAGCAATAGGATTAACACCTGCTCCATGGCTGCTCTCAGCCCCTCCTGCCACCGTTCATCCATCAGTGTCAGTTCTGCTTTTCCCCCAAAATTAGATTAATCTGTCATTCTGGGATTGATAGTTCAAACTATTTTCATACAGTATTGCTGCAAAGAAAATGTCTGAAGAACTTCTTTCTCCACTGGCCTACTGTAGTCCTTCACTCTGCATAGATGGCAGTGATTACACCAGGCTGCAACCAGACCAGTTCCATCTGTGGGATTGCACTGATTGCATTAAAACCAGATTTTTGCCCTTTTTAGTTCCTGAGAACCCCAGTAAAATTTCTTCAATGGTTAGATCGTGCCATTTACTAAATATTCCATAACTAGACCAGAGAGAATCTAAATGGTTAAGCCTCCTGTAACTTGACCAGGCAAACTTCCTCCTTGGCATCACGTCAATTGAATTCCATAGAAAATCCCCCATTATATATTTGACCTACTAATGAAAGCAGTTCAGTACAGCTGTACTTGATTTAACCTGGGTCAGGGCACAAATAATCTCAAAATTTCTGGTATCTGAGTAACTTGTAGATTAATTTTGTGCACCTTGGTTGCATAACTAAATTTGGAAAATAAGTTCCTTAACTGCATCTCTGGCCTTGGTTTGGTTTCTGCAGGTTACCTCAGGCAAGGTTCCCAGGCACCCCACTGCATGTGATGTGTTTTCTCAGTATGTGGCTCTTGTCACAAGCCACAAGTGGTTGAATTCTCCTGCAGAAATTGGGTACTTGAGCAAGAGATCATGACATCAAACAGCTCACACTGTCAAGGCTGCCTGACAGAGGAGACAGCCCACTGCTGACCTTCTGCTTTTCAGGGGTTTTCAGGGTTCCATGAGTGTGTCACACATGCCTCATAGACAGCATGGCTTCTAAACATGGCCAAAAAGGCAAAAGAAATTAAAAAATAGTAAGCAGAAACAATTTTTTCACATCATTGGTTCCTGCCAACCATGTTATAAGCATTTTTGATTTTCTCTTTTATGCAAATACATTTTTTCCACAAGAAAGAAAATGAAAACTTTCATTTCTCTTGCTAAATACACATAATATCAAGGGGATTATGCTGTCTCAGCACAGTAAAATAAAATAAAGCTTTACTTTCTATTAGAGGAAAAAATTATAACTTGAGGAAGAAAGAGTTTTGCTAAGCTCTAACTTATTTGAAGAGTGTCAGCTACGGTAAGTTTGGACAGTAAGTTAGCTACTTAAGGTCAGAAATTCATTCCTTGCAGATAGATTATTCTTGATGGTGGCAAACAAAGAGTGTTTAAAAATCATGACTGATTTATTGATACAAATTATTTTTCTTTTCCAGACAAAAATATTTACATTTTAATTTTGTTCTTTTTTTTCCTTGTTTTTAGTATATTCACATACAAAAGCTATCAGCAATCTAGAAGAACAGCAGTAAGTTTAGGCACCTCAAGGTTATCTTTGTGTGTGTATTCTATTATTAATGTACATAATAATTTTGATTTTATTCTTCTATGTTAGCATTCAGGAGAAAATGCACTGGAATGTAAAAATTCTCCACAATTTGCAAGAAACAAACAACAAGATTTTCTTGTTGTGAATTTGGGATGGAGAAAACATCTCAAAATAAATTTTTAATAACCAAAGGGCCAATGCTTATTTTGATCCCCTGTCATTCCTCAGACTGAATTGAAGCAGAAGTAGCCCCAAGTGTTCACCAGTCTGATACAGCACTTTGTATTCCAGGAAAAGGAAAAAACCCACTTTGTACTTTCTCCAGCCTGAAACTCTAAAAAAAGCCAGAAAAACAGTTGGCTCATCAAGGTCAAATTGGGTAGATCCCAATCCACAGCAGTAAACACACAGTGTTGGGGTTGTGGGGATTTATGTACACTTGCAGCCTGCCCTCAAAGGCTGCTTCCACACAAGTCTAAAATGAGCATTCCTGAGTTTCAGGGCATGCCCATCTTCCCTCCATAAGAAAAACATTATTAGTATGCTTAGAAATTAAAGAAATACCTAATCCAAAAAGAAAGTCATAGTGAGGCATCATTTAAAGGAAGAATTACTTAATGAAATGCAAATGCTTTGCATTGGATGGAACAGAAATCTTACTGGAGGAGGAGGAAACTCAGAGGAGGAGGGGGACTATGGAAGGGCCTGTGACATTTCTGTGGCTGTCATCTCCAGAACTCATATCTTCACCAAAATCCAGCCCACTGTGCACAGGGCCCTGAGGTGTACATGGAAACTTGTTTGAGCTCCCTTAGAGTACAGTCCTGTCACCTTGGGTCAGAAGAAGGTGCCACAGAAGAAAGGAGATTGGGCACTGGGTTTGCGACCTGGTCCTGTAGGACCATGGTTTCTTTGTGCCCCAGATTTGTCTGCTCAGCTGCACAGTTATGGATGAAATGCACAGTCCTGAAGTTTACAGTCCAATGCTCTCCCTTGAAAGCTCCTTTCCTTTGCCTCTCTCTCAGCAGGTGACTGAGTGAGCTCTGTGTGTTTCACCTTGCACAAAGGGGTCAGAAATGCTGAGGGTGAGGGGGTGTAAGGATGGGGCAGGGGGCGTAAGGAAGGAATGGGCTGATGCTAATGGATGAGAGACCCACCAGCAATACAAATAGCCAACAGCTAAAATTGGACCAGGCTACAGCTTGCTGCCAGACAGTGGGAGAACACAGGGTAGCTTCAAAGGAGGCATTTTATTGTTGCTTTGGTCTGTGCCAAATGTAGGGTGACCTTCAGCAGCTTGGTGCCCCTGCCCACGGCACTAGGCTTGAGCTAGGTGATCTTTGAAGGTCCCTTCCAAGCTAAACCCTTGTGATCCAGGGTTCAGGAGCCCTTTGCTGATGATGGGGTAGGACATGTCTCCACACAAGGAATTACCGTGTCGTGGTTTCATCCCACTTGCACCACCAGGGTCCATGCTGGGCAAGCAGGGGGAGGGAGAGAACCACAGTGCTGGTGATTCAGAGCTGAGCCCCGTGGCTGCTCCAGGGGCAGGCACTGCAGCGTGCCCAGCCATGGGCAGGCACATGAGAAGCATGCTCAGGGCCAGAGCTGTGAGAGTGCCTCCACTTCTTCCTTCATTGAAACCCTCGCACTGATCCAAACAGGAGCTTGCAGTGCTGCAGCACATGGAAATCACTCAGCAGCAGTAACTGCACTGAGCCTCTGCTGCCCCAGCTGTTTGCAAATCTGGATTTTATGAAGCCTGATCACTTCAGTGAACGACCTCTTGACCCTGGTGTCCATCCATCACACAGAGCAATGTGTTTGCCGACAGGAATATCTGCTTGGACAGTCAATGATTTAATAAGCTTTTCTTCCTACACAGAATTTATTGATTTTTGCTTTTAGTGAGAGCAAAAGACTGTATTGTCAGAGTAGGTGTTCTGCAGTGCTTGCATCCTCTCCTCATGTATACTTTGTTATATTTCCCTCTATATGATTTCCATCATCCCTTATTGCCACAGTTATGCTTCCTGTCATCTTTGTGCCCTGAAGCATCTAATTTTCTTTTCACTCATACTTTGATTAATGTCTTCATAAGTTCTTCTTTTCTCTACTTTACTGCAGCGTGGTTGCTCTAGAAGGTACTTTTCTGAGAAAACCTTTGGGATTTGGGTTTGCTTTTTTCTGTAATTGTCATTAATTTCCACTTCTTCATTTGTCTTTGGCAATTCCAAATATTTTATCCTGATGTCTTTCTTGATTTCTTTATTTCTCAAGTTAGCAAGGTGTTTTTTAATAGTTGTTAAATCAGCTGATTTAAATGTTTACCTCTACAAGCAGAATTCTATGCTTTTAATTCACAAGACTGTGAATGTGGGGGCTTTGTGTCTAATTTGCACCTCCTTTCTGACTATTTAGTTAGGACAATTCTAAAAAAGTCAATGGATTATACCATGGCCAAACTTGTAGATGCTCATGACAGAGTGCAATCACATCTTTCAATTTTCCATTAAATAACTCATTCTCCATCCTTCTGAAAACACATCACTGACACATTCATTTTCCTGTTTATTACCGCTCTCTACATCCTTAAAAACAAACAAACAAATAAATCAGGAAATATTTCTGTGCTTAACCACACATTGAGTTATATTTCTCAAGAAACAGGTTTGTCCCCTGTAACTCAACTGCTTTCCCTAGAAAGTCACGGGAAGAAAATATGTGTGAGGTCCTGCTGGAATAAGCATGGGCTGGGAAAAGAGCAGGATCTTAAATTTCTTACTGTGTCACCATGAGACCAGGCAATTGCCTGCAGAGCAGCAATGATCTGCCACTTGTCAGTGGATATTCCTGTTTGAGAACCATTCAAAAGCTGGAGGAAAGTTACTCCCTCTAAGGGCTGAATACTCAAGGGTCCCAGACGTGGGATCTGTGTTAGCACAAGGCACTGCACGTTCAGGCTCAGTCCACATATCTTTTGTGTCCCTGGGCTGCTCCACCACTGCTACCACTGTTCAGACTTTCACTCTTCTATAGTAAGTATATGAAGATTTGACAATTTCTTTAAATGCTGAGTAAAGGACTCTCCATGCTAAAAAAGTCTAGAAGGACCAGGATAGAATGTCAGTATCGTCTTTTTTTTCCAGCCTTGATCTCTCTCTAAAGAGCTGCATTTTGTCAAAGATAAATTGATGAAAGCCTGAAACATCATTGCATGACGCACTCACTTTCCTGTTGCAAAGCCAAGCGTGGGAGTTAATTTTTGCCAGTTTCTTACCATGAGACTGACAACTTAAAGCAATAAAAAGTAGCTACAATGAGCTTCAAAGAAGGTGGGGATTATTGTTTTGCTACAGGTGAAATCATACTCACCTTCTTTTGAGCCTTTTAGCCCTGTTTAGTTCAATCCCATCATCTACTGAATATTCTAAGCATACTGGGAACCGTTTGCTGGGTGCAAAGGCAGAGCCACAGCACAGCATTTCTAGTCCAGGCTGCAGGACTGATGCACAGAGCTTGCACTGGTGAGCTCACCAACTAAGTGAGGGTGAAACTCTCTAACAGGCATTTGGAGGGTGTTGGTGCTCCACTGGGGAAAAAAGAATTGTTTATCTCTGGAAGATGAAGAGAGAGAGAAAACAGAGTGAGGATATTTATTTTAGTGAAGAAAAAGTATTGAGTTTCAGGTAGAAAACTTTCTCAGGATGAGAACACAGGTTGTTCTCTTGCATGATCCCCCAGATGAAGGCAGCACCCACTGGAGTTGTGTCAGCCTGGCTCAGTGCCCTCAGTGCCCATCCTGCCCAGGACAGGTGGGAGCTGATGTGGTCACCCCTGCAATCCCCTGCTGTCCCTCTGCTCTGGGAATAGCTTCAATGAGGACAGACAAGCAAGGGATTCATTGTTCTGCAAGGCATTTTGGAAACACAGCTAGCCAGGCTTTAGGACTGAATGCCAATGCTGGTTCTTGACTATCCTGCTGGGAGGGGAGAAAGAGCAAGGAGGGGCCTCTTCTCCCTGCAAGACCCCAGCTGGCATGTACACTCCTGTGTGCCTCCAGATAGCTCATGCAGGGTCTCAAAGCTTGATGCTAGAAAAGACAACTGGATTTTGTCACCACTCTTAAAATATCACCCATTTGTGCCCTTCTTGGGATGGACTGAAACATAGAATGTATTCAAGGAAATTGTCTCTTAGAAAAGCATTGAGACTTCTTCATCAAGCACTGCAGACTCCTTGTCTTCTCTCAGCAGCTTGTTTTAAACCCTCATTATTAACATGTTTTGCCTAATTTCCACTTCAGATATATTTGGCTTCAGCTTTTAAGCATTCATCCTTTTCCACCAAAATAAAGAGCTCATTTGTCTCCGTGAAGAGTTATTCTCTGTAATCAAGACTTTTCAATCTTTTTGATAAGCTAGACAGACAGTGCTTTCTAAACCTCTCTCTCCCCATTAGGTGCTTTCTGTAGTCCTTGGCCCTCTTTTGCAGTTCTTCTCTGCCTCTTTCCCAGTTTTTCAGCATTCTCAGTGGACACTAAGACCACAGATAGCACTGTTAGCCTCGGCTCCTGCCTCCATCTCAGCATCCCCTGTTTAGTCAGTCAAGGTCTCATTAGCCTTCTGAGTTATTAGAGGACTTGAGTTTTTGTCTTCTTGTTTGGCTTTTAAAGCCTTTAGAGAAAAAACAGCACTTAACTAGAGCAGCTAGTATTTCTTTTTCTGTGGAGTTTAACTCTCCTATTTGGCTCTACTTAAAAGCAGTGGATTTGTCTGACCAAGCAACAGGTCTCATATCGCTGCCTTCTCTTCATCTTTTAAACATAACATCGATTCTTGTGCAAGCTGCAGATTTTATCAGCCATGATCCAATGTAGCATCTGCACTGCTGATGAGCAGTTTTAGGTCTAGAAACAATCTCTGTACATCCCTACTAGGTACCCTGTGTTTAATGATAATGGCTTATTGCCAAATGGTGCTCAGGGAAAGCAGTTCTTCATTTTTGTTTCCTATGTGCTTTATTAAACCTACATAGTGCTCATGTTATGCCCTGGAATATCAAGTCAAACACCTTAGAAAGTCTTTTATATTGCACATAAATTGCATAAGTCCACACATTTTATGTAAGCTAACTTGAAATCTGGGGCAGTAGCAGAATGTTTGTCTACACTGCAGGCTTCACTCTCACTGTGTTAGTTTGGCAGCTGGAGGCAACCTCCAGCCATGATGTCCAAGAGCCCTGCACAAGCTTATTTACCCTGGCACCCTACCTGCCTCCTTAGCAGCACAATTACAAAGTCAGTTCAAGAGAGAAACCCTTTCACATCAATTCATTGAGAAAGTGATGGCAGTGTTTGAGAGAAACAAATGTAATTTGTTAATCGGCATTTTTCTGGCATTTATACAGGCATTTACTCAATAATTCTCTTGTCCACCCAGAGAGAGGACCTGCCTGGCGGAGATTTTTATTTAGGCCTGGACAGGAGACTTGGTGATCTCTGGGGAGTGTTGCCTCCTACCCAAAATCCTAGCACATCGTCAAAGGAGACAGTCT
Source organism: Ploceus nigricollis (assembly GCA_013399945.1). Classification (NCBI taxonomy): domain Eukaryota; kingdom Metazoa; phylum Chordata; class Aves; order Passeriformes; family Ploceidae; genus Ploceus; species Ploceus nigricollis. The sequence goes on along the minus strand of VXBC01001532.1, from coordinate 595,949 downwards.
TGGCTAGGCATGAATACCCACCATAGACAAGATCAAGACTTCGTCCCCTCCTGGCATTGCAGAGGTGTCCAGGGCAGTCCCAGCAGACTTTTCATCATGACAGCCCCCTGGAAAGATTTCACACAGTAGAAGGGAGGTCAAACAATAACTGTCTTTCTGGAATGCAAGAGTAGGAAACAGCAGGGGTCCATAGAAATGCTCTTGCGTAGAAGCTCTCCACCAACCAGGAAAGCTGAGCATTTCCTCTGTGTTCCATGCAGAGCTCAGCAGTCTTTCATTTCAAATGCCTTCTGGCCTGTACATTTTCTATCACAGACAGTCTTTCTGCATTATATTGGCTCTCCTGGATCCCAAGCTTAGAAACCCATCTCTCTCCTCAAGCTGCAAGCTCCCTACATACATCCTGCTTTGTGACTGCTCTAGGAGGGTTGGATCCCTGACAGGTGGGTGCTACAGCATCATGGCTTCACGCTATCACCACTTTGTGGATCTAACACTCCACTCTGCATCTGCAAAGGAATGGTGGGATAGGTCTACACTGATATCTAATTGTCAAGGTTTTATGACTGATTTTCACAGTCAAAATCAAAAAACTCAATCCAAATACCATTTATTTAATATTTCAGTACTACTATGACAGCCACAGGAAAGCTGATGAATTTTGTCTCCTCTTGGAATCAGGAACTCCTTAGGCAATGATACAGGTTCTCAAAAAATGCTGAACTGCTGTGCTGAAACTTTAAAGAATAAAGTGCAACCTGAGGCAGAAAGAAGTCACAGAACATTCCAGTGCAAATTATTAACATTGCAGGTATTTATTATTGACTGCAAACAGGAGTGTGCAAAGCACTCAGCAAATGGCGCAGTCCCTGGCCCGGCACTCATGCAGCTGCCTCCCCACTGCACTGGGGCAGAGGCTGTCATGGGGTGGGGCAGGGCTCCTCCAGCACCCCACTGCTCCTTGTGTTTCCTGGCTGTCAGCCATTGCCTTCCTATGATAAAGCATATTTTAGGAATCCTTTTGTTTAAAGCCGTTGTTAAGGTTGCAGAACGAACTGGCTTGCTGCAAAGAAATAGGTGAAGTCTATAGCTAAGGCATTCCCACTGAGCTGGATGCAATTTTTCTTTGGGTTCCTTCGAAATCTTCCTCTTTAATAGCAGAATTTCGAACTAATAGTTCTTCCTTTTTCAGCCTTTCCTGCTGGAATCAGGACTTTTCTTCCTCCCCATTCTGTCAGCAATGTGGTGGCTGTGAGGAGGAATGCAGTACACCAGACTGGCAGTGGTCGGTGTTTTCAAAAGGACTTTTGGGGGACCTGGTTTGAACCAACTATTGGGAAGAGAATGTCCAACAAAACCAATTCCTGTGCTGAGAAGTTTAATGTACCCAGTGTCATTAGGTATTTCTGAGAAACAGGGTCCCAGCATTTAGCAGAAGGCAAGGGCAAGGTTCAGCTCTTCCATCCTCTGTGCCCATCCCCCTGCCCAGCTCCATGGTGAGCCCTGGCCTGCGTGTCTGTGCTGAAGGATGGTCCTACTGCTCCATAGCCAGGGTTTCTTTCCACATCACCGTGGCTGTGCTGTACTGACTGGTTACCAGCCCAGCTGTGCTGAGGTGACCTTTATTGCCCTGCACTATGGAAGCTGTTCCACTTTTTATAAATATCTCAAAGTTCACAGCATGAGGGGACTGCAACTAGGGCTTCCTCCCTCTGATGCAAGGAGTAGGAGCAGCTGCTTTGAGTTAGACCCTTTTGTCTGCCTCCACTGGCTGTTACAAAGAATTATATTTTCCTTCCCCCTTCTGCATACAGGTGGTACTTGGGCTATAGTTTCTCTGAATGCTTTATGTTGCAATTTTACCTTTGAAATATGCACCTTTTAGAAGCCACTCTAAATTCTGATTATATCTCTGTTTCTCCTGAGGAGATGAGGGAACACACTACTTGTGTCCAAATTACAGAGTTAGCTACCCAGGTGCACCACACATGCCAAGTGGGATGAATAGTGGGAAGAGGAGCACGCCAGCAGTTCACAGTCATCGCTGTATATTTTACTACTTGTATTGTTAGTATATTAAGTTTCTTCTTACAGAGAGCAGCAATGCCCCTGGAAAAAAAGTGCAAGGAGGGAGCAGGAGTAGCTGTGACACAGCTGGCTTCTGCCAGCTCTTTAGACTCAGCACTCATTCCTGTCCGTGCAAGCCTGCAGTTTGAGGGCAGCTGTAGCTGCTCACCTCAGGGCTGAGTTTGGGTGACTGTTTGTCTTTGAATGTTTCTGATGATTGCCAACCACACTTGGTAATGATAAGTGCTCAGTGTGGGGGAATTTACAGCCATGGCATTGCTGCAAGCAGACAAGGAACTTGGCTGTGGTCAGAGAGGGGTGCTCTTCTCTTGATTTCTGGGTCCCTTGGTCCGTGCAGCAAGAGGCTGGCGTCAAACAGTGCTGGCAGCTCCAGCTTCTGCCAAAGAAAGCAGAAAGAATCTGGTGGTGCTCCAAAATACAAAACGCTGGAAGGATGCTCAAAGAACCTGTTCTTGAATGGCACAGGGAAAACACTCACCCTGTGCAGAGGTACCCTCCATGGGCTGTGCCATCCAGAAGGGAAGAACCACAACAGTAGTGTCAGCTTGAAGGCATCTGTTCTCATGGGGTGAAAACTCCCTTGCTGTTAATTACAAGGGCCCTGGTATTACAGTTACATATGAGATTTATCCGATATGCATTTAAGAGTTTATCTTGATCCTTCATGGCTGTGATTTCCGATTTATATTAGTTTGAGATCTGAATCTGACACCTTATCTAGTGTGCTGCATACTGATGGTTAGAAAACCTCATTTGTCCTAGAAGAGCCTGGTTTTGCAAGAGGACATTGCACTGAGAGCCTTTTCTTGTATAATAATTTTGCTTTAGAAACTGATTACTCATGGTTCCCATCAGATCTGAATTGCAGATATCTGGGGGAGTGTAGCATTGGGATATTTTAGATTGAAATCACTCTGCTATCTGTTCTACTACAGCTCTCTTCCAAAGTAGGCTTTATGTTATAAATTACTTTATAGATTTGTAAAGCATGACATAGAAACATTATACACCCTGTGAGTGCTTTAAAATTAATTTGTTCTTGAGCGTGTCCATGTATGAATGAATTTGACATAAGCTTTTCAATTTTATGCTTCACTACAGAAAGTGCACACAGTACCAACTGTAAATCAACTGCCACACTTACTGAAATAACTACTCAGCTATGAAAAGAGAGTCTGCCCAATATTTAAAGAAGATTTAGATACAAAAATAATAATGTGTGCAAGAGAGCTGGCATCCTACCTTGGGACTTTCGAATCTAAACCAGTGAGATTGGAAAGGTGACATCAGTGTGCAGATTCTTCAGGTTAGGGCTGTCTGACAGAGAGACCAGGAACTGAAGGAAGTTAGTTGAGATCACATTATTGTCTTGACCACATTTCTTGAGCTGAGTGAATCACAAGGATTCACCAGCACCTCTCCTATGTGTGCAGGTAAAGATCACATGCATGAACTGTCACAGAAAGTGGGATTTTCAATGTGCATGATTAATGTTCAGAAGGGGTGAGCAGCACTTAGAAACAGCATTTTTCATTCTTTTATTATTGAAAAAATGCAATTTTGGATCATAACAATTATTTATGAACTTGTGTCAAATTCAGCAATAGTGGTTCCAGCCCTCCCTTGCCTGGGAGAAAGGAGCCCCCACACCCCTGCTCCAGGGCAGCTGCTGCTCATCCAGGACATTCTGGGGAATGTGGCTGAAACCTGTTCTTTCAGTGTGACCTAATTCAATGTAAATGGCTTCACTGGCCTTTGCCACCAAGCTAAAACCTGATGGTGCTGTGTCTCAACCATAGGTTGTACCAGACAGAAAACTCACTCAAATACGTGCTCTGCTCTGCTTAACTGCTGAGCATTTGTACAGTTGTAATGAAAAGTAAAATAGTCACAGCAGGAGAGCTGGAGAACATCTTATTTCAGGTGACCTCTGGCTGGAGCTAGAGAACATCTTTAGTAAAAGAAGGGCTTTGGCTCAAATCTCTGCATGTAGAAGAGTGGGTTTTGACCTCAGTGAACGTCTTTTCCTTTGAACACCAGGTCAGGGAAAAATAGCTGCCATACCTTATTCTTTCACTTTGTGATGCCAAGCTTTTTTCCCTCTATTTTTATACCACGTCCCTCAAATCATGTATTTTGCTGATCTGAAATTAATTTTTTCAGAATTGCTTTTCAAAAGGCTGACAGAAACCTTTTTTTTTAATTGTTTCTGCTACTGACCAAAAAAAAAAAAAAAAAAAAATCAATGATTCTTACAGCTGCCATGCTCAGAACCCTCAGTTCATGCTGCCGTGCTGAGAGTCTAGGGAGACCCAAAACAAAAGCCACAACCTAAAAGGGAAAGAAACTAAAAGAGACCTCACCCAACTGCCATAGATATAGGTATTGAAATTCCTTTTGACTGTAGTACTTCAGCAAAGAAATCCTTGTCCTGTATCCAACAGGGAAGTTTACTATATAAGACATACTCCTTAGAAGCAAAACCAAACCTTTTGATGGGTGAAATAACTTCAGGAACAGACTTTTAAAAATCATGCATTTATGGTAATAATAGAAAGGGATGAAAATTGAAGGTGCATTTAAACAGATTAAGCCCAAACTTTGTTGCTTCTCTGAGAAAACAGTGGAAATAAGCTTCAGTTGGAAAAACACATAAGAAGAATGGTTTCTACTTTTAATAAGATGTTAAATGCTCTGTTCTTATAATAACAGGCACAACATGATGCTTTTAAATAGCTTAGGTAAGGGAGGTTCCAGCACCCCTGCATTGTGTGACTTACATACAATCATTGATGTGGTTTGCAGATAAAAGAGCTACTCAAATCAAAGTATTATTAGTAGTAATACTGAGTTCCTACTAAAAACCCCAAAATGCTTTTTATATGGGCAAGTATTAATATAACTACAAGTTATTCTAGTATGGATCTAATATTTACACTACTATTAATAGCTGCCTGCATAAAAATCATTGTTGGGCTTTTAGGGGTTTCTTTTTTCAAAAGTCAATGGAGAAAACTTTTCTCCAAATGTTTTTATTAAAAAATATGACAGAACTATTTTCAGCTCAGCCTTGCTATTAATTCTCCCCAGGATGCTCTGGGCTCTGGGAGGTACTCAGAGCCTCATTGCCCAGTGCTCTGATGACAGCAATGCACTGCAGGAACCAAGTCAGGGCTCTCTCCCCTTCTCTTGCTCACCCCTTTCCTAGTCAGCATGTGAGAAGGAGAAAAATATCTTCTCCTCCTCCTTGCAGGCTCCAGCAATGAAGGTGGGTCTGGCTCTAGAGTCCAGGTCTCCATCCAGCAAAGCTTTTAAGCACACAATTAATCCATCCCCATTTAGAAAAGTGCAGCTGTAGCTACATTTTGCCAAGCAAGACCCAGGAGCACGCGCCAGCCAAGGGACTTTGGTCAGGGCTGGTGAGCAGGGGTGGGCAGCTGAGAGGGACCACAAAAAGGCAACAGCAAAAAGGAGCAGAAAGGGCAGCTCCAGTGGTATTGGAGCAGCAGGAGCAAGGAGACCTGAGTCAGGCCATGACTCAGAAAAGCTCACTCCAATTTCAGTGCCTTTGTTGACCCTGGTGTCACCTTTCCCAACTCACTTCACTGTGCCATTAGAGTTAACAGCAATATCTTTGACAATATCCTTCTGAGATTTACACAAACAAAGGGCAAATTGTGAAAGCCAAATGTTAATGATGACATCTTTGGTGAAATTACATGGTTTCAGAGGTAACTTCCATTATCTCTCTAGAACTTGGCAAAAGTTCTTGATTCTGATCTTGGGGACACATCTGTGACCTCGCATTTTCCACTGCTTCACAGTTCTGTAGTCAGGATCCCATTAGGCCAGGCACAAGGAAAGAGAAATGAGTCAGGGCAAAATGCTCAGACTAATTCTCCAAACATCATGGGCAGATTTAAGAGCAGCCAAGGGAAAGTAACTCACAGCCCCTCTGCTTGTGGAAGCCTACGGATGCCACATTCATGTGATCCAGCACCAATGACCACAGGGAAAAGAGCAGCTTTCAGGCAAGTTAGTTTCAAGAATGGGAATAACTGAGTGTCTGGGAAGGAGGGTGAGATTTCTGTTGCTGGGAGTAAAAAATTAACACAGTACATAAAAAGCCAGACCAACTGAGGAGCCCCTTTTCAAGAGGCTCTTCAGACTGCCTGGGACCAAACCCCAGCTCAGCTGAAGAGCAGGGCACAAATCCAGATGCTCATAGTACTCCCCAGTATGCCGTGACTGCCTCTTACCTTTGGTATGTGGGCTGTTCATTTACTGGAACGTTTGAAGCACAGGATGAAAATGTCTCTGATGATCTCAAATGGGAAGCCCTTCTTCAACTAAATGCTTCACAGGAAATTTTCTTTTTGGAGAAGTGCATACCAAAAAAGTGCTAAAGACTGCATTGTTCAAGACAAATCTAAGAGTTGCTGTCATCTAAAATAAGCAGCTAGTGCACTTTGATGTACAGCAGAAACTTTTTGGATGTTACAAAAATAGCCCCTTGCATTAATCTGACAGGTCCAGCCCTCTGGAGGAGCACAAAGCCTTAGCACAGGCAAAGCTTTCTGGTGCCTTGCTGAGTCACTACACCACCAGCTCCTGACAGAACGCCTTCTTCTAAATGTGCCCTGTAGGCTTCACTAATTGCTTTGATGTATAAAATACAGCATGTGAGGATAATACAGGTTACAGAGGCTGAAAAATTATGTTTAATTATAAGATACAAAATGTCAGCATCATAAAGATTGTTTCTGTTAGTGATCTGACAAGGCTTCTTACACCTTACTGCAAGATGTCTGTGACTTTAACTCATCCAGCACTTCAATTTTCCCTCAAAAATAGGAGAATTTCATCTTAAGAAACAAATTAAACAACTACTTTTTATACTAAATATGCTTAACCTAAAGCTTTCTCCCTATTATTTCATAAACACCTTGAGATTATAGAGGCTCAACTAGCTTAGTAAAGATGAATTTCATGTGATCCTGGGAATACAGCCATTGCATTAATTATTCTTCTTTTCCATTGTGTTAGGCTTTTTGTAAATAATCTGCATGATTAATGAATAGAGACTAATTAAGAAGAAAGAACATGTTTTACTGTACTATTAAAACCTGTTTATTGCCATAGGCAAGATGTCATTAATATTTCTAGATGAAAATTACAACTTGTGACATACATCATGCAGAATTTTACTGTAACCATTAAAAAAAGCTAAAAGAATATTTTATCACTGGGTACAAACAGCCATATGCAGATTTACAACTATGTAACCAAATGCATAATACATCAATATATATGATACTTTGGAAGAAAGGCATTACAATGAACTTGATTATTTCACAGATCTTTCAAAAGACAGAAAAATCTCTTTAAACTACCTCCAGAGCAAGGCTACTCTATACACCTAAATAAGACCAGTCTAAGTGCTAGTATCAGTTGTTTCACTGCAAATATATACTTTCTTTATTGTCTTTAACAGATTTCCCTAAATTCCCAGTGGTAACAAAACAGTTGCCACTGCCCCAAATAGCTGATTTATTATGCCAAATAGCATGGTGGGGTAAATGCCACTTTGGACCAGTTCTATCAACGTTGTTCGTACAAACAATCACATTGATTTAAATAGAATCAATCAAGTCAGCAGGATTCAGTCAGGCAACATCTACATTAGCCAGAGGAGCAGCACTGCAGGAGAAACAGCTTGTGCTGAGGGCCCAAAGTCCGTGCCAGCAGCATGGTGGAGAGACGATGTTATTCCAGCCAAGCTCCTGCTTGGCCCCACAGTTGCCTATTAGCAGCTGGAACAAACACAGTAATTGGGAAATTCACTTCAGAAACATTCTCCTGATCCCAGCTGAAGCAAGGATGTGGGCACGTCCCCACATGGCCACAAGCCCGCCAGTACCTCACATGCATCATCATGGATTATCAAAGAAAAGTTCCTCTGAGTCTTCTCCATGGCATTCCAAGGAAGAGACTGCACATCCCATGTGCTGAGGTGGCAGCAGACTGTGTGTCCTGCAGGGCTGGACAGGCAGGGACATCCTTGGGTGATCCTGGGGAAAGGGAGAGCATGAGGTGCAGGGAACCTTCATCGGTGCTTGAATGAAGGATTGGTTTTCCTAGGACATTTCCCAAGTGTATCCAATTGGTGTCATGCGTCTGAATTTTAACGGCTGCCACCTAATCTGCACAAAACAGCATCAGTTCCACTGAACCAGGATGTGCCAGAGGAGGCAGGGAGCCAAGCATACAAATTCCTGATCATTTGCTCTCACAGTGCAGAAGGACCAAAATAAAATAGGGGAATAGGAAAATGATATCCCTATTACTTGCTTAATAAGATACTTTACCTCATTTTTCCCCAGCATTATAAATGAGACAGCTGCCTTGCTTTGTATCTCAGTACTCATCCAGTGTACCCTTCAGCACCTCTATTTGTTCCATTTTTCATTGCTGAAATAATGGTAGAGATAAGCCAATGGAGGCACTCCAGTACCAGTATGCAAAGTGACAGCTTCCAAGACAGACAGAAATAAAATTCTTTTTTCAAAAAAATGTACATACACAGATTTTTTTTTTCCTTACTGCCTACTGTGAATCTTCAGAAAAGTCAATATGTTGATTATTTTCAGCAGAGACATGCCAATCACATAATCAACACGTTTACATATTTCCAGCTACTGTATGCAATTTCTCTGCTGTATTTTGCAGTTCTTCTACATTAGGCCCAGGTAGAAAATACAGCTCTGGTGGTAGTTTGGCTCTTTGTGATTTATATGCTAAATCCACAGTAAAGCCCTTAAATTCTTCTCAAAACAGTTTTCAAGTGATAGTGGAACCATTGGTCTGTGTTCTTAGTTAAGAAATTACTGTTTTGAGATAGTGTCTCAAATTCTATCTGTGTTAGTATCTCCTTTCAGGCTCCCCTTGAATAGCAGAAGTTTAGGCCAATTGATTACTCTGCCACTCTCTCAGGAGATAATTGTTTTCTCCATCTTGTTAGGGATTTTTAGCTGTTCAGTAGTGTAAAGTGTAGATGTGCAAGTACTTTTTTTCTTGATACAAATCCTTCAGGAGACTTAGTATCTGCCCTCATAAGACATGAAAGGTATATGCACTGTGCAAAGTAAATTCACAAAAAATTACAGGAGTAATTACAGGAGATGACTGAAGATACTTTGAGATCCAAAGTACTGTTAGGTTCCCCTGGGCTTTCTCAGGGTAGCGTGGGCACAACATCTCACCAGAGGAGGCTTCTGTGGGTGCACAATTAAAAGCACAGCTAACCTTAATGGCAAAAGTGCATGGCTAGCCTTAGAATTTAAGCCAATAGGAAAGTGTGTGTATATAAAAGGATTTGGTAGGCTGGGTCTTTCAAATGGTACCTATGATTTTGGAACTGTAATCAAAACTGAGGAGCAACATATCAACAAAATCTTGATGTATAATTTTTATTACTGCAATTTCTCACCTAGAATAAAGACTTCTACAGATCTTTCCATATTGAGATGAGAACTGATAGAGTTTTATCTTTGGTCTAATTCACTGTAATGATTTGTAGGCATTTGTTTTTTAATTTTGCATCTTTATTAAAATATTTTTGAAGCAGACAGATTAATGCAGTGTTTAAAATTGCTCACTGATCAAAAGGTATTACTGAGTGTTTTGATTCTGACATGACAGCAAAAGAATTAAACTTACTGACACCAAAATTATTTACTTGTTTATGTGTTTATTTATGTTCTGTCACTATTTCTTCCTCTGTTAATCCCAGTTTTTTTCATCTGCCTCCTTAGTAATCCATTGAATCAGTTACCTGGCTTTCAGAAAGTTCCCTGTCTGGATAAGTTGAGGTAGAAGCCTAAACCATTTACACTATCCACACTACAGCCAATAAAGAGATTGTTTACAAATTATACTATGATGTGCAAGATCTCACTTGATTATACCTTAACTATTCTGTTTTTCCCTCCCTACCTCACAGATGATGGAAATGCTTAAAACAAGTTCAGGTAGTATGACACAGACTAACGTAAGTGTGAGCATGGCATCCAGGGGACAGCTGTGAAATGTTTGCGTGCTTCTGCCAAAATGCGTTGCATGGCTTTCTGCTGTTGTCTCGTGTTTCTGGTTTAGGCAGCATGTAAGCAACATGTAAGCGTTTCATTTGATATTTATATTCCAGCTCAGCTTTGGTTTTGTGCAGTCTTAATATTCTGCCTTTTTTGGTAGCTTGTGGCAGCTGCTAGTGGCAAATCTGCAGGCTGTGTATGTGATTCCTAAGTGACCTTCAGAGGTACCTGCTAGGATCAGGACCCCCCTGGATATGGCTGTTTAGAAATCCTGGGTAGAGATGTGGAAGTGTGCGGTTCAGATGGGTCAGGAGCAGACCCGACGCTCCCGTGCCTGCCGGTGGAAAGCAGCCACTCCCCCTCTGCCTTCTCTGGGAGCCGAGCCTGCTCCTGGTGCAGCTGGCTGACGAGGACAGCTCTGCTACTGCCAATGCTTTGTGACTCTTCTGTTGTCAAACCCTTGCTTCATGTGGCAGATGACACATCAGAATTGCGAATGTTGTTTGCAGTCTCTGTTTAAAAAAGATTGCTATGAGCAAATACAATGTTTTCCTGTGTTTATATAGTCCTTTTAATCTTAGTGTATGTAAAGCTTATGAAGGTGAGACTAATCACAGCAGCTTGAAACGTTCTTACCCACATGGATCTTGTGGTGCTGCCTGGCATGGAGAGGCAGAACTCAGTTATTCCCTTCCTGGGTTTCTTTTCTCACGGGATTTTCACTCATATTTTAAGCGTGCTGGTGGGGGTTTTTTGTCATGAGGCTGGTCAAATATTGACCAGGTTGCCCAGCAAGGTAGTATCATCTCCATCCTTGGAGATCCTCAGAACTTGACTGGACATAACCCTGAGCAACCTGCTCTGTTTGGACCTTCTTTGAGAAGGGAATTGAGAAGGGAATACATGAAGTGCCTTTCTACTTAGAGTTGTCCATGATTCCACAGTTTTGTGACTGTACAGGTGGGGAGTAGAGTGAAGCCACCAAAATAACTTTAAAACCATCATTCAAAACCAGGCCACCAGAGATCAGTGTTCTGGTGACTGGTCCACTTTCCCAGATAAAAAAATGGAGTTTGTTGAATGCTGGTTATTACTCTCAGTATACCCAGTTCAACCACTTGCAACTGAGCTTACATAGATAGATATTTGTTGTTTTCTTATTATGCAACAAAAAATACGTGTTGAATAGCATGTGTTGTGTGAGATGAAGATGACTTATCAGAAACACCTCTACTTTTGAATTATTGGAGCTATGCCAGCTGACACTGCCAGCTGTCTACATGATGTTTTTATAGCTCTTCTCAAGTTTCCTGTGTAAGATCCCTACCTCTGTTCCTAAGACATTAATGATTAGACTGTCAGAGCTGAGAAAATCCACCTACTGAGCAAGGTCACCTTCGCTGTTCTCAGTAACAAAGGAAAATGCCAGGCTAACAAGGCTCAGGAAGTCCTAATTAACGTCAATGGCAAACTCAAAGCCAGAGAAAAATAGGGCTGGCAAAACAATTCTCTCTAGAGTTAAGATTTTTCTTTTTCAGCCATTGTAAAAAAAGCCTGGAAGCTGTATTTTCAAATATGGTTAGTGCTGGGGATGGGTTGCAGAAAAGAAAGGGAATCAATAAGGGGTTTGTGATTTCCTGCCTCCTTCTCCTCAGTGAGTTCCTGCCAGCAGTCAGAGCTCTGAGACTCAGCTGAGGCCCTGAGGCAGGAGCATCTCTGTTCCCACCTGCCAAAAAGTCACCATGCTCCTTCTTCAGTTTGGCTCTCAAAATAATGTGTCTCCTCAGGGATGCTGGAGCCATGACATACACAGAGCTGAGCCACCCCACAACCTCCCACCTCCTCCCCTTGCTGCCAGAAGACCCATCTTCTCTCATCCTACACAGCAAAAAAACCAATGGCCAATATCTACCCACAGTTTTTGGGTGAATGGGTGTCCACAGACCATATTTTATAGAAGATAACTCACAGATCTGTCTCTAGCACCACTTAAGGATCCTGAATTTATCTTTGAGTCTTGTGAAATAGTCTATCTCCACAAAGTACCCTATTAAGCATTCTTGCTCCCATTTTCTTCCCCTAAATTAGTCTTAGTTCAGAGTCCCTGAATTGGGCTAATCCTCTTGATTGCCACCTCCCTCCTCTCAATGCTCTGACCCTCATTGCAGCCTTGATGGAACCAGCTGTCTCTCAGACACCTTATCTGGCAGAGAGCTGCTAAATCCTGCAACATTTCAGCCTATTCATTTGTATAATCTGGGTTTTTCACGCTGATGTCCTTACTCAGCCATCTCTGGTTCCTGTGTAAGCCCAGTTCTGCTAGAAGAAGCTTGGTTTCCCCTCTGATTTCCTTCTATGCCAAGGATGTCTCCAACTCAGTTCTCTTACAAGTGTGAGGGAGCAGTCCATAAATGAGAGTGGTTTTGTGGGTAATAGCACCTGCAACCATGTTTTAAATTCCAGAAAGAAATATTCAAATCAGATATTATGAACAAAATTCCACAGCCTTTTAGCAGTGGGAAGAGCAGAGGAAACAATTCCCTAAGGGTGCTGTGACTGTCCAGTGTGGGAAAGCCCTAGGGATATATCATTCAACACCATCAGAAATGAAACTGCTGCAATTAGCCTACCTTGGGACAAGAAGTGGTCCACATGACCTCCTGAGGTTCTCTCCTGCATGTTTTTGTATGATGCCGTTATTTTAATGATGATAAAGCCTCAGCAAAAAAATGCAATTGTGGTTCTAAATTGTGTGCACGTATAAGTGGCTGACACCAGGACACAAACTCAGTGCTAAGAGTGGACAGACCTGAAGAACCACTGCAGGCTGTTGAATGTCATCATCTCCCTCTTGTGCACACACACACACACAAGGGTGTAAGTCCACTGCACACTGCTTCTGCCCCTTAGGGTGACAACAGGCCAATGTTACACACTCAGCCAGCCCTGGTGGCACCCACAGGGACAGACACTGTGGCCCACTGGCTCTTGCTCCCATGTGTTCCTCTGCAGACCCTCTCATCTCAGCTGCCTTCCCCCTTGAGCCTCAGAGCCTCCAACCTTTACCAAACCCTGCAACAGAATTATCTTCACCAGTTACATCATTCTGAGCAAATGACAGGAGTCGTTTTTCTAAAGACCTTCAGCGCAGTTTTATTCCCCACATGAAGGTTAAATCCTCAGAAAATTACTCACAGAATGCCATAATTGATCCAAATGGTCTCCTACAATTTCATTCACCCTTCAGCCACATACATTTTTGACCATGTCAGATTAGAAGATTGGTTTCTTGCCCTGGTGGCTTCTCTCTGAAGTCTCAGTTACCATGACACCCTCTGTGCTTCCCAGGCAAGCACAGAGCTCCTCACACTGATGCTGGGTGGCCTTGAATATGTCCACACTGCTACTGCTTGCTGCTTCATCTGCCCACAAGAGCCTTAAGCAAAAGTCAATGCTCTCTGAAAGGGTCACTGCCTGGCTCACTTGCCTACTGTTGAGTTGCCTTTGCTCCCTGTTCAGATATTCCCTGCACCACAGAGCTAGGCATGCCTTCAGCAGGACAGTTCTTCTCTTATGTCCTAATCCCTGGCTGCCCTTTGCTGCTAGATACTTATGCTAGTCTCTGCAGGGTCTTCTGTCCTGACATTTCCATTTGACCCATCCCTCATTCAAGTTGCAGCTGTAGTGCCACCTCTGGGGCTGTGGGAGCCATCTGTAACAAAAAGGGTAACACACCACTTCTTCCTCTGCCCCACCTGCTGTGCTCAGCCATGGGATCCTCTCCAGCATTGCCAGCTTTGAACTCAAAGTCATATTATTCAGGGAGTAAACAAGTGTCTCTGTGTTTATCACTAGAATAGGTGTAGTAGGCACAGCTCTCCCTTCCCTGAGGCTGGTGTTGCTCACAACCCAAAAGAATGGTGCTTTTTAACTTCAAGCAGAAGCACACTCACTCATTCACTGTTGAAAGTGTGATTATAACTCAAGCAAGGAGTGCACTCTTAGGCAGAATCCCTGCCCCATCCAGGATATTAATATGGCTACAAGGGATGTGGAGGAGCTTTATGCATATGGGAACTTGAGACTGAGCCCAGCAAAGCAGATTGTTTCCTGGAAGTGCATAAGGAGCCCTAGCGAATTCAGCAGGATGATCCATGGACTGAGAGGTGTGCTCTTATCTAAGTGCTTTTCTGGCTAAGGGCCACAGACCAGCTTGCTCCTGAGAGCCCATGGGACAGCTGGGAAAGCAAAATCTGCCCACTGGAATACCAATGCCTCTCTTACCCAAAGACTATCCTGATGTGTGAAAATTGCAAGGCCTTTATCAAAGACATCAAAAAGTTCAGCAGACCTCAAGCTTCCTTCCTTTAATAGAGCAGTTTTAATCCTTCATTAGAGCTGGCCAGCCTTTCTGTATCATGCATCCCAAAAATGCCAACATTTCCCTATGACAAACAGCCCCCAGATAGACCATGAAGATCTGAAGCAGGACAAAGACCTTGGGGTTGCTCACAGACAAGAGCAGAGTCCCTCTCCCACAGTTGCTATGGAAGACAGCTTGGCTGGGCCTGTGCAACCCCAAATCCTGCCCTATCACAGGGACTCCAGTGTCAGGTGGGTGCTGTCAGTGCCATGGGGACCACAGTGATTGGAAACCAGGGATGAACTACTCATCCAATATAGCCAAAGGATCTGAAATTATCCATGGTTAAGGGTTGGATTTGCTGTGCATTGTAGGCTTCTTTCATAGTGGCAGCATGTGACATCCCTTCTCTGCATCCAGACCACACAAAGAATACAACAGGCAGAATCCCAGACAGACCAGTAGCCTCTCACAACCTGGCAATACATTAAACTGGCAAGTTATTATACATGAGCTGAGCTAGAGCAGGCTGATGCTCTTGCAGACACTGCCTTACCTGTCTTCCTGATGCACAGCTATTTTGGATTTTCCAGTCATTCAACATACTCATCTGTAAGAACATTTTCTTATTCCTTAAGATACATTCTCCTTTTGTAGTCCTATTGACAATCATGCTAGTGACATGAGACTTCAAGCACTCATCTACTCAATCACAGCATTTTCAGCAGTAAATCATCCTCTGAAATTCAGACTACAGACAAAAAAGACTCTCTACTGGTGCTCATGGAATCAGTTTTTTCTCATTACAAATTTCTGTTTCATATCAAAATGTGCACTGAAAAGTATAGCTCTTGCTCTAGGAACTCATCTTTAACAGACTTGAAGTGGTATAAAGGGTAATTAATAGGTTAGACACATCTCTAACCTCTGTGACACAATTACAAACATTGCAAAATGCAAGAATATTCCCCTGTTGACAAATCTGATCTGTCATTAATTTTGGTCCTCGCTAGAGAGGCAAATGGGGTTAAAGGCCAGGGGAGCATATACCTTTGCAACTCCTTTTGTCAGCCAGCAAAAAAAAAAGAGAAAGTAAGGAGTTTTTTTCATTTTGGTACTGGCTTGGGATACCCAAAGCACCACTATGTGGATGTCTAGGAAATGCAGAAAAAACCAATTTCACTGAAATGAAGACATAGAGCTGTCTTCAGTCTATTATATATTAAGGGGAGGACAGTCATTCTCTAGAATGCCTGAAGCCAACTCTGAAGGCAGAGCTCATATATTCTCAGAGGTGTTGAGCTCAGATCCACTTTGAGGGGGAGAAAATATTGCCTCTATCCAGTTCATGCCAGAGGAGATCTCAAGAAGTAAATCAAAGGACACTAGGGACAAATCTTTGATAAAAGCATATCAAAACTTTGTTTAATTTGTTTGCACTGCTGTTGTAAAGCAGACTCACCAGAGACAATATGATCTACAAATGGAATATGTTACTAAATCAGGACACAACTTACTGGAAGGATAAGTAATGATTTCATCTAAGTCATTACATCTTCCTATCAATAGCATATCTCTGCAGGGAACATGCTCACCTCTAGCTGAATATCATATAATCTCTGTAGGAGAGACTTCAGGTGCCTGACTCAAGGCCATGACACACCAAACCATCCAAAAAACAGTGGGGCAGATGGTCCCTTGTTGAGATCAGATGTGCATAGATATGTACATTTTGTGGTATGTTCAATATCCAGCACATATGCCCTTCAGTTTGTAAAACTTGCTTCTGCCCAGGTATGTGGGAAAGGGCCACTTGTTAGGACAGCAGAGAAAGGGGGGTGATTGTCCTGGAAACAGGCATGATCATAGACACTGTGACCTCTGAGTGCGACACACACCCACGGGACTGCTGTGCCTTTCAGAGTGGACCAAGTAAGCAGGGGGTTCTGCACATGAACACCTCCATCCTGCTAAACTTTCAGAGCAATTATCTAAAATCCTCAAATGCTGCCCAGGGAGCTTCTCTGAACAGAGCAGGATTAATGGGCTAATGCTTTGACTCAATGATCTCAGAAGTCTTTTTCAACCTTAATGATTCTGTGATTCTAAGAGTACGTGTGTATGGGGGGCTGCAGTGGGTTAAATATTAGAATCACAGAATGGGTAATCTTGGGAGGGACCACAGTGGGTCATCTGGTCCAACCTCCCTGCCCAAGCTCTAGCTACAACTGAGCCCCTCATCTTACTTCACATGCCTACCCTGTCTGACTGTAGTTGGTAAACCTATTAGCTTCTGTATCCAGGCAGCACACGCTCCCAGTGCTATTTTCAACATTATCACCATCCTCTCTCTTCTCTCCAGACTGATGCTGTCATTTAATCCTGCTGACATTCCCTCAAGAGCATCCTACAAAATTATCTATTACTATTTGTTCCCACAGTAGAGCCATGATAACTTCATCCTCCGTTTTCACAACCTTCTCTGTTCTGGCCCTCTTGATGCTCACCTTGTCTTCCCTCAAAATGTCACAACTAAAATCAATTCCTAGCTTCAGTTCTTTAGCAAACCACACTAAATCCTTTCACTGTTTCACCTTCATCCTTTTTGTCAGATTTGTGGTCCAACCTCTCGAAGTTTCCATAATACTTCTATGGCTTTTCCTACTTTTCTTCTCCTTTCTTCTGAGATGCTCATTTCCTTTTCCTCTTTGTGTTCTCCCAGGCCTCCTGCAACACAAAACCTCTTCCCTGAGTGCCACCACAGCAAAGTTCAAACCATACCAGTTTCCAGGTTTTCCATAGGTTTTCTCAGGAAATCAGTCTTGTCTGTGTTATTTTCAAATCATCCCTTGATGTCCCACCCACAGCTCCTGCCTCTGTGTTGAGGTGCTGCCTTCAATGAGACATGAGCAGTCACTCTTGCTCTGTACTCCTCTGCACAAAGTATGGGCAGCTGGAGGAGGAATCAATGCCCTGCCCCTGCCCAAGTCAGCCTTGCTTGAACTTACCTCCAAGTAAACCAGAGTCAGTCTTTGTCTGCCATTCATTTTTGTAGCACAGGATCTACAGCCCAACCTGAGTCAGAAACATCCTTTCTGGGGAGGGGATACAGCTGCTGATGTTTCCTGCCTCCATTCTGTTATTACAAATGAAGAGTATTTTAAATGCCTGTGAAAGACCTGGCATTACATTAAAGTTACACTTAGGAAAAGTTCCCTTTGGAAGGGAAACTATGATTGAGATTTGGATAGGGAAAGTGTCTGGCTATGTCTACAGCCAGATATTTTTTTTTTCTTCCCCAGTGAAAAAATAAAGGAATGTGACATGAGGACCACAAGATAGTGTTAGAGTCTCTTGAGCAGAGGGCACACTACCCGCCATCCAGAGGATATTCATTCACCTCTACCTTGTGTATGGTGCTCAGGCTGAGTATGACTCTTAAAAATATTCACCATATCCAAGCAGCTATTTCAGCTCTCTGACTTACAGAAAATTATTTGCTTGACAGGAGCTGCCTCTGAAGCAGTTTGTAATTAATACATCCATTTTCATATTCCTTAAAGACAACATTCATAACAGATTAGAAAGATCAGAGATGCCACAAAGATTTCTAAATAACAAGAATTAGTTGTGATTAAGTATATCACTGTAGAGTAACAAAT
Source organism: Ploceus nigricollis (assembly GCA_013399945.1). Classification (NCBI taxonomy): domain Eukaryota; kingdom Metazoa; phylum Chordata; class Aves; order Passeriformes; family Ploceidae; genus Ploceus; species Ploceus nigricollis. The sequence goes on along the minus strand of VXBC01001532.1, from coordinate 577,746 downwards.
AGACTTGTCAATTGCATATCAAAGTTAATAAACAAAAAAAGGGGTACTGATGATTTAAGAAAGCATATACAAGAGTAATTCATTCAAGTCTGTAAAGCAGAGTACTTATAGGTAGCTGGCAATTTTTGGATGCCCTTCATTAGACTTAAAAGTTTAAGTTTTTAAAGCCTGGATATTCATGTGGGTTTTCTGTTGGTTTTGTTGTTGTTGGTTTGGGTTTTTGGTTTTTGTTGTTATTTTTTGGTTTGTTGTTTTGTTTTGTTTTGCTTGTTTTTGTTTTAAGATGAAGATGCTGCAAAAATTGCATCCAACATTAGAGGGCTTGAAAGGGCTAAATCCATTTTGCCAAAGTCACCCATAATGGACACAATATCCTGCAGCTAAGATTGTCATGTCAGTTGTAACAGGTTTTCAAAAATGTTGCAAAATATGCACAAGTCATAACTTAACAGAATTCCTTGTAAATTCTATGACTAATTAATTATAACTTGTATAAAATAATTTAATGCTCCATTCACATGCTTCGAATTTAATTAAATTGTAGGTTATATGCCCCTAATAATAAATGTTTCTCCATGATCTCGGTCCAGAGCCTTGTAACAGTGCCCAGCTTTTCATCAGCTTTAAAGGCAACTCTGTCACTGACAGTGGTAAAGTTTACTGAGCCCTACAAAAACTGTCTGCATCACATAACATTTGATGAGCATGTTGTACAAAAGGCAACAGGGGGTATTTAGAGGCTGCCCATGTGAGGGAAAGCACAGGTAATGCTTTGTAAAAGCACAGGTAATGCTTTGTAAAACCTACAAACCAGGTAGCAACTCACCACTGCTGGCCTGGGGATTCACATGTGTGCAGTAAATAGCTAATGTCACTTCTCAGGTAGAAAATTAAAACCAAAGAAGATCATATGAATTGGCTGAATATAGTTCAATCTAGTGATGTGCTGGGCCCTACAGTGTCCTCTTCCTACCTGGTGATTTAGGAGCTGTTTCTCTTATTAGATCATACTGAAGATTTAATCCAGCCTTTTTCAGGAACAGTGAACTCAGTCAGCAAAATATGTTTTTAACCATTGTCTGATAGAAACATGTTGGAAAAAAATAGTATTTTGCTCTTAAGAATAAAAAAACAGGGAACATATGTTCCTTTGGTAGGATTTGATAAATTGTGTGCCATCATATAATAATACGGTTATATTTCCTGCTAAGCATAGCAGCTGTCTGGAGGAACCCAATTAGGTAACTTGGCCATTTACTCAGCTACTCAGTGATCCTCATTTCTATTTTTCCACATCATCCATGATGCACTAGAAGGTTCAGCAAACTGTTTCCACAATTCTCAAAACATGTCCCTCTCTGCTTCAGAACAGGGCACACACAAGGTCACTGCAAACAATGCTGTTGAGATTGAGGGAACAGCCTTTTTTCCCTTCTAAACCTAAAGCCACACACACCACTTGAAAAATTAATGACTGACTGGATGATTGTCGTCTCCTGGGGAGTTTGAAGTGGGGTCAGTGCTTATTCACCCTCAGGAGAGGAGGATGGTTTAATGGATGACACAGTGCCTCAGGCTGCAGCTTCAGGACAGTCAGGCAGCCACATCCTGGGTGACCCGGACTTCACTCGCCTGTAGCTCCCCATCTGGGATTTTATGTGCTAAAAATGTTCACAAATCAAATGGATATATTCCTGGCAGAAAGGCTTTCAGGACCCTTACATGCAATGATGTCTGTTGGGCTCCCAAATTTCCCCCTCCAAACTGTTGGATGGTACATAATTTTGAGGAAACATCCCTATGGCTTTCCCTGCCCTGCCCTACATACCTGCTGCTGGCCACTGCCAGAAAAAAGGTGTGGACCGAGTGGATTTCTGGTGTGACCTTACATATGGAAGGTGAGAACTTGGCATTCATACCTGCCTGTTCTTGGGGAATGCCTGCCTCCAGGCTCCTCCGGCCACTACTGAGCCATTCCTTCACATGCCCCCACAGTCCCCTCAGCCCTGCACTTACTACAGTATTTATACCATCACAGTAATGCCTCATCATGCTGCCCCACCACCGAGCAGGAGCTCCCAGGAGTGTTGGCTCAGCACAACATGCTTAGTTCACAAGCCAAGCCGAGGTCCCTCTCGCTCCCAACACTGTGTCACTTCTTTCTCGTGCAGTAGAGATCTCTGTTTTACTGACCTGCACAACACACAGAATTACTTGCTGGAGTTACAAAATATATGAGCTGATACAACCAGTTTCTACCAAGGCTGCAGGAAAAAAGGCTGTAACTTGCTGCAAGAGCCACAAGCTCCATCAGAGAACAGAAGGTTCCACATAAGGGAAGCACGACACGTAACCACTTAACAAAAACAGCCCCAGCCCGCCAGGGAACCAGCAGAATTTACAGGCATTGTGCCGGGAACAGAAATCCAGCCCTCATGGTCAGCACAGAACTATTAGCAAACACACAGAGCAGTTAATATTTTGAGGTTGTTCTAGCTTTATTTGTGTACCTTGTTAGGTGACATTTCCAAGACACTACGAGACTCTGCAGAGTTGGACCTATTATTAATAGTGAACATGCAGCTGAGCTGACATGATAGAGAAATAAAGAAGTGAAGTTCACATAGTCATTTATGCAGGGAAGGTTATTCCCCAAAGTTTTTTAGCAGCCTTCCAGTCCCCTTCAACCAGAGACAAATGCCTTGTGCTAGCACTACAAAAAGCAGATCTGTAAACCTACCTCTGACTTGACTAAGGATGCTTTTTCCCAAGTCTATTTTCTCATTTGTTTCTGTTATTGCAGCTAAATGTGAGTGGGAGTTTTCTCCTGGGTGATGTTCCAAGCAGATATTAACCTTCTGTGGGGCATTGTTCTTCAGTGGCTCACTGGCCATCTGGCTCTCAGCCATAGGGAAACCCATATGGTTTCCTTCCTGATGGCACTCCAAAATCCTGCAGGGCAATCATCACTGTCCCTTCTCCCACACAACCTGTTAATGGCTGTGAGCAAGAAGAGAGCCAGAGCCAGGCCTGCAAGGGGATAAATGAAGACATTTGAAACACTGAAGTAGGAACTGGACAACAGGTTTCATTAAAATCACAGCTGGAGCTACTGGTGACTCAGGTGGATGTGCTGACAGCGGTCGGAAAGGGAGCTGAAAGGGCTCTGGAATGACACCTGTGAATAGGTGTTCCTGAGACCCTGCAGACAGTTCAAGGGAGGGAAATCCCTGATGGCCACATATGGAAAGAACCTGTGTGCTTGGAGCCCCATTGCAAAAGGTACTGAGGCCAAACTCTCCTCCCCAGCACTGTGCTTGCCCTCACCATCAGAAGCACAGGGAAAGCCCCGCAATTCTTAAAGCTGCTGTAATCCAGAAGGAGACAAATGGAGGGAAAAATGCACTAAACAGTTGTTTCAGCAGCTGATTGTTTTTGGTTTCCTAGCAACTGTGGGAAAAGACGCTCCCTGAGATCTGAGCTGTCTGGTCAAATCCAGCAGGCATCCCTCTGTGGAGGACAGCCCTCCTCCTCTCTGCTCATCTGCAGAGGGAAACCACAGCTGGTGGGAAGCCTTCCCCAAACACGGAGAGAGCAAACAAGTTCACCAAAATAGATGAACAGGCTTGTCCCCTTGTCCTTCTCTCCACTGAGGGACAAGGGAACAAGCTAGCCATCAGAGTCCTCAGTGTGGTTCCTCCAGAAGTGAAAAGGTTGTTTGAGATTAGACTGCTTTTCATTTTAAAGAGCATGGAAAAGATGAGGGAATCTTGCACTAACGGCTGCTGTCAATGGTGCTCCCAAGTTGCACCCAAAAAAGAAACTGCAGGAGAGAGGTCAGGTTCTTCTGTGCCTCAGTGTCAGAGCCAGGCTGGAGGGGAGCAGGACACTCCTGTGGCTCCAGCCATCAGCCACTCCAACCTTGCAAATAAGCCTGAAAATGAGCCTGATGGCTCTGTGCAGGGGTCCTCAGCTCCTCTCCTGGCAGCGCAGGTGGATCAGTTACAGCATCCTTCACAGGTTCTTTTGAGAACACTGCTATTGAGTGCATGAAAAGCTGTTTATGGCTGTTTTCCCTGTGATCAACAGTGTCAGTCTCTTGCAAGTCCTTTGAGCAAATCCACAGAGAGAAAGGGCTGATTTCTGCCAAAGGGTTTCACATCTCTGTGGGTGTTTGTTCTGGAGGTTTCAGCACTAGTGCAGGGTTTGTGTGGGTCTCTGTGTTGGAGCAGCCATTTCATTGTTTTGGTTTTCAGGGACAGTGTTTAAATCATTTAAATTCGTGCCTGTTACTGACATACTGGCCATGCTCATTGCTAATAGCTTATTTCCATCCATACTAGCACTATCTCATTCATTCAGATATAAGTATGAGGATGCTGACCTGTAGTTAATCCTACACGTCCCTGACTGTTAATTTAATGACTATTAAATATTAATGGGAGCAGAGAAGGGAAGTCAGATCACCTTTTCCACAGCTTAGTGCCCCTGTCAGCAGGCTACAATGTCATCCTTGATCTTGCTTTTTATATTCCCTTTCTCCCAGTTTCATTTACAGGACAAAGAAAGATACATTTTAGAAAACGCTTTGTAGTCAAGCAGCTATTGCAAGGATTAGAGCTGCACCAGGATCTCCCATTTCTAGGCAGATGTTCAAACCACCATGCTGTTGGTTAAAAAAGGAGGTGTATTTTTTGCCTTGAATCTGGGAAAGGGCCTTACACTCCAGCTCAGAATATGCTAGAGAATATGCTAGAGAAGGGGAGAATGCACAGACACCCATGACCTAGATGCTCCTCCTGATGCTGTGCAAAAAATAATTCATGGTTCAAGGAGGATGTGGAGGGTGTCTGGTGGTTACAGTCCTCCCCAGGGCAAGGGAGCACCATGGATCTACCAGGGTGTACCTGTGCACAGTCCACTAAACAAAGTACAGCCCAGTACCGAGGGTGGACCCTGAGGCTCTGGTGCAAACCCTCAACAGTGCCACATGCCCTGTTGTGTTCCCAGCCTGGTGGTGGGAAAACTCTCCTGACTAGTCTGGAGCATAGAAGTGAATCCCCCCTTCTATAGGACAGAGTTGAACATCCCTTCTCAGTTCCAGATGGGTATTACCATGTCAAGCATCATCACTTCTGGTCATGCTTCAACACAGAAAGCCATGTCCCCTATGTGACCATCCACAGAATATTTCATTTGCAAGCCTGTTATGTTTTCAGGCAGTGGGGACCAGGGATGGTGGTGTAGAGATCTCTTTCTCTACATCTTCCCATGCCTTTTTTTCTCATGGTCTTTTCTTTTTGTATCAGGCAGCTGTGACTGCATCCTTAAAACAACCATGTCTAACTGCTGGAGGTATTTGTCTGTGCTTAAATCTATGTATCTTCATATGATTATATTTTTCTGATTATAAAGCTAATGAGATAAAGCAGAAATCAATCAAAGTAGCTGGGCTTGAAGTGCATTAATACTTAATACTACCTTTTACTATTGTAATTATGATTTATTTACTTTTTTAATTGCTATCTGGTTTGCTTATCTCTATGAGGGACACTTCTCAAGAGTATCTTTCTGACTATAGTGTTTTATTTTTACAGAAAAATGCAGGCATTTAGTGAGATGGAAATTACTTCCTTATTATTTAAAATTAATTCAGCCTGTCAAAATGAGCTCATTGCCATGCACAGTGTTTCCTTTTTAATTCAGTCTCAGCCTTTCTAGAAATTGAAATTCTGTGCTGAGACGACGTACATAGCAGGCTTTTCATACATATTAAGCCCTACATATTAGGAGGATTAAGGCCACATATACATTTTAGAATAGGGTACATAATTATAAAACAAATTTTGCAGCAGGGATAAAAGAATGTCAGTTTTCCATTGGTCTTGTAAACTGCTTTGCAGGAATGAAGCTGCAAGAATGCCTGATGGGAATAAAAGGGACTCTCCTGCCTGCTCCTTTAGGACTCTAACTTTTGCTAAATCAGGACAAAAGTAGAGGAAATATTTGCATACAAATAATTAGGATGCCAGTGCTCCCTTCTTTTCTCTTTTTAGAATAAAAAAGAAGAGAATAGAAAGCAGAAAAGGACAGAGGAGATTGAAACCTGTGATGGGTATAGGAAAAGATAACCTTAATAAATGGGAGAAAATTGCCTGTCACCTGCAAAGGGAGCAATGGAAATAAGGGGGGAAGGGAGACAAGTTTCTGACAGCAGCATCCCACAGGAGTTTCTTCAGGATGAAAAATCAATTAGGAAAGGGAGAGAGAGAAGAAAAGGTAGCTTTAAAAGATCTTCATATTCCCACTCTGTCCTCTGAGCTGCTCTCAGTTCCCACTGCATTCCCTCCTCACAGCAGCTGAATGGGCTTGTGGCAGAGGTTCAGTCCTCTGGAAACATCCCAGTGACACACCTGCACTGGGCTGGTGTCCTGGTCACACTCCCTGGAAAGACAACAGCAGGAAATGAAGAGTTTGGAATGGAGGGAGCAATCAAGGAGAACTGTTGCTAGGGAAGGCACCTGGAAAGATTGCCATTCCCATAGTAAGGAGGTGACCATGGAAGTAATTTTTGTATTCACCAACTGAATCAAAAAAGTAGTTAAATAATTTCAATAGGTTTGGGCATACCATAGACAAGACATTCAGTGTCGCTCCTATCTCCAGGAGGGATGATGTGGGGAGCAACACACGTGGCAGTGTCACCTCAGTCCTTGGGTAGGTCATGGAGTAAATAGTCCTGGAAAGCATTTCCAAAGACAAAGGACGAGAAGCTGATAAGAAGCAGTCAGCCTGGACTTACAAAGGGGAAATCACACCTGAGACGATCTGAAAGCCTTGTACAGCAACATGACTGCCTCAGTGGTCACGGGGAAAGCAGTGACGGGCATTGTTCATCTTAACTTTAGCAGGGATTTTGAGTGCTTGCCATAACTTCACAGACAAGGTGATGAAGCGTGGGCTAAGTAATTAGACAGTGAGGTGGACCAAAAACTGCCTGAAGTGCCAGGTTAAAGGGCTGTGATCAGGGACAAAAAGTCCAGCTGGATGACACAGCAGATAAAAAGCTTGGGAGAAGTGTTGAAGCAGAGGTGCTAGAGAACCAGAGAAGTGCTAGAGCCTCCATCGTTGGACCTGACTGGACATGACCCTGAGTGACCTGCTCTAGCTGACCCTCTGAACAGGGGACTGGAGCAGGTACCCCAGAGGTGCCTTCTGACCTCTGCAGTTTTCTGAGTCTCTGACACCAAGACAAGGAAACTGCTGGCAACTGGCAGATAGAAAATATGAATTTTGGTTTAATGATTTGCAGCAAAAGACCAGTAATAAGCAAGGGGTTGATCTTGCCAAAAACATACAGTGGGGAGCAAGGTGCAAATAGGTCCTCCCACAGGATCACCACCGTGGCAAGGGAGAAGGTGCAGCACAACCCACATATGCATAAATCGCAGGATGAGGGAGGTATCTCCCACTATTGCTCCCTTAGTAAGAACTGATGCAAATAAAGCTCTGTAAAACAAAATCTATTGGCAGGAACAACAAGCTCCAAACCCAAGTCTTGGCCCTTGGCAGTAGGCACCAGTGCTTGCACATTGAACACAATTCTTGCAAAGAACAGCTGAGGGAGCTGGGGTTGTTTAGCCTGGAGAAGAGGAGGCTTGGGGGTGACCTCATCACACTCTACAACTGCCTGAGAGGAGGTAACAAGTGACAGGACAAGAGGAAATGTCCTGAAGTTGCACCAAAGAAGGTTTAGATTAGATACTAGGAAAAAATTCTTCATTGAATGAATGGTCAGGAATTGGAACAGGCTGCCCAGGGAAGTGATAGAAACACTGTCTCTGAAAGTGCCCCTGTCAGAAACTCTCTGAAAGTGTTCAAAAGGTGTGTGAATGTGGCACTAAGGGACATGGTTTAGTGGTGAACATGGTGATGATGGGTTAAAGGTTGAAATAAATAATCTTAGACCTTTTCCAACCTCAACAATTCTATGATTCTGTTNGAAGAGGAGGCTTGGGGGTGACCTCATCACACTCTACAACTGCCTGAGAGGAGGTAACAAGTGACAGGACAAGAGGAAATGTCCTGAAGTTGCACCAAGAAGGTTTAGATTAGATACTAGGAAAAAATTCTTCATTGAATGAATGGTCAGGAATTGGAACAGGCTGCCCAGGGAAGTGATAGAAACACTGTCTCTGAAAGTGCCCCTGTCAGAAGCTCTCTGAAAGTGTTCAAAAGGTGTGTGAATGTGGCACTAAGGGACATGGTTTAGTGGTGAACATGGTGATGATGGGTTAAAGGTTGAAATAAATAATCTTAGACCTTTTCCAACCTCAACAATTCTATGATTCTGTTATTCTCTATCCTGGAATTCAAAACCTCAACAACTGCAAATGTGCTTTAACTTGAGCTGCTTTGATGGATGTTTCTGGTGAAAAAGGCACCTGGAAATGCTTAATTGCCAAAACTGTAGGGATAAGAGACCATGAGAAGAAGTCAGAACTTGTTTTCTCCCATGTTCAGAGCTTTCTTTGTGCCACCTGCTGTGGCATCCCCCAGCAGCACGTCCAAGGTGGGAAGCACACCTGGGCTCTTATCTCTCTCTCTCTCTCTCTCTCTCTCTCTCTGCATTTTGTTTCAAGTGTTTGCAATTAGCTAAGGATCCTGCCACCAAAATGTTTTGGGGACGGCAAGGTGTTGGTGTTTGCAGATTTAAAACAAGTTACTGTGAATCATCAGGAACATTTTATAGATTGGGTTTCTGATGTTAAACAGACTGTGTTTTAATTTAAAGTATTTCATATGTACATTGCAAAACAGTATAGAAAAACGCCCCACATTTTTCAGCTAAACTAGAAGACTTTAATTTTTTTTTTTAATCTGGCAACTTCAAAATACTGTTTAATGAAGGAACCTAAATCCAAGTTATTATTTTTTTCATTTTGTACTGTATATTTCATAAGGGTTTCCACCATATGCCAATTTTACACTGTTTTGAATAATATTACAAGTATCAGTAATGAATTTTCTTAGTAATGCCACATATTCTGAAGTTACCAGAACTGCTTTGAGTGAGCAGGTAACTCTAGATACCGCAGTCCCCTCTAGTGGGGAAAATCAGACTGTGCCGATTTTGCAGGACCTGCTGCATTAGCAATGGCTGGATATGAAAACTTTGCTTTCCCCCCCTATATCCTGAGGACTCTGAGTCGATTTTTTCTTTTTGTGGTTTGTTATTTATTTATGGTACATTATTTTTTTTCTGAAGGAGAGAGGGGCATGTGAGGCTCAGGTTCAGTTCCTACGCGTGAACCTTCAGAGCAGGAATTCACTACATGCCCTACAAATTCTCCTGCCAAAAGACAGCCAGTTTTGCTTCAAGTACCTTATTTACACAAAACATTTGAGAAGCTGTTTTTCTTTAATAAAAAGGAAACGAAGGGATTCATGAAGGACAGGTTCACCAGACATCACCATCCATCTCCTGGCTTAGCAGTTCATCTAAACCCATTTTAAAATCCTTCTGTACTGGCATTTTCTGATTCGGAATTGTGCCCTTGTAATACTCCCCGGTTCTGTGAGCAAGAAGCAGTGATGTTTAGGTTTTAGGAAGCCATTACCATCAATATAATAAAGAACACCCCCTCCTCAAGAACCTTATCTGCCCATTTGTTACACTTCTGTTTCGCTGCAGTTCAAAGGGAGAACTGTGTCTACCACCCCACATCCCTTTTTTGTTTTTCTCTTACATAATTGTCACCATGTTTTTAATTAAGTTAAATAGGATGTTGCACTGAGCTCCTCAGCAGCTTCCTGAATTTTGTGATCTATCCCATCAATTGAAATCAGAGCACTGTCTCTGCTGGTACCACGTGCACTGAGTGCAAGTCACAGCTATTTGCATGAACCAATTTATCTCTTAAAAATATTTCTTCTTGACTGAAGAATAAATTGCCTTTACCCTAATGCACTAGGTAATGAATTGCATTTGAAATGTGTTTATTTTTAGCAAACAAATGCTAATGGCAGCTTGCTGTTAAAAATAGAGAGTACAGTTGGCACAGAAATACAGGCTGGGGAATCGTTCCTCCCTGATCAGTGGAAATGCCCTCTGTGTAAGTCACCTGGGGGGAAAACACGATGTTCCTGAGTAATTCAGTCCCTCCAGCTGGAGTGGGGGTGAACAGCAAGGTACCACTGTCAGCTGAGCCCTGCCTTAGGAATTGCCCCCGTAGCCCAGCATCCCCACAGGGCTGTGTCCCTCCTGTGGGGGCCAAGGGTGTAAGACAGAGATGGCACACTTCCCTTTTCCTGTCTCCCTGCTGTATGTCAGTGGGTGCAATGTGGGGTTTTATGTGCCTCTAGCTCTGCCTGGCTGCAGGGAGTGGGGGCATTTTGGTGGGGGCATTTGGTCCTGCATTCTGGTGCTGCAGGACCCCAGCATTAGCAGTTCCAACTCCTCTCTCAGCAGCTGCTCCCCAGGCCAAGGGACTTTATCTTGGACAGGGTTTCCCTAATGTCTGTGAAATTTCCCTGGCTGCTCTCTAATGTGACATTACTTGTCACATTCCCATGATTTATTCCCTTCATTTTCCAGCAGCTTTTTTTCATAGTTAAGAGTGTTATATCCACTAAGTCTCCTTTCCTCTAGATTACACAGATCAATTGCCCATGTTTTCTCTTACATTAAGAATTCCAAGACTTCTGACACTCTTGTTGTTCCACTCTTGTATTCACCAGGTAGGTACACTTCTCCCTTACAGTCCAGTGCCAAAAAGCCAACCATGCAGCTGAGGCCTTGCTGAGCAGCCTGGTAGACTCACTTTGTGCATCTTGCAGATAATTTTTTCTATTTCTTCAAAATGGTAGGGCATTTGTCCATTTTTCACAACAGAAGGGCCTTGTGGAGCCACGGGGTCGTTTGGTCCGTAACTTTTATTCTGTACAACTCTCTCCTTTGCCCATGCATATATTGCTATTGAATTGTGACCTGTTTTTCAGATAATTTCTCTAACTCATTATAAATGTTGAATACTGTTCTGACCTACAACACACTTGGAGCCCCTCCTGAATTACTGTGACCCACAAATGGAGGAGGAAATCCTTTATTCCACTGGAGATCCTCTATTCCACTATCTAAGTGGCTAGTGAAAGTATTTTAATAACATCAGACCTAAGACAGATTCCCATGAAACTCTAATAAATACAGTCCTTCAGCTGGACAGTGAGCCACTAATCACCACTCTAACAGCATGTTTTTCCAACAAGTTTTGTTGCAAATTTGTTTTCCTAGCAGCTTATCTAAATAAAGTTTTCTAAATGCTATGAAAATGCTTTTTAGATTTTTCAGATTCATGGTTCAACTCTTTTAGAAGTCTGGCTTATAGAAGTGGAAAACAGATAACCTTCCAAGCACACAGGTGCTACATCAACTGGTGTTCATCAAATGCTTGCTCTATGCTTTCAAGACATTTTTTATCATCCAGCCCCAATGGGGCTGCTGTGATACAAGGGCTGGATTTTCTCACCTCACTTTAATTACTGAGTCAAGTATTAAAGTGCCAGTTCTGGTAATTTGGTTACCAGAGAGATACTCTCAGGATCTAGCTGCACCATCCAAATCCTCCAAGTGTGGCAAACAGTGCCTGGGAGGAACCCAGCTGCTCCTGCTGTCAACCCTGGCCATGTCAGCACCCCCTCCCTCAGAAAAGGGGCAGTATTTTTGCTTACAAGTGTTGTCCTGTGATTCTCAGCACTCCTAAGTTTGGATCTGCCCTGGGAGTAATTGATTGAGTAACTGGGTTGTGTCTGGTACAAATTCCACAGAATTTGTACCCGACGCAACTCCTACTCAAGAGATTACAAATCTAGTTTTGAACATTGTTTTCCAGATTCTGCTTGAAAGGTAGGTTCAGTGTCCTTGACAGATAGGGCAGCATCCCCTACTTCCTGCCAGAAGATCTTACATAGAAATCTCTAGCCAAAAAAATACTGTCTTCATTTGACAGAAAGGACCCAGTAGGACCAGACAAGAAAGCCCACACTGAGCTGCTGCTGGTTAAAATTACATAAAAAGACTAAAAATTATAAGCTTAACCATAAAAATGCCAAAATACTGAAAAAAATCTAGTAAATATTATTTGTTTCATACATGATCAAGAGAAGGTTCTTCTCTTGGGGAAGAAAATCACAATAGGAAGTCCTTGACTCATCCTTGGTGCTTCTCATTATAATATGATCTTAGGAATTGGCTTGGTTCTACTGAGTCAAAAAAGAACCAGAAAGGTCCAAAAGGGTTTCCATTAGATGTAGATTTTAACATAAAACATGGCTGAGAGTCTAGATAAAAAACACCAGTTAAAGAAAAGTAGAACTGATTCCTTGTTTATAGGCTTTAGTATTTCCTGGGACCAAACCCATTACTTCCTAATTCTAGACTACAACCTAAACTGGAATTATAACAATTAAAAGTCAGGAATCCAAAGTAAGGAAGATTTACCCACAGTGGCATGTGTTTCATTAGCAGGTAACATGAAGAATCAATATTTTATGACCTGTCACATATTTGAGTCATCTGTCATGTTTTATCCTTAGATGTTGAAGTTGTTTGACAGTTCTAAAGTAGAAGGAAGCAAAACAGAAAAGAAGTTTTTTTGCTGGTGTCACACTGTCAGAAAAATTTAACAGGTAATAGTCTACAACAAGCAATTAAAACACATTGGTCTCTTATTACAGAACAAATTCTACTCTGTGGGGCCTGAGGGAAATGCATCTCATAAAATTTGCTATTTTTATGTAAGAAGCCAGCACAAACTATACTTTCCCCGCATGAAAAAAAAATCAAAAAGAAGCAGAAATGCTGCTATTTCACAGTGCACAGATGAATACTGATTTGGAGACCTTACATAACAGGGAAGCAGAAAGATCCATCTGCAAAACCTCTGTTTGTTTTCTGCTGAGGTCCAGCTACTGATCCCAGAGTCAGTGCAACCACAGACCTATAGGGGAACATACCCATATGGAGGATACAGTCTATCTGTTGTCCAGATAAAGAGCACAGCAAAGGAAGGTGATTAGTTCAGAGGAAGACAAGGAAGGGATGAAGATGAAATGCCTGTAGAATTACCTACAGCTTCAGAAGTGTCTCAACTGCTCATGCTTTCTGTTTTCCAAGTTCCTGTTCTGAATCACGTGTTGTACTTCAATCTCAGCTTTAAAAAAGCAAAGACGCAAACAAAACCAAACAAAAACCCTTCTGTCCCTCATAATTGCAAAGAAAACCACTAGCTCTCAGGAAATAAGAAAGAAATCAAGCTTTTCAGGACTCAGGTTTACATGTCTTCCCGGTTTTTGAATGTTTGTGGTTCATTAACTCTTTCTGAAAAACAAGGACTTCATTCCCTGAGCTGCACTAACAGGATGGGTCTTCTGTCTCTTCCAGTGTGGTACAAAAAAAGGAAACATTTTCATCTTTATTTGTTTCTGTAGGTAGTTAACCTAAAAGTATCCAAGATTTTGTTTATCAGAGCATTTTTCTTTCATTTTCCACATCCCCCTAGAATATCTCCTTTCATGTGTTAAAAAAAAAGAAGCATCCGAGAAATTTTCAGTCTCAACAAATTGGTATTTTGCACTGAAAATTCCTTCAATATAAAGTTCCTATGGGTAACACCATAAAAGTCCAGGAGAGTGAAGAAATCTGAATTGTAGCTTTTTTTCCTGTCTCCAAGCAATTGATAATATGAGACTTTGCTAGTAAAGAGGTTTGCATATCACCACAGAGAAGAAAGAGGATGGACACACGGTGATGTAAGGGCTGTAGGAATGGCCACCAAGCTCATCTCCAGGGTTCAGTGACCCATCACTTTGGGAACACCATGAAATAAGCACATTTACCTAACCACAGCCACAGCTGATGCTTTCCATAGTGCCGCCCATGTGGAGTGAGCCACCACATGGCAGGTACTCAGTCCATGGTGTGGGTGCTCAGCAGTGTGTCCCAGAGACAGCCCAAGCTGGGCACTAGGCCACTTGTCCCTGGTCTGTACAACAGAGGCTGACTGCCTTATCAGGCCCATTGGAAGAAAAGGAGGTTTTTCTTTTTCCTTGAGTTTCTGCGTATTTTTAAATGTGCCAAGACTGGCACAGCAGCTTGGCTCGCCCTGGCTGCAGGGACTTTGCTGCCAGCAATGCCCGGCCCTGCGGCCTCTGAAACCCAGGCAGCCTCTGCTCTCCCCCAGGGCTGGGCAATCCGAGAGGATGTGACCTCCAGAAAAGGACACCAAATTAGGAGATGTTTCAGTGTCTGAGGTGATGAAATATTTAATCCCTGCTCTCTCTGGGCTATGCATCATCACAGATTTACTTATCTGCAGCTCGGTGACAGCAGCAGCTGACAGGGACGATGACAGCTGACACACATTAACCCAGCTGCACAACACAAGCTATCACTCCAGAGCAGAAATCCATCATTATTATTTCAGCACCGAGGAGGTGTCTCGGTGCCAGATACCAAACACAGGCAGCACCTGCACTGGGAAGTCAACACTGCCAGGGTCTCTTGGAGCCTCGGCAGGACCCTCATCCGTAGCAGCCCCAGCAGGGCCAGCAGCAGTGGCACTGGTCCCTGAGCAGCCAGCACCAAGGGTACACACAAGGTCTCCTGTGCCCCCACTGCTGACCTGGCCGATGGACCAAACTGAGAGGGGAGTATGGACAAATATTACTTGTTCAGGGTGTGGGAGGGTGGAAGCCTTTATTTGAGCTTTATTTGAGCTTTATTTGAGCTTTTCTAGAGCTGCAGATGTAGCTGTGCAGATGCAACTGGACCTGACTTGCTTCTCCTTTGTCTAAGCTGCCCCTCTTTTTACAGATGAGCTTCTTTCTGAGCAAACCTGTATCAGTGTATTTATCTAATATATTGTTCTGAATTATTGCTGTCTTTGAGAAACTAGTGACAGAGCTTTGAGGAATCCTGGTGAAACTGGGGTTTGGTTTGAGATGGGCTGAAGATTTCCCCTCTTCCTGTTAGTGTTTGGTACTGGATTGGTTGCTGCTCAAGACTGCCCTGCTGTCTCTTGCTGCTACAATGGCATCCTTACCTTGAAAGGTGCATTTTACCCAAGACTTGTCTTATGGTCATTGGTGGGAACAGCCAAACAACAGGAAAATTGTCCATGTGTCTCTGTGAATCAGGTGCAGGGTGGAAGGGGGGAAGAAGCCACCAAGGATTCTGAGCCCTAGAGCCGATCTTTTGTCATGTGGGGTGCGATCCTTCCAGAGGAGGAAATAAGGTGGACTATTTACAGCACCACATGGATGCCTGCCTAAGACTGCAGGGCTTGCTGGATACACTGGCATGTCACCTTCCTGTTCTGACCCAGAGGACACAGTACCACTGTACCACACCTGTCACTCAGGGCTCCTGCAAATCAGCTTGCCTTTCTGCATGCTCTTCAGCTGGCAATTTCCTAACACAGCCCTCCCCTTCCTTCTCTGAGATTTTTTTTGTTTCTCTGCGCTGCTGATTGCAGTTTACCTTCCATGCTGAAAGCTCTTCAGGGAAGGAATCTCTTCTTTTTCTTTTACAAGAGTGCCCTTCACACCTCTAGAGCAACTAAAGAAAATGTTTAAGGGAATAATATAAATTAATAGCAATAATAAATCCTTACAAATTGTCCAAAGCTTGCACAAATTGGGTTTGCAGCAAGAAAAGGAAGATAACAGAAAAAAATGTCTTCAGGACCATGAGCATTCAACATTGTCCTTGCTACATGGCAGACAGGTTTTCATGACAGATGGTATTCACCAAAAAGCTCACCCTCTCCCTAGACCCTGGCTTTGCCAACTCCCAAATCCAGACTCTCTTCTAACTGAGTATCATCTAACCCCACAGAGATTTTTTTCAGTAGTTTAACATGTAATTTCATACCTTGGAAACAATTGTGAGCCTAATGTACAGTTCCAAACACTTCCTATTTGCCTAGAGAGTACACAGACAGTTAATTAACATTCCTGTGCTTGGTAAGCTAATCACTAAACTGCAGTTTTGAAATCTCAGACCAAAGCTGCTCCAGATCATTATCTTTCTGTTGCCCATAAACATGTAACTTGGCACCTGTATCTTTCTCAAAGGCAAACGGGATCAATATTTGCAGCTCATTAGCAGGTTTTGGTTGAGACCCAACATCACAGCAGCCAACCAGTCAGAGAGGAGTGTGACAAGATGAAGGACACACAGCCTTGCCTTGGTGAGCCCCTGCCCCAGAGGTGCTCTGGACAAAGTCCAGCAGCTGCAGGACCATTCTCCTCCATAGTGAGCCGCTGAAACCTGAGCCCCACTCCCAGTTCCAGCCCAATTCCTTCATCAAATTTTCTCTTCCCTTCAGCACAAGTAGATACAAAGAGAAAGTTCGGAAAACTTTTGGAAATCCTTGGATGTGCCTTTGCTCAGCATGGATTTGTGCCAAGTTCCCAGGTCACACAGCTTTGGCACTGGCCAAAAGAATGGGGAAATTCTTTTCACACACACAAAAAAGAGATTTTAAATGTTTTTATTATTCTGCAGCATTTAAGGTTCATCAGCACTGATATTTTCTTATGTTTTCTGTGACATTTAAATTTCTTGCAATGTTTTAGTTATTATGTTAAAATTTAAAAATCAGCGCTTTTTTAAAGGAAATTTCATTCCCAGAAATGTCATATTGGAATGACCAGAGAACTGTCAGAGCCCTCTTCGTTTCTGTTAGGAGGAAACACTATATGAATTGTAAATTCATCTGGAGAAATCCAGTCTGTTGAAAAAAGAGCAGAGCTCCGTTTCTGTCACACCACTAAAATAAGCCCCATCGTAGCAGCTTCCTTACACAGAGATCCTGGCTGGCACCTTTGAGGATCTGCTTCAATATTTTGGCTTTCTCCCAGCACCGAACTCCCACTCTCTCCGTGCTCACAGAAAAGCAGGCTCAAGCCAGCGCAGAGCTGAGCACACAGTGAAGGCAGTGAGGGGCTCTCCCAGGCTGGGGCTCACTCACAGCCCCCAGCCCCCAGCCCACGCTGGCCCTGGGCTCTGCCTCCTGCCTGCCCTGATGGCCCAGCCCAGACAAGGAGAGCATTGTATCAATGGCAGCAAGGTTTGTTTTCCCAAACCAAAAAACGTGCCAACGTCAACATCTAACATTGCCTAGCACAGGAAAACTCTTGGAAGATATAATGCTACTAAAGCTAGATATAAAATGTTACTAACAAAATAAAAAACCAAAAGATTGTACAATGCCAATCCAAACATCTTCTGGCTGATGTGCCCAGAACTTTGTCACGATATCTCACTGACAAGGCTGGATCCTCAGAGAAGCTCCCTGTCAACAAGTACATCAACGTTTGTAGCAGTTTTTAAATACAGACAATGAAGAGCTTTTTGGGTAGTCTGATCACGCAGCTTGAAGGCTGGAGAAACAAACAAATACCTACAGATCCTCTGGGTTCCAGGGGAGAAACTGAAAAACAGCTACAGCAAATGGGCAGAATATAAAGAAAGTGAAACATTTTCTCATTAAATAGTTAGAGAACAGGAAGAGTTTAGGAATCACCGTTCAGAGACTCCTGTTTAGTGACAGCAATTTATTTGACCATCTGGGCAAAGAAAGACTGCAGCAAACCACATGGAGGAAATAAAAATAGATGAACAACAAGTGACTGATTTTGCTTGACTTGAGCCTACAACTCTACAGAGCAGGAAGCTACTTCATGTGAAAGACATTATTGATGAAGGCATTTCAGCCTCTTGCCAGTTCTTCCAACAACATACTAGATCTCCCATGCCAGCAAACCTGTCTTGAGACGTGACTCCCATCCCAAACTTGACAGAAACACCACCAAGTACAAAAGACAAATTGATGAGCCTTCTGGAAAGGGACCACCAGAGGAAGGAGCGTCTCTGTGATGTTCCACAGTAAAAGAAAACTCTTTAGGAGAAAGAATAGGAGGCTTTTTGCTGTGTTTGTTCATTACGATAAAAATCTTCCTTTTCTTGACAGAAGCAAATATTGAAATGGAGGAAAAGGCAGCCCACTGTTCAGCAGGATCTGATCACGACATCCCAGTGTGTTGGTTCCCACCTCAGGCAGACACGCAGCCTCCTCCTGTGTCCAGGGCACACTCGCTGTGTGTGACAGTGGCAGGGGGATGGTGATGCCTGCCCTGGAGTTACAGCCATGAGCACCAAGCTGCCCAGATGAGGAACCCAAAAGCTGTTTGTAGTGAGGCATGGCTAGCAGAGCCATCACCCAAGGGAACTCTGTTTCCACTAGTTCAGACTGCTGCCAGCAGATGACAGAGATGACAGCTACAACTTGATCCATCCTTGGATAGGTCTCTCTTCCCTCTGTCTGTCACTCTTCTCCTGTCTTTCTCACCAATAAATACGCATATGTTGTATTCTTGGAGCTGCATTCAAACCAGAGGAAAGCCACCCAAGCCAGGGATTAGGAAGGGTGTCAGAGAAGCTTGAAGCCTGCCCATATTCAGAGTTTTAGAGCCTGTCATTACCACCTGGCTATATTTAGGAGTAGTAGAAATAGGGTCTTTCAGAGATAAGAATACTGTCAGGCTCTAAAGAGGTGCCTTCTTTAAGCTGCTCTGACTCTGTTTCGCAAGATTTCCAGTCAAAATTCACCTGCTCCTTCAGGCACAGTCTGACTGACAAGAGAGCCAAGCTGACTGCTGTATGTAGCTTGGCTCATGCCTTCCCATCAGGCTGGCCTGCTGCTTGCATCCCTGCCCAGTCAGTCCTCAAGCTGTTTAACTGATCTCACTGAGCCTTCCTGACGTGGGGTTGGAATCTCAGATCCAGCTTCTGCAAAGCCATTTGCTCGCCAGGAAGGCAGTCCTGGTGCACGATGGCACACCCCAAAAGAACTAAAAATACCCATCCTCAAGCTGTGCTCAGACAAGGCCTCTGATAGCTTGTTACAAACAAGGCTGATCTTTCATGCTTTGTTACAAAACTGCCTAATTGTTTGATATTTCAGGCTGAAGATCTTCCATGCATGGGCAGCAGCTTCCCTCTTCTTCCATGCATGCAGTTAATGGCTTCGTGCAGGGTAATTATAACTCCAGGATTCACACACCTCACTTTGTCCATCTCAGATTTAGGCCTCCCATCTCAGCCAGGTCTACAGCCCCACAGAAGCCAACAGCACTCACCCATCCTGGGAACCATCCTAAGATTAAATCAGTCACCCCAGGAGGGCCCTGTCCTGCTCCAAGGACTTCCTACAGCCTCACATCTGACGTCTGACTGAGAGAGAGCTGATTTTATGTGAGATGCACCTCAGGGCCTAACCTCTGTCTGATCTCTCCTCCCAAAACATCTTCTCACTTTTCTCAAAATTTCCATCTGGAAGAAAACAGGAATTTAAAGAAGTCAAGACCACAAATGGTTAGGCTGTCCTGACCCACTCTGGGCTCCAGACTTAATTTCCAAATACATGTCTCCTTTCATACCTTGGCAAAAGGTGGTGACACTTCATTGCTCAATGCCTTTTCTTTTGATCAATTTTTCTTGACAACCACATTTAGTCCTGGGGACTTCTGCTTATTGTCATAATAGCTTCAAGAAACATTCTGTCTGGAGAAATCAACAATGCAGAAAACAATGTATCCCTGCCATGTCACTCTTTACTGAGAGGGTGGTGAGGCCCTGGAACAGGTTGCCCAGAGATGTCCCTGGATATGGTCAAGGCCAGGCTGGATGGGCTTTGAGCAGGCTGGGAAAGTGGAAGGCGTCCCTGCCCATGGCAGGGGAGTTGGAATGAGGTGACATTTCAGGTCCCTTCCAACCCAAACCATTCAATGATTCCATGATTGTCCCCCCACAGCATGCTGTCTGCAACCAAACAGCCTCTGAACTGACATCCATTTCCTCCTGCCATGTTTCAGCCATCACATAAAACAGAAAAAGGGGGAAAAAAACAATGTAAGACTAAATTGGATTTTAAAACTACAAGAACTGGCCAGAGTCTTTCAGGGAAGGTAGGACAGTAGTTGCTGAGTTCATTAAGTATTCAAGGAGTGTAGCTTTAGGTCTGATGGTGTGCTGGGTTTTTTCTTGTGAATGACAGCCTGTAAGTTGACAGCAAAGTTCTGTCCAGCTGTGTGTTGTACACAGATGCTGGAAACCTAGCAAAATTGATTTGACTGGATCCCTCAACATTTTTCTGTTTTTTCTCAGAAAACAATGTCTAATAAAACAGCATTCTGTCTGTTCAGCCCGTCATCGCCCTTGTGGCCCTGAAACCATCTGTCATGGATGGAAGCAACTGCACTTGTAAGAGAGAAGCAACAATATACAAGAGAGAAGCAACAATATACTTTATTGATATAAAACAGTGATTTAACAAAGTTCAATGGTAAATGCGGCAGTGGTTTAACAAGATTCAATGGCAAGATTGTTTATTTACTGCATAGAGGACAAGGTCAGACAAAACTGCCAGAAACCCTGTCATTGAGCCATGAGGTTCGGAAAGAATCCCCTTGCGTCCTAAACACCTTCTCAAAGAGAAGTGTAGGTGTGGCTGAACCCAATCCTAGTACCAGACTTGTTCAATGGTTTATGTCTGAGAGATTATATTTGCACAATCAATCCTTTATATCACGTAGCTAAGATTTCAAAGTTCAGTGTGCTATTAACCACTTACCAAGGTTCTGTTGCAGTGAGGAATCTCTCAGCTTCAAGGAGTAACCTTGAGAGGTGACCCTCCTCAAGGGGACATCGTGGCATGCAGCCCACCACTCCAGACTTGGCTACCATGCTGCCACCCCACCCCAGAGAAAGCTGGGTGCAGCCATCAGAGCCTCACTGAGAGTTAGGGCTGAAGTAGAGGAGGGGAGCACACCACTACAGCATCCTTTGATATGCTAGGAATGTGCTTGTGCAGCCATGAACTGAGCCTTCTGACAGCAAAACCACCTGAGCCACACATTTAGAAAATTCCTGGATGCTCCTGAAACCATTTCCTACAGTCGTAGAAACACTTCCCACAAGCCATGCCCAGGAGTTCAGCTGCTGCCACTAACAGGGTGAGCAAGATACCACCCAGCAGATTGAATAAGTCCCACTGTTCCACTCAGCTCTGGTTCCACAGGGCTTGCATACTGAATTGGGGAAAATCTTGTCATTTTTATGTGATTCAATTCTATTTTACTGCAAGGAAGTGCTGCAGCAGAAGAGCAAGCTCACACACCTTCTGCTCAGATGAGCTTCTCCTCTAATGCCATATGGACAAAACTGTCACACAATTTCAATTCCAAAATTTTGTAAAAGTTTTAGTAACTCCTCAAGGTTTACTGTGCATTCTCTTTAACCCCTGCCCTTTCAGGTAGTCTTTGGTAGCTGTGAGTGATGGCAGAGCAGGCAGTTACCAGATTCTGCCTGCTGGTTTGCCAGGAAGAGGAGGAAACACCTTGGGCAGCTCTGGTGTGGACAGGTCATTTATCACATTTTGTTGAGAAGGTGCTGAACAGTGAAACACTGGAAGAGAGCTGCTAGCAAAACAGTTGGGGAATTTCTGTCCATTCTCTCCATCTCCACAGGGCAGCCTTGTACCCTCCTTACTGTGTCTCAGCTGCAGTGCAGATGTAGGCAGCAGTGCATTATTTATTCTCCTCCTGGCCGTACCACTGTTTCCAGTATGATCTGTGGACAGCTTCTCCAAAACATGTGCTAGAGTTTCAGCTTGGATCATCAGGATTCTTGGAGAAGACCTAAGTTGGTGCCTGGCTTTACTGAGAGCACAATTTGCCCCAGGGTCACTCTCCAGGTGATGGATAAGCATCTCCCCATGAGGCCAGGGCAAAGGAGGCTCAGTGCATCAAGAGGGAAAAGGCACCCGCAGCAGGTAGGGAAATGGGAATATACATAAATCCTCCCTCTCATAACATGAAAAATAAAATCATTCTCTCAAGCCTCTCAAATTGGGTTTGTTATATGTTCTAAAGAGACTATCTTCAAGGAAATAAGAGCTAATGGGTCATTGGTTGCTCTGTGCAGCTGGGCATCTATCTGCCTTTCATGCCTTCTTATTATATACACCTGGATATTGTCCAGGCTATGAATACATGTTCCTGTTTGAATTTTGGGCTGCAGTGGCTACAAGTGGAGTTTTAACACACTTAGCACTTCACCAACCCTGATGTAAGCAACAAAACCATCTACCTGTGGTTATAAGGAGCTTACCTAGATCAGTGTGTCCAAAAAGGCAACAAAGCTGGTGAAGGGCCCAGAGCACAAGTCCTACGAGGAGCAGCTGAGGGAGCTGGGGATGTTTAGCCTGGGGAAAAGGGGACTCAGGGGAGACCTTATCATGCTCTATAACTCCCAGAAAGGAGGTTGTAGCCAGGTGGGGGTCAGTCTCTTCTCCCAAGCAACAAGTGACAGGATGAGAGGAAACGGCCTTGAGTTGCACCAGGAGAGGTTTAGATTGGATAGTAGGAAAAATTTCTTCACCAAAGGAGTTGTCAGACACTGGAACACACTGCCCAGGGAAGTCTTGGATTCACTGTCCCTGGAGGTGTCCAAAAGGTGTGTGGATGTGGCACTTGGAGTTAAGGTTCAGGAGTGAATGTGGAAGTGCTATGTTAACAGTTGGAATTGATGGTCTTAGGGGTCTTTTCCAACCTTAATGATTCTGTGGTTCTATAAGTAGAAAGGTGAGAACTCCAACACCTCATTAAAACTGAACTTGTCCAATTTTTTTTTGGCCTACAGCCCAGACAGCAGCGTTATCCAAGGTGCCTCAGCATGTCTATTTTCAATTGCAGAGCTTCAGAATCAATGTTTCTCTTATCCTTCATCGCCTCCCATACACTACCCACAGTGCAAGCATTCAGCAGAGATGATGTTTAGGCTGGAGGAATCCTGTGGAGGTCCTGGGAGGAAATCTCTGGTACTTCATTAACCCATGGCTTTCTGCCAGCTGATGTGGTTTTGTAACTGCACCAATTTTGGTGTCACCACAAATGCCAGTTGCTCTTTAGCAAAGGTGTTATTTTCTAGATTCCAGTCAAATACATGGCAAAGAACATTTCAGTATGGCTGGTGACAATTAGTGGTGTAAAGTGTTAAGGTTGTGTGAGACAATATATACCCAAACCTAGAAGGCCTGCCTTTCTCTCTATATTTACTATTCGTTTTACTGACTTTACAGTAACAGCATGGAAGGGACCATCTGAAATTCAGCATGTCTTTTACACCTTGTCAGGGAGCAACCTGGAAATATCCCTGTGATTCATCTTTACCGAAAACAAACCTCAGTGTCCTCTTTCTGAAATGTACATAAACACTAAAATGCTGTAAATCCCTCCAGGCTGACTATACCCCAGCTCTGCAGTCAGCAGAAGTGATTGCCCTAATTGAGTGTGTCAATTATAAGTAGCAACCCCGTTGTGGTGAGGTCAGCCTAACAGGCAGCCTTCAAAGACTTTAAATAGGGAACTTAAGAGCAGAGCACCTGGGTGGTTGGGTAATACAGCTTCCATGAAGACTGCTTTCATTAAGTGATTTCTTGGCAACAGCACTGTAAGTAGCTCTAAGAAAACAAACTTCAAAAGCCTAAAGTGTGATACAAAACAGACTGAGAGATGTTGCATGTGAATAACTTACTTATGTCTTGTCAACTAGGCACCTATGGCATTTGTTAAATTTCATTTCCATGTGTATAACACCTGCATGCAAAATTTGTCCAAAGAATTAATAAAGGTCTTAGTATGTTACTGCTGAAACACTGAGTACTGCTGGAAATCCAATAAGCAATGTTAGGGGTTTGAATAACACACATACATGAAATTATGATTAAAAATAATTGAAAGAAATGGCTCATTCAGTTCTATTAAGCTTTGATTGTTCCTAGGAGTATCAGGGCACGTGCTCCTTACCACGCAAAGCTACCTTTCTCCAGATTTCAGTTTCACCAAATATGGATTTTTTAAGAGGCTCACAAACTCCCTTATCTCACTTAGAAAATAAACAGATTAGAGGCTCAGGCACTTTTTCATTCACTTTATTTGGTAGTGCTGTTTACCTATATTACTAAGTACCACACTAATAACATTAGTAACCACATTTATAAAATACTCCAAAGTTCCAGACTCAGACCATTTTTAATATATTTTATCTATCACAAGTATCTTCACTTCTCATCCACACTTTATCCTTCATTTTTGCTACATGTTTCAAAGGGTAAAAGGAAGCTCATGGAGGTATGAATGGCCAGCTTTCTTTTACAATTGGAAACTACCATCCCATTACATACTCACATCATAAAAATGTTTTTACCACATATTAATTTTTTACAACAAACAAAACTGACCCATTTTTCTTTTTCAGTTCCCTCCCTAGCTCATGTTATGCTTCTTACATACTTATTTGCTACTTTCTAGTCTCAGCAACATCAATTAAAAGTGTCTTGTAAAATAAATCTGGACTATAGATACATGCTGAACAAGTCTGGAATTTTCCTCCAAAACAAACTTTGCTTGAAAAATGTCAGTTTGTTGGAAGTTGATGGGGAAGCAGGCATCCAAGGTCCATGGCAGAAGGGTTTGCCACCACCAGGCTCACTGGTTCTTGGTACCACCACCCCAGGCTTTAAGGTCTGGGTATCCTGCCCTGGGGCACCACACTCTCTGGGTCTGTGGGTGAATTAGCTGCAGGCCAAGGTGACCACGAGAGTCAAGGGTGTAGGGAATTTGAGGGAATGGGAGAAGGTGGCTGCTCCATGAAGTATGGGGGGAGGAAATGAAATATTTCAGTCTTCTTACAGTAATATTTTTAAGTGTTTCTAGTCCTGAAATTCTTTGTTTGCTTTCATTTCACAATGAAATTCATTCTTTTTCTTTTGTTGTGACAAAACCAGTGACTTACCCCTAGTTCTGCATCCCGTCAGTCTCTTGCAGAGGCCCCTGCGTTACGATACAGGAACTGGGGTTGTGATGACATTGGCCATCCCCTCCCCCAGGATGTGGCTTTGTAAGACCCCCTGAGCAGTGACCCTTTCACAGGAGGCAGTGGAGAGGCTGCCTGACAAAGGACTTCACGGTTTGGTCTCAGGGGTCTGAGACAGTCCAGCTAATGGTGAACTGGCAGAGTTCATCTGGTGCAAGAACCTTCTACCTTCTGCTCACTGCCAAATGCTGGGGCAGCCAGGTTTTCACCTTTGCCTGTGCGTGGGCACTTGCAAATAGATTTCCTCATTGAGCCCCGGTTCCAATGGTGCCCTCTAAAGCACCAGCTCAGGGCTGTCACCTGCAGAGAGGAGGGGGAGCCTTTGTCACCCTGCTCCCAGTCCCAGTGCCCCTGTCCCCTCACCCCGTATGCAGCTCCACTTAAGTACATGGAACCTGGGCAGTGAGAATTAGTTTTTACGGGAGAGTTTGATTTGAAAACACTCCCACACCTCTGTCCTCATTTGAAATTTAGCAAAAGGTATTATTTTATCATGTTTGCAAAAGTGGATTGTGTCCTCAAGGGAAAGAAGTTTTTGATATGGAACAGAAATGTCAGGATTTTAACTCAATTCATGGTATTCATCTAGTAAATGTCATTCTTGCCCCACGCGCATTGTATCTTTATTTTAATATTGCTCAAATTTTAGATGAAATAATCTCATTATTTTGGCTTCCTGTGTCAATTAGCTCATGAAAAATTATTTTTGAAAATTTCAGATTACAAATCCTATCTACAGATTAAATTTTTCACTTTTCATGACAAATGGAAATACATATAATGAAGTGCATTAGAATATTGGTCAGAGGCTTACTCTGTGCTCTAAGCACAGAATGAACATTTTTATGTTTGCTGGCAGTAAACCAGCTTCTCTCTTTTTTCTGTTTTGCACAGTCCTACTAAGCCAATCCTCACTAGAATGAGCACAAAACAAATGAATAACAGCTTTTGTACATCAACATTAAAATGGGAAGAAGCTTGGGAAAGGGCCTCCAACAGAGAAGAATGCTGACAAGTGCAAAAATGC
Organism: Ploceus nigricollis; assembly: GCA_013399945.1. Taxonomy (NCBI): domain Eukaryota; kingdom Metazoa; phylum Chordata; class Aves; order Passeriformes; family Ploceidae; genus Ploceus; species Ploceus nigricollis. The sequence goes on along the minus strand of VXBC01001532.1, from coordinate 551,719 downwards.
CTGATGGATAAGCACCACCTTCTAAACATAGATCAGCCAGACATGGAAGTGATTTCAGAAGAGAAATGCAATCATGGATTACACACCAGCTCATTAGAAACTGTTGCTGAATACAGCATCCAGAAGACATGCATGAAAAGTCACATTTGGGGAATAAATTAAAAGGGGTGTAGTTGTTGCTAGATAAACATATGTAATATATATGCATTGAAGAAGTTTGTAAATGTCATTTTTTTTATTCGGACGGAAAGCAAAAAGCTTTAAAACCTTTCACAGTAGAGAGGCAGTTAACTTCAGACTATTCCTATCCCAGTAGCCAAGAAGCTGTTAGGACATCTCTCTTAAATTAGCATTTATAGACTCTGAATGTTTCCATCACCTAGTGGAAAAAGCCTAACTTTTACTGCTACATTGCTGCACTTCATTTACTTCACTGTATAATAAGTTGACTAAAACTGTAAAGCTTCTCAATTTTTACTGCATATGTGTTCCAATTAATATGTCTGTAACAAACTTAAGACTCAAAAATTATTTCTGACCTATATTCTAGTTCTATGAAGCATATATACTATAAGGTATGTCTGACTGAATATCATAATGCTATAATTTCCCAAGATGCATAGAATTGTTTGTATTTGAAGTGACAAAATAAAAGCCCTTGATTTCTTTTTTAATAGGAGAAAGTAATTTATCCCTTAAATGTAACCCACTGCTGCTCACTTCAAGGGCGTTTCTTTTCCCTGTTGTGCCATACAACTGTGGAGTGACACTCTCTGGCCCACGCTAATGCCAATCAGACGGGGTGATCTAATGAGACCTTCTGGCCCTAAGTTTAAATTCAATACAACTCAGTAAACCCCTGAGTTTAAACTCAATACAAAAATTAACAGACTAGTAAGCAAATACATGTTGCAAATAGCCATGTGAGGGCTGGATGCAAATAGCCCTGGGGCACTGGTGGGGAAGTCATTCCCTCCCCAGGTCCCAAAGGGCACACTCAGCTCCAGAAGCCACTGAGAAGTAAAACAGGAGTAGGCACAGAAGGAGCTCTTAGTGAAAGGCCTGGATGCAAAGCACCAGGCACAGAGCAGCAGAAGGAGGCAGGGACCCCCCTCTGCTCCTCTCTAACACTCCCACCAAGGCACATGTCTGTCCTGGCTCGGGACTGGTCATGAGCACGTCGCTCCCTACATGCCTCTGGGGTCTCCTGTGTATCACAGACTAACCCAGTGCAAAATGAGCACTCCAGTGCTGATTCCTTCAGGGGTTTTAAAGCCTGTTCCTTCATTCTTTGGCTTTCAGGGGAAATGGCTAAAATAATAATTAATTGCTAGTGTTGATCCCAAATAATGCAAAATGCTGAAGACATGAGGAAAACATGAGTTAAAACTGCTTTTTAACTATTGACTGCACAACACAAATTATTCCAGAATTTAGTGCATGAATCTCAAAAAATTTATTTTACTTTTGAAAGAAAAATTATCTTTAAGCAAACTGCCAGTAAACAAATACAGGGAATTAGATAACTTTTCTATCTAACTACCAAGGTACCAATGTAGCACTGACTTCACTTGGATGTTAGCCAAGTAAATATATGTGTGAATCTGGGCAGCATTTAAAAAAAATAACTTTTTTTAATCTGAAACTGCTCTTGTAACTGGATGTAGAAAATTCTTCTGACTTCTAAAGGACCAGCACTAGCCGGTCAAAAACCCCACCCAAATCAGTCAACCACCATAAACATCTTTCCAGTACCTGCTATTGACCTGAAGGGGATGGAAGGTAAAAACCAAGTAGTTCACACACAAGGCGGCATAAACTCATTTAAGGGCCCACTTCAGACAGGTTTTTAAATCTGTGGTTAGTCCAACCAGTGTCAGCTGGAAAATGCACATCCTCAGGGGCCAGATGCATTCAGGAGTCCCTGTTAAGTGGTATCTCAGTGAAGCCCATCCTCATTCTCTGCTCTTGTTGGCTCATAACCACACCCACACCTCAAAGCCTGTGAAAGAGTTTGTTACCTGGATGTGCTCTCATACCACCATCTTCATTTGCTCCTTGAGTTTACTTCTATCCCACATTATTGCAGTCATGGCACTTTTGCTGTGACAGAAATCACCAAAACAGGGTTTCTCTGTATTATAGTATTTCGTTTAGCATCATGGTGATGTTGTAATGCCCTTTCTAAATACACACAAACATTGCAAAAGAAGTGCCATCACAAGGCATCACAACCCTGCCAGGGCAGCTCAGTGAATATGTACAATTTGTACACAGTCAGAAGGGAGAGACGTACCAGGATGTACATCATTAAATGTTGACTCAGTAAGAATAGTATGTCTTATCTTTTTAAATGTTACCACTTTCCCATCCCACTCCATTGTAACTTGTCAATTGTAATTTCTTTTTAAGTCAAAAAACTGTAAAGAAAACTGTTGAAATACCTGATTTTCTGTAAAAGTAATAACAATAATTTTTGTTACTTCAAAGTATGCTTGGTATTAAAGTACCTAATAAAGTTCAATAATGACTTTTGTAGCATACTAAAATAAAGTGTGGTAGTGCTTTTCTCCAGCTCATCTGTGATAAGGGCAGCTGTTGTTGGGATCACTGCCCTCCTAAACACAAGCCTGGACTCCTCCTTCACATCTGTACCTACAGAAGTCCCTCAGGTATGTAAAGTCCAAGCAGAATCAGACCCCTTAATGAGTGCAGGGATTTATACGCATGGGTCAAATTCCTAGGAGAACCTTGTTGGTAAGTCATCTCTACCTTCTGCTACCTGCCTACATATCCATATATAGGCCACAATATAAAGTTCCTAATTACTCTGTTTGGTATAAAACTTGGTTTATAGTAAGAGAAAGAAGAGTGTAAATTATTTATAAGTTAATTATGGTTAAATAGAGAACTGCCAGGTTTGTAGGATGCTGTTCATTTTTATAGGCAATGCATGTCAGTTATTTATAGATTGGAAATCCCAAACAAGTGATTTGGATGACACAGTAAAGCTCAGAAGTTGATCACCGCCTAATTTCACTGCATGAAGGTACACTGGAGCCATCAGGGGCTGTCACATCATTCCAGAGTTTGCACCAACACGAGGTAAGTACTTCCTTGTCAAAGAGATGCTGGATTTGCCTCCATGCTGCTGATGCAGCAGTATCTGCATTTGGAGATGATCTAGAAATTATTGTGACTGGGGTCTAATTATGCCCAAACTCCCAGGCTCTGACACATTTCGACCAGAGTAACAGATCAGCTTCCCTCACACTATCCATCTTTCCCTGTTCTAGGGAGGAAAATGTAATGCTGAGCCCAGCAGCTTTCTGTCTGTTTTCACTGCTAGTCTGATATCCTTCAAACATTTAAAAGTTTTAGTAGTTTCATCTGATTGTCTGAGGATTTGAAATGGAATAAGATCTAGACAGTTTAAAGTAAAAAAAAACCCACCCCAGATTTGTCCTAACTAGTTTACACATTGAAAAGACAGCCATATGCTGAATAGGTTCTGAGGCAGTGCTAGAAAGCAACACTTTTTTCCCCCATGTGCTAAAGTCAAGAGATTTACACACTTCTTCTTCCCAAGGAGCTCTGTACAGAATGGAATGGCTTTGCCTGCTGTTGGAGTAGCTGGCAGTACATGCACACGTGGCCTACATTAATAATTTGAGTAGAGACATTCACAGAAGGTCTCTACTCAATTCTGGAATTCTGCAGAAGGTAGAACATGTAGTTTAAAAATCCATTCTCTTCCCTTTAGATCAAATAATGTATGTGTCATGGTGCTGAAAACACAAAGCCAAAGCTTGCAGTGATCAGATACTGATGTGATGCTTTCTATTACCCATCTGTCTCTCTTTAATTTTTGCTTGGAGTTACTTTACACTGCCTTCTGAAATGTCTTTTGCATTTTAAAAAGTAAAGTGATATATCCTTCCTTTCTTCCAGATAGTCTCATAACCCCACGGTGGGGAGGGGGGAGATGGGGGGGCAGTTACACAGCTTTTCCACTTCACAAAGTGACAAGAGAAGTATTGCCTCTGCAAGAGGAGAATCTCCAGGGAAAAAAGTATAAGCAGAGACATCATGCTCACCAACTCCCAAGAGGTGATGTGGCCCCTAATTGCCTATGAGACACTACAAAGCTCTTCTCCTTTTGAAACAGCTCCAAAAGTTGCTGCAAAGCACTTCCAGAGATCACCAGTGTGAGACCAGCCTCCAAGTTTGAACATCAGCTCAGTCACCTGGGAAAACAGCCTGGAAGTGAAAATGCTCCAAAAAAAGCTAGGACCTGGGGCTGAATTAACCTCCACAAACCAATTTTAAATTGGTATAACAACATGGATTATTACTCCTGATTTTGTCAAGTGCAAGGTAGCTTTATATTAGCCTAATATAGCTGTTAGGATTATTAATAAGCAAAATTATATATTATTGTTAGTAATTTCTTAGGGGAAAAGTGAAATAAAGATTGTCAAAATCCTACATGCTGGAATGAAGTCTCACTGACATGATTACCACATATTTTTAAAAGTATTTCCAGAGTTTAACACCAGAAGATGCTCTAGATCATCAGCTACATTACCAGTTACACAGACTCAGGGTTCCCCTGTCAGATCCCAGCACAGGAAGGTAGGAATTTTGCTCTGCCATAGCAAAAACTGGGAGTTTCATCACTTTGACAACTCTCAAGCATGGCTTTCACACAAGATATCAGGCAAGACTCTGGGATGTCAGCACAAATGTCAGGCTTACAGGTATGCAATTAGCACCCTGATTCTTCTTTATATAACTTTAAGCCAACACAATGCAAAATTAGTAATAAGCTAGATATTCAGTCTGAAAAAGAAAAATAGGTCTCCTCTCTATTTGCTTCGATTTTTTTCCATTAAAAAAATGAAATTAGTTGGAATGTCACTGGAATATTCTGAGGGTGTACTAAGTGCCCGCTGTATTTGTTGCGTTTCTCAAATGGCAACTGAAAGTAATGTAAAATATTATGCTCCTGAGGCCATGAGCTGAGATGGTTGGTGAGGGAGCTTTCTAGAAGAGCTTTTAGGTGATAAGCTACTATACATGTCATCAAGAATGGAGCTGTTTTAGTCCGTATAGCTGAATTTATGTATGCTTGAGAAGGATAAGGAATAAAATAATTCAGAAATTCTGAAAGAACTTCAGGCTTAATACATGCCATCACTGTTTTGGGGGAGGGGGTAATTTTCATTTTCATATGCTTTAATATAATATGAAAATCCTCATTTACAGGTTTTAATTTATTTTGCTTTAAGTAATGTGAAAATTCTTCACCCACAAGGTACCTTGGGGATGCTGAAAGCGGTGGAGAGGCTTTCCTGCAGCAGCACCAGGCACGGCACGATGGATGTTGTCCTTATCTGTGCTGCCACCTAATGGCGCACCAGCCTCCAAGGGCGCCGCTCGGGAGCTGGTTACTTAGCGGCAGCTTTGCATTTGCCTTCACAGAGATCAAGGTAACAAAACCAGTGCACGCGTTACCTCCCGTGCCTCCCAGAGACAGGGCAAAATCCAGGAGATGAAACCATCACCACATTAACTCACACTGCATAAAGTTTGAGACGAAGTTTGAGAATTTCTAAGTTTTTGTTTGAATTTCTCAAGACTGAGGAGAATAAGCTTTATCTCTGTAAATGTGGATGAGAATTTTGGTTAACATTTTAAAAGCATTTCCCAGACCTACTGAGCCCAACATTTCCCAGGGGCAGGCTTCTGCATTTCCCAGATACAACGGACACTAATTTCTATTTACCCCCTCAAAGAACCATAGAATGGTTTGGGCTCAAAGGAACCTTAAAGATTACCCACTTCCAACCCTCTGCCATGGGCAGGGACACCCTCCATTAGACCAGGCTGCTGAAAGCCCATCCAACCTGGCCTTGAACACTTCCAGGGATGGGGTATCCACAGCATCTCTGGGCAATCTGTACCAGTTTTAAACCATTATCACTTGTCCTGTCACTAGGACCCTGCACTTGGCCTTGTTGAAATTCATGAGGTTGCCACAGCCCACTTCTGGAGCTTGTCCATGTCCCTCCTCATGACATCCCATCTCTCAGACATACCAAGTACACCACTGAGCTCGGTGTTGTCTGCAGACCCACTCTCAGCTCCAGCATAAACCAGGCAGGCTGCAAGTTATCAAAGCTCTGAGTTGTGTTTGGGAGCATGGAATGGAGGGATAGAAGAGGAGAAGTAGGAGGCATCAGAATGAATGGGACAGTTAGGTAGTTTAAGTTAAACCCAGGAGACAACCGTAACTGGTCAGCATTCCTCCAAATTGCTCTAGTTGAAAAAGCAGAGGTTAAGGAGGCTACTGAAATAATGACTCTGAGATGATACTAAATGTGGCATTGATGAGCTATGATCATGCAATAACTATGAGCATCTTCAAAGGTGACAGAACATAGAAAATTGATGGTCCCTAAAGAAACAGAACATTAGATTTAGGTCATCCTAGACAGCATTTGCTCTGAGAAATGCTAAAAGGATGAAATCTGATTATGGATTACCAGGCTGAGGGCTGGGAGCAGCTAAAGCCCCTAATCCCAGAGGAAGAATGCAGGGACTCCAGAACCCCTTAATACATTGATCATGAGAAAAATCATGCTGTGAGGGTGCAGTGAGACCCAGGCTGTGGCAGGAATACCAATAACAACAACTCTTCCTGCCTGGTAAGGCTGTGCAGCCTCCCAAAGTGATATCCCCAGGCCCTTTCCACTCCCAAAGGAGCTGGAGAACAGGAACCAGAGGCAGGGCCATCATACACAGGCACAGCCTGAGGAAGGAAATGGCTGGGGATATAGCAAAGCCCAGAGAAGTAAACTGGAAAAAGTCCAAAGCCAGCACTAGAGTTGGGACAGGATTTTTGGCAGAGAAGCTCCCAAAGCAATAAGAAAATATCACCACACACATATATTTCATGCATTTCATACCGAGGCACCTGGTAGTCTTCTCAGAGGCCTTAGACAATGGGCCTTCAAAATGAATTTGTTAAATAACATGGCATTGCATGTATGTGAGCACACTTAATAATAACTCTGCCTGCTGCTTTTGCAGGACAGGAGTCACTGCTTGGTGTTGAGCTCTGAGGAACTACCACAGCAGGGGATACTCAGATTTCCCAGTCATTTCTAGATGTGTTTCTGTACTCACAGGGAGACCTGTCACCAAATAAAATATATATTAGATATATGTTATATATAATTATATATTCCTTATATATTCCTTCCCTTTTTCACTGCTTCTCTACCCTTATAGGCTCCTTCAAAGTAGAAAAGCAAAATACATATATATCTGCATTCAGAACTAATAAAAAACTCACAAAAACTCACAAACACATCACATTTTGCTCTTTTTCAGTAGCTTTTTATTTTTTTTTTACAAGAATTACAGAAGATGAAGAGCCTCAGCTGAACTTTTATAGAATGGAAAGTGCAGGGAAGAATCCTAGAACCTGAGATCCATGCCTGGGAAGCATGGAGTAACAGTACTGCAGGAACACTCATGTTGGAGGGGCTTTGGGAGGCCTCCAGTGCAACCTCCTGCTCCATGGGGTCAGGGCACTATCCATTCCGGTCCCGTAAACATCAGTGGTGAAAAGCACATGGTGTTTCTGGGCAGGCTGCTCCAATGTCTAATTAATCTCACAGATGCATCAATAATTAAGTAAATATCAACGGGGAGATGCTGACACATGATATCAGAGCAGCTGCTATGTGTGTGGCTACATTCCACTCTTCATACAGTATGTTTTTAACCCATAGGCATGTGCACAGAGGCCAGATTTTAATGTATTAATAGTGCTAACTTGTCATTGGTACTGAATTATATACTCTTGCTGTAGTTGGAAGGGATGTATTTCACCTAAGCTTATCCATTCTACCTGTAAAAGGTAAAGCCAGAAAGCTTTATTACTGTGTTGAGAAGTAATAAAGGTATATAGACCAAAAGAGAAATTATTGGTGTGTAACCCTCACATTTGTAGCTGTGTTTTCTCCAGAATTCCCCAGCTAGAAAAAATCAGGTTGAGCTAACATGTGGCTCCCAGACCTGTGCCTGCAACCTGGTCAGTACATTAAACAACTGTGCCACCACACAGTGCCTCTGCTTCATGTCATATAAAAACACCAGGTTTTGTGAAAATTGTTTTGTGAAAATTGTTTTGCATTGCTGGGGTAGATTGGAAGATTTGCAACAGGTTGTTAATGAAAACAGGAACACATTCTTATGCAAAGGTGCTACTGAAACCCAGAAGGAAGCGAAAGAAGTTAGGCCCAAGTTCCTTGTGCTGGTACAACTGGGTGGATGTAGGAGCACACAGGCTGGCTTGGCAGTGTAGAAGACCAGTGTTAGAGTCAGTGGTGTCTGTTTCCAGACTGTGAATTCTGTTCATCTAGGACCCTTGTCTGCTAGTGAGAGAGTCTTTCCAGACACTGGGAAAACACTCAAAATCTGGAGACAACTGTGTGGTGTTACATCATCACAGCCCCTGTTTCTTACTGGGCTTGAACAATCTCTTGAAGGTAATGAGTCTTCTTCCCCATTTCTGTGATTTTTCTCTTCCCACCATCTCACTCATACTTTCTATTGCTAATTACTCGAATTTTTAAATTGAGAGTTTATAATAACTAGTGTTAAAAAGCCCAAATAATTTATCCTGGACTTCTTAATAAAGAGGTATGGATGTACTATGTTTGTTTTGTTTTACTTTGTTGGTTTTGTTGTGGTTTTGGTTTGTTTGCTGGCTTTTTCCTATTCTTAAGGTGACTTCTGAACACTCACAGTCATTGTGAAAAGCAAGAATTTATGGACATCACATATTGTAAAGTTTTTTAACCCAGAAGGCAAACAAAAAGTACTCAAAGCTCAACTGCACTTAAGCCTCATTATTTTTAAGCCGATCTTGTGCTACTTTGTAGTCTAATTCACTATATTCTAATGCCAAGCACTGCAGTAACTAGCTAGAAAGAGCACTCCTCCAGGGGTGTGGAAACGAATATGCCAGCCAGATGTCATCCCAGGCCAGAAAATGACACAGGCAGCACACAGCAGGGAAAACAGGCTCCAGGTCTGAGCTGCCTGGTGCAGTGCCTGCTGGGCATTGTGCCAGAAAACAATAGCCTGAAGCAGTTTTCCCAGTTCTCACTCCTGTTCCCTCCTTTTTTCAGCATGTTCTCATGTTAGGATTTTACAGATGAAGCTTTTGACCCACAGTCCAGCACTCAACTTGTTGTCTTTCCTTTGTCTTCTCTCTCCCAGATGCCAGATAGTTAGTCCCTTTTTAAGCAAAGAGATTTATTTAATACAACAGGCAGTAAAGGGAAATGACTTTCCATAAGGACAAAGGAGGAGAAATATTTATGAAGACATAGTATTCCAGACCCCTAGTACAGCCCAGAACAAGATGAATATTTTGCACACCATGTTGTTAGGTGAGAAGCCCAGTGATACCTCCAAGCCCCCAAAGTCAAAGGAAGATCCAGTCAAAGATACTGATATGCTGCAGTTTTGTAAAGGTTTTGGGGTCATCACAGAAGGAAGAGACAGGGAATCAGCAGGGTCTGAGCACCACAACCCAGGACTTCACTGCCTGAGTTAAGGACCAGATGTGCTACTAGAGAAAACGATGTACTTGGTATGCTACAGCTGTGAGAGATCAGTAGGATCCTTTTCTTGGGAGTGGTCAGAAAGTTTAACTAGGAGAAGATCAGCAGATACATTACTCAAATCAGGTGCAATTTCTGTCTCCACATATGTCCAGCCCCATGGTTTGGTGATCCTGGTTCTTTCTTGTGGCACGGATTAGTCCACCCTGTGTCCAGGCCAGCTCCAATATAACTAACAATCGTCCCAGTATCCCAGTTGTGCCCTCTTTACCAGACAGAAGCAGAAATTTGCTGGCTGGTCTCAAGTCTTCATCAGCTTCATCAAAGCATGAGTCTCAGCCGTATTTTTACCTTGGCTATCCAACATGCTAAAATCCCAGATGAATCACTGAGAATCTGGTGCCATGGCTGGCTCACGTCAATCTAAGCATGAGCTGCTGTCAAGAGGAGCAGCCCTGCCTGCCCCTGCCTGCTCCCATCACCTCTCCAGTACCAATACTGGTGCCTGTCTATGTGCACAGTCAGCTTCATCACTGAACTGGTTCAACCCACTCTATGGCCACATGATTATCAGTGCCAAAACACATTGAGGAGCACCAGCTTGGGGACTAAAAGGGAAGCCTGTAGCAGATTGACATATTTTGTTCAAGCACCCTACACAATAACTGTGTGTGCAGAGTTATGTCTGGTACATCCCGATCCCATTGGTGACACTGTGCATAGTCTGGACAACCACTCAGCACTTGCACAGGTGGTCCGAAACACCTCACGTGTCAGACATGAAGGACACTTGCTGTGAAGTCCATCTCTGTGTGACCATTAAGACCACTGCATACACAGAGACTGTACTGGACAAGTCTGACCACTCAGCAGGATGCACTGGATGTGCCCATTGCTACCAAGACACAGCAAGATCTCTCATTTATCTATGGGAATGGCGGCTCCTCCTAGGACAACACCACCTCCACCCATGATTCTGACTGCAGCATCCCAAATTTCCTACCTGTAGTTGACTGTCCATTCTCAGGATTGTCCTGAAAGCAACTGCTGTGCCATCAGGTGAGTCAGACACAGATGAGTCAGCTGTAAATGCTACCCAAGACAGGGAAGAGAGATGACTTTGACTACAGAGGTTTTTAATCTGACAACAAAGCCTTCCATACATCTAGAAGTTGAAGCTACTCAAATAAATATGACAAAAATGTGTAAGTAGGAGGGTCATTCATTGTTAGTACATAGCAAGCTGCCTCCATTTCAAGTTTTCTATCACGATTTTCAGCAAAGCAATACTTGGCCTTGATCGAGGCATTTCTGAGTGCAGTGGTATGTGTACAGAGACTGTGTATCACAGCATGGAAAACCCAGACAGCCCTGAAAGACAGGCATAAGCAAATCTTCCTGCTGTTATTCAATGAGGAATTGCCCCTAATTCTTCCCTGCACCTCCCTGCCAGGACTTGGTGAGACTATCATGGGGCTCACAGAAGGAAGTTTGCCACTTACATTTAAGAAGTCATGATTGTTAGAAACTGGCAATTAGGATGAGTATACAGGGTCATCTAGTGACTCCTCTGAGAGCATTAACATCTGCAGAGAAGTTGGGAAGGAGGGGAAGAATCACAAAAGAGTTAGGAGGGAGAAGAGGAGTCATGACTTGGGAAAAGCAACTTAAACTGAAGGAAGGGGACTTACTTGATTTAATTTACCAGAGCCCTCTAGACAGCTCACAAAACAGCCTGGCTTCCAGCTGATGTAATATATGTTATGCAAATGCAGTATAATTAACATTGTTTGACTGGAAAAGAAGTATTTCCAAGTTTCATTAGGCTTATAGAGAAAAATTTAGATTAATATTCCTGAGCAAAGATAGAATTGTGGGTTCAGAGCTGATGTTTGCCATGGCAAGTTATTTATGTATAGATGCTATTGAAATTACTTGGAGGCAGAAGAAGCAAACAACCTTCAGGCAAATGTGAAGCACATGCACTGCACTGAGCACCATGCTTCCCTCAATGTGTTCTGCATTCCCTCAGTTTCCATTTTATCAAAGCTTGATTGAACTCAAGGTTCACAAGAAACGTGGGATTGAGTCCCAGCAAAAGGATATTTTCCCCTTGTTTTCCTGTACCGTATACAAGCAGGAGCAGTGAAAACAATGAAAACCAAGCTGCACCCTTTTGCTCTGCACAACTTCCTGAAATTTCTCCTGAGCCAGATAAACCAGGCTACAGAAAAACACAGGTCAAGGTTAAAATGGCATCTGCTAGGATGCTGTGGATTTTGGGAACAGTCATATTTTCACACCATCTGCTTCTTTACGATAAATTACTTTGCGACTCGGGCATATAATAAGACGTAATGGGAAAATTTAGGATTAATATCCTTCTAGCCTTCACTAATCTCACCAGAGAAGCAACAGAAGTCTTGTTTCAAACTAAGGAAGGGCAGAGAGCACTAAAAGCTGCATGGGAAATGGCTCAGAACTGCAGAGGATTTGGACAAGAAGCTTTCAGGGCTGCAGGCGGAGGCTTGGCTGGGGACGGCAGAACCAGCCGCTTTGTCACTGCCCTGGGGCGGCAGCCGACCTTCACCCAGAGCAGCACATGTGTCAGCGCCCGCCAGACCGGCCCACCCGCTCGGATTAACCAGTTCAAACTGCGTGTTTGGAATAAACCGCAGGAACTTTCCTGGAGGGGATTAGTGAGTGCCTGCAGTGCCTGCCCTGACCTGAACGCAGATCTGAGGGCATCCCTGGCATCGCAGCTGCAACAAACAGCTGAGAAAGGCTCACGTCTTCATCAGGCACCAACCAAAAACGTGGCAGACAGGACGGCACTTCGCGGAGAGCGGTGCCAGCTGGAGGCTTTCATTCCCACCCCAGTTGTCACAGCCCTGCCTGAGGTCACCATGCTGCTGCCACTCACTTCTCCAGTTGCCCACTGAAGGAACAAAACCAGGGAGCTGTGTCATGGGATGGGAGGAAGGCCAACGCTCTGTCGAGGCAGCAAAAGGACAACCCACCGACAGAGACCCAAAGGGAGCTGCGACCTCCTAGAGATGATGTCTGCTCACAGTCCAAGAAGAGCCCGAATCTGTTTTCATTTAAACCAGTTTTACAGTCTGGACTGGAGTGGGACTCAAATGCATTTTATGTGGCCTACACAACCCGCTCTGCCCTGCAGGAGATGACAGACAAGCCATGAGTGGTTTGCAGCCTCAGAGCGACTGCAGATGCCCAAAGACCAGGGTGAAGCCTGCTCACTTCTTTCTTTCCAGACTCTTCCCATGGCTGGCTGGATCACTTGGTGGTTTCTATGTTCCTTCCCTGCCTTGAGGCAACGTCAGCTTCTCCATACAGGCTGAACAGGCTTCACACACTTTCTCTGGAGTCTGGAGCAGCTTTACGAACCTTAGAGCTGCGCAAAGGTACAGGAAATGTCCTGCTGGCTGCTGCCACCACCCAGGATGCAGGGTGACGGTCTGTGAAACCAACCAAGTGAAGGTGGTGGTGGCAACCTTCAGAAGGAAGCCTGGGGAAGGGGGGAACCTACTTGCTACCAAACATTGAGGCATCTCTGAGGTTTTTTCCTCTGTTTTCTCATGTCTCCTGCTTGTGTCCTGCTGCCACCAGTCTGTGCAATTCCAGAAATTAAAAACTGGAGTTTTTTCCAGGTGAATCTTTGGGAGTTAGGAACACAGCTCCCAGGAGCATAATTTCCTCAGCCCAGAACTGCACCTGTGGACTGATGACCATTGTGCATGCACACTCATGAACATTGCAGCCTGCTGACACATTGCTCCTCTGTAGCTTTGGGACAGGAATACATTAGTGCACACCAAAAAAAAAACAGCATTAAAGGAAAGCTGTGCAACAGAGGGATGTTGCACTTAAAATAATGTTTGGGGTCATCCAAGGAAGACAGACAGGATGGAGGGCAGGCAGAGCATGTACATTCCTTATTATCCTCTTGTGATCTTCAGCAATTTACAAAGGTGCCAAACCAATGCCAGATTCAGACTGTCTCACCAGAATCTGACAAGTTACAAACCACAAGGTAAAAAAATCAAACACAATGGCCTCACCCTCTTGATAAAAATATGGGAGTGGTTTCTTTACATCTCATCCATCCTTAAGGAAAGAGATACATGGTCTGGGGCAGCAGAACTGGAAACTGTTCCATAGGAAGTAATATAATCCAAAGTCCTATGTATTTTTATGCTGCTCAGCCCTGCCCCCTGATAAAGCAGGTATTTCAGTATGTGGCACTTGTGTTAATTGAATGCCCTCTTAAACGCAAATGAGAAAAGCCACACTAAAGTCTCTCAAGGTTCCAGATAAGATCTGCAGCTGGTATAAATAAGCAAAATGTCACTAAGGCCAGAGGAATCGCTCTGTTCCTCCCTCTCCTGCCGCTGCAACCCCTGAACTTGACCCTACATTTCCATGCCCCTGCAAGGAGTGGAGCACGAAGCACGCCGCTGCAATCGCCGCTCCCTGCCGCCTCAGCCTGCCGGGCCGTGCCGCAGCTGCAGCCTGGCCCTTCCCCAGGGACACGGCGTGTCAGGCGGCCGGCAGGGAAACAGCCCGGGAGTGTCTGGCCAGGGCGGGAAGGGAGGCCAGAGTTCCTGTCATTTCCTCTGTGATTATTTCAAGATTTTTCAGTAAAAGTCTTTACAGGATGGGTTGGGCTGTTTTATCAGAGCCAGATTTTGGCAGGCTAGTTCCCAGGGAGGTCCTTTTCACCCCGCAGCCCTCGGCCAGAGCCTGCAGACCTCACTTACCTCTCCAAATCCGGCACAGCGCGGCCCAACCGAGGGGCGGATTCCGGCCTGCTGAGGGAGGCGGCAGGGACTGCCAACCCTCCCTGCAGGAGGACAGGCTTTTGACTTCATTTAAGAAATAACACTTAGACCTTGGCCGGTGACAGGCAGTCCTGATGGTGCTAATATAAATCTCCAAGGCACTTGCTTGACAAGGGCAAGGTTAATCCTTCATAAGCAAGAACACTTGAAACTTTCCAACCGAACTTTGTTTTCCCAATCTCTCTCTTTTTGGCCTCCCATTTTAAGCAAAACAGCAGCTAGCAAAGCGAGCAGGAAACAACAGCTCCTTCCTGCCACACAGCCCCAGCCATCCACGCAGGGAGCTCGCCTGCCCTGGGGCTGGATTTGGGTGTTGGCCAGTGCTGACCAGCATCCCCGTCTGAATTAGAAACATACAATAGTTTGGGTTGGAAGGGACTGCTAAAGGTCATCTAGTCCCACCTACGGTCACTGTCCTGTTGCCATTAAAGCTAAGTAAAAGACTGAGAGAGAGATTATCCCAGCTGAATCCCAGTACACAGCAGCAGAGAAGTAGTTCTGTAGCAAATGTGATAATGATTTTTGTTTAATTATTTCTAAATTCTCTACACTTCACATATGTGTTCCTTTTGTCTTTAGTGATAGGACAAGGGGTGATGGTTTTAAACTAAAAGAGGGTAGATTTAAACTAGATAAAAGGAAGAAATTTTTTACAATCAGGGTGGTGAAACACCGGCACAGGTTGCCCAGAGGAGTTGTGGATACTCCATCCCTGGAAGTGTTCAAGGCTGGGTTGGATGGGTCTCTAAGCAACCTGGTCTAGTGGAAGGTGTCCCTATCCACAGCAAGAGGGTTGGAAACAGATGCCTTTTAAGATCCCTTCCAACCCAAGGGAAGGGTTGGAAACCATTCTTTGATTCTATGAGACAGCTTCTGTTAGGGGAAGGGAAGGTGCTGTGCCAAAGATGGACTACAACAAAGAGCATTTATTTGAAGAGAAATATAATAGTAAAGCAATTAAATCAAGAGGGTACCAACTATTTTCAAACAGGAAAAAAAATACTAAGAGAACTCAAAACACAGTGGATTAGAGGGTTTAGTCAGCATGAGGGAGGGAGGATGGAGGGATGACAGAATTACAGGACTATAGTGCAGAAGAGGTTTTTAACATCCACATTAATTTTATTGTGCACATGCATCAAAGGTCCCTATGAAGATATGTAAAACCATGTGTCCTGATTGAAGAGAGCAGAGTTGACCTACATCCCTTCCCCTTCTCCATGGTCTAGCTTTTGGAGTCCCACTGCTACATTATACTGCTTTGCTGGATGCTCTTTATCTTGGCTGTTACAAAGACCATGTGGGAGAGCAATACCAGGCCCTTTGGTATTTTCTGGGCTTTCCCCTGCCCAAGGGTGCACTGTTTGTGAGGATGCCAGAACTCCTTCTCTTGTTCTGTCCATAATACACTACCTGAAGGGTCTGGCTCTCTGCCTGGGCAGCTGCAAAGAATTAGCCCAGCTGAGGTTCAGCACACAGGGAGGGAGTGCAGACAAGACTTCTTTTTTGCCATTCAGTCCACTCAACCTTCAAGAAACCTTGGAATTAAAAGTCCTGAGTACAAGTGTTGAAATTGACTGTAAGGTCAGTGCTGCTTGTGGCAATCTTGGTTTCACTGATGCAGATTAGCATCACTTCAAAAGTGCCCTGAGAGGCCCTATTTTTTATTTTTGCCTTGTATCCCATCCTTGGGATGTTTTTGATTGTTCATATTAACTTACATGTTTTCCTAAGAGTTATTGTGTCTTTTTTCATTACAAAGAACTTTAGGTATTCTTGCAAAGGGATAACCTGTTTGTTTCAGATGGCTTTGCTGATTCCCAACTTCAGTTTTTCCCAGCATCAAGCTGAACAGGACTTTGTGTGCAAAATTTTCCTTTCTACTTCCTTTTCTGGCTGTACTGGTACTCACAGATTTTAAGTATTTGTTTGGACTAAAGCATTTTAGAAAGTACATTTTCCATTCATCCTCAGTTCATTGGTCTTAATCTTTCACAATTCTTCCAGAAGTTGTAACAATTTAATATTGGCCTTGAGAACTTCTGAAATGCTCAAACGCTCAGGAGTTCCAGAAAAAAAAGAAAGGCAAATTATAAATCACTCCCTGCTGAAAAGAGAGGTTTTCCAAATAAGTTCTATAGCATTATTCTTAAAATCATACCTTTAAAGGGCCTCAAAAGTATCCCAGGCCACTATCTTCCCCAAAACAAGGTCAGCTATGCACTTTAGATATGTTAACCTCTTAGCCAGTTCCTGCAAGGATAATTACTTGCGGATGACCAAGTCAGAAAGTATTTCTCCCTGGACAAAGCAGTAGATTATTTATTTCATGCCCTGTTGTTGCTTATTTTTAGTAGTTCTCATGTTTCATTTTCAGAGCTGACAGGAATTGATTGGAGGTGAACTGGATTATTCCTGCATACAAAGGGGTTCAATTTCATGTCTGGCAGGAAGCGATATAAACTGGAAAAGGAAACCTACTTGCAAATGGAGGGAAATACAACCTTTGCTACTTCTTCCACTGTTTTCTTCAATATTGATTATCAAGGACACCTTCATCTTTTTGCTAGTCTTCTAGGACTGATGCACAAATCTGCCCCATGATTTGTCCCTTTGCCCCCATCCACTTACTCTTGTTCCCATCCTGGGGTCTTCTCAGGGCTAATACCAATACAAACCTGGTTCTGAGGATCATCACCATTATTAACACCAAAGAAAAAAAGCAAGAGAAGATATATTAGTGAACAAGATAGGGAGAAGTGCATGTCCTTGTACTGTCATGGAAAAAGTCTTTGTAGTGTTCTTACTCCTACTTGTCATTCTCCTGGTGAATTCATCCACCCTGACACAAATAATCTACAAACAACAAACAAATCCTTTCTAGTAGTCTGTCGCTTCACAGGAAATAAACAATGGCACAATTACTCACTAATATCTCACAGAAGTCACGCTAATTGCTTCTGCCGAAGCTCCAGGCTTCCTTATCAAACCTGCCAGGCTGAAGTAGCTGAAAGTCTATAAACTAGTAAATAATTAACTTTGCAGATTTCCTTTTTTGCATGTCCTGGTGCCTCTTTTACCTGCAACAGTGAATGGCAGAGCAACAATTCACAGGATTTCTGTGGAAAACCTGTTTGCTCTTTGTGCCACCTTGATGTGCACTTTAAATCAATTGAACACTTCCAAAGAAATTAAGCATGTAAAAAATAATCAAGAGAGCAGGGTCTGGACATGCTGGGGACATTCCTCCACCCAGCTCCTTCCATGGCAGGAGTGAGGGCTGCCACGGCGAGGGGGGGCAGTACCAGCCCTCCAGCCCCATTTCTCTGGGTAGATTTGTTTGTAACACATTTGCATCCTTATTCTTCTTTGCAGGAAGAGGCCAAGGGCTGAAATTTGGGCCAGAGCTCCTGTCTGAAGCAATGACTTCTCTCTGATCCATTGCAGTCGAGTCCCATGAGGAAAGACCACAAGATGCTCTCCTTCCTGAGAAACATCTGCCTTCTCCTCCTCTCTGTGGTTTAATTAAAGCATTTTAGCAATTTCTGCTCAGCAGTTTCACCCTGCAGGAACTCTGTCAGCTCCAAGATTTTGCCTTGGGAGTGCAGCCATTTTGGGTGTTTGCATGGGCATCTACCCCCCATTTACTTTTACCAGCTCAAACATGCTTTAACCCACAAAAACTCCTTAATGAAGCTGCACATTCTTAGCAAACCCAGCTCCTTCAAGACTATACTGGTACTTTATCATTCCAACCATCTTGTTTTCTGATAGGGCCCCAGTGCCTGCCTGCAAGCATGTTTGTTTACACAAGGGATGCTGGTGCTCTGCAAATTTCTTAGTCCTGACTCAAAAGAGCCACTGCAAAGGTACAGCAGTGGGAGATAGATGGGATTTTGTACCTGGCAAACAGTTCATGTGCTTATGTGCACATATGCAGCCATAGGCACTGCAACCTTTCCCAACCTGTCAGCCTGTGTAGGTCAGTAGTGATGGGATCATCACAGAGAATAATGCTAAAATATGCCTCATGAGTGACCTTCATCAGTGATTGACACATGGCCCACAGCTGGTACCCAGCAGCACAGACACAGGACAGCAAGTCTCCACATAAAGTCCTACTCCTTTTGGAAAGGTCTCTCTTCCCTCCCAGAAGCTGATCTGTAGCTAGGGCCTCTAGCAGGAAACCAACAGCACAGGGTAACACTAATGTATTTGGGTATTGATACCACTCCTGCAATGGCCACCCTGCTTCCTCACACCTCCGTTTGCTACTAAACTACTCAAAATGTGGAGCAGGAGACACTCTCCTGCTGTGCAGCAGCAGAGAATCCATGAACACCAAGGAGATCTGAATCCCCTGGGGCAGGAGAAAAGCCAAAGCAGCTGCAGTGCCTGTCCCTCTAAGGTTTCACCCACACTCCACAGTTCCATGTATATAAATTAAAATTAACTTATTAAATTAAACTTGTCTGAAACCATTCTCTGGCAGAGAATGGCCCACACCCTCATTATTGAAGTCTCAGCCTCTAAAGCAGCATGGCTTCACCCAGGCTACCCACTGGAAAGGGTGCCTGGCATATGCTAATTCCCAAATCTTATCTCAGCCTCATCTGGGTGACCATCTTTGCCTCAGGCCAAAAGCAGGCTAGGAACCACTGTACTGGTATAGATGGCTTAGCTCCATGCCACACAAAAAGCTCCCTGATGGTATTTAGTTTGACACAAGACATTTTTCTCAACCAAATTTACCTCCCTACTGGACTGTGACACCTACAGAGATGACGTTTGATCCTCAATTCAGTGACCCTCTTAACTGACTGTTCTTAACAAAGAGAAGGCATTTCTATGGATGTATGTTCTTTGTGGATTTCTCAGGTCAACCTTGGTGTTAAAAAATCCAATTTAATCTATCAGTATGACCAAACTTTCCTTCCCCTAAGATACTGCTTTACATATAAAACAGCCCACCTGGTGCTCTCCACATCTGGGACAAAAGAAGCTTGCAGCTGACCTATGAAGCATGTTATTAACTTACACCTTTCTGGGTGCTCCAGAAGCCAGTCCCTTGGAGTGCAGACGTGCCACAATAGATGTGAGAACAGCCTGTGGTGCCCTGTGTTCCCCTGGGCTCTGCTCCATCCTGTAGGCAGCTCCCTCCATGTGGGACTTTGCTTGCAGAAGAGGGAGTATCAACGCCACAGAAAGCTGTTACCCATTAGTAAACACTGCTTTTAACTGAGGCATGATAAATCATTTCAAGTAAGTTACAAGTGTTGATCAGTGGATCTTCTAGCAAAATCCTCTAAATGAGCTATTCCTCGTTTGTTTCAAATGGTAGTACAGGCTTTCAAAGCACTGAATGCTGAGAAACTAAAATACTTATGTGTAACTATGGGTTGCATTATTAAATACATTGATATTTAATCAGTTATTATAAATCTCAGAAGTGCTTTAAACCCCCCAAAAAAATCAAAGAATGTAAGAAGGGCTGTCTTCACTGTTCTGTGTACAGCATACCTTAATACTAAGAAGATGCTGCTAGATCAGTATTAAGCATGCTTTTTGTGTACTAGTGATTACACGGGTGTAAGGATGAAGGGAATTAATGTCATCAAAACAGCACAAGTTCTCCCTTTTCTCCACAGTGCTTTCTGTCCCCTGTGCTAATTGTGCTTTGCAAAGGGTTGAGACACTTTGCTGGAAAGCTTCTGAGGGAATTTATTTTAATGAACAAGTTTAATTTTTAATAAGGTTGGTAAGAAGTTTGGTAAATGTTGTGGGCAGGCAAAGTGATGGCATGAAATCTGAGAAAAAAAATATACACATATATATACATCAAATACCCTCTGGTACTACAGAGGGAGGAGAGGAATGATTTTCAGTAGTATTTCGGCAAAACCCCCAATTATTAAGAAAAGCACCAAATGACTAACACTGACTCACTCTCTTGGCATGATGTAGGTAGATTTCCTACTGTTATTTGTAGTTGTGTTCTGGTCTGGTTATGACATGTTGTCAGTAGAGTGGTTTGAAAAGTGTTAGCCTGGGGTCCAATAGTTCTTTTGTGCCATTCAGTATCCTAAAAATTACAGATTATTTTTTAGATTTCTTCACATACCTCAAAATTCAGCCACCTGTTTTCTTCCTGCAGTCCCCCATCATCTCCACAGTCCCTACAATTTGGCTTACTAGCACTAGTGGAGTTCAGTTTATAGGTTTCTTTCCCTGTTAGCTGTTGGGTCCTGTCTCTTCCTGGCTGCTTGCTCCAGGAAGGGCCTCTTCCTTCTCCTGGCTGGTAACAGGAACCCTTGTGAGACACAGAGATTATCTTGTTTCATCTTGCAAATTCACAACCAAAGAAGCAAGTTTCAGCACACTTTGTTTGGCTTGTATTTCTAAAAGTGGTCAAGTACTATAGAATCTATTTTTGTGACTAATTTTTTAAAAGGAATTAGGTACTTACAGAATTTTTAGGATCTATTTTTGTGACTAAATTTTTTTAAGGAATTGGGTGCTTACACAGTTTTTAGGATCTGTGGCCCTCATCCAAAAGAAAAGAGCAGCTGTTTTGGCATTGGGACACCCAATGTGCTTAAGAAGACTTAATAAAGAGGAATGGTATGTTTTGCTTCATCTTAAAGAGCATAGTAAGGTATTTATATGAGAATAAATAATTGATTAAAACAGAGATAAACACAGGAAATTTTATGTTAAAGTAAAATATTATACAGAGAACTTTACCCAAACAGAGTATAGAGAAAGAGCACCAGAGCTGCACCTAGACTTAGGGGAACTTGATGCTCTGACCGGCATGGTACCTGGCCAAAGCCTCTCTTGGTGGCCAACATGCCTAGGTTTCCTTCCCTAGGGAGCCAGGAGAGATGAAGGGGAACATTTAGTGCATAGGCATCTAATTTACTGAGTGAAATACTAGAACCAGAAGATGAAAAGTGCTTAGGAGCTCCAGTATGTATCTTGGTACGACAGGTGAATAAGAGAAACACAGTGAAATTGAAAGCAAGCCAATTACAAATGGCAGATTTGTAAGAGCAGAGGAAGGTGACACCTTAAGCCAAGCTACAAAATCCCTGTCAATAGGTATTGTTGAGAGTTAGGTTCCAAAGCATCACTGGACAGTTAAGAGGGTAATGAGGATGTTTGACATTTTTTTGACAGGACTGAAAAATTGCTAGAGTATAAACCACTATGTTTCAGAGCCCCATCCCTCAAATGTTCAGGGGTAAAATTGAAGAATATTTGATACTTGTTCTCTAAGAAGCTTCTCAAACCTTCTCTTGAAGCAGCTGGCACTGGCTGCCCTAAAAACAAAATACTGCAATCCATGCATTGGGTTGGATTTTAATCTCCATTTGAGATTACATGAACTGCTGTGAATTGACTGACCAAATCCTGATCCAATATTTAAGTTAAACAGTATTCTAGATAAAAAGGCAGGAAGGACAGCCTGTTTTCTGGCAGAGTGGTGCACTACAGCATCAGGGGATATCATTCTGTTAGATACAGATGTGAGATACAGAAGTGGAAACCTTGTGTTTTTGTCTGCACAAAGCTGATCTAGCCCAATCCATCTTTGAATGACAAAAGGCCTATTTGCTCTGCTACAGTAAGAGCAAACAGGATTCATGGATTGACTGTTTAATTAAGCATCATGGCTTCAAATAAGTACTTTTTTGTATTTGGGAATCAGTTTCAAGGTCATTTAGCAACTGGCAATGTCACAGAAGAAAAGGAGCTCAGTCCAAAAGCAGGGAAGGCAGTATCTTTCTCTTGTCAGTAGATTAACAAAGAAAGTGTTGATAGAAGGCAATGACACACTGTCCTGAAAATGCAGATGAGTCTACATAATATTTGGCTATGGAAAGTGGTGTTATCAGGATCACTTGGCACCACCATTTTAGAAATTTAGGTGAATTAAGGCCATGTAGCCACAGAGAGGAAAGGCCAGGGCAAAATGTATTGAAATAAAGTATGTCTAGTAGATTGTGGGTAATTTCAGCTGAGTCACTTGGACAATAATGGAGTAAATCCCAGCATTGTGAAGAGCAATCCCACCTACATATTTTGGAACTATTCCAGTTTGCTTAGCACTTTCCACAAGGCATTTAGCAGGGATGCCCTTTCAACATTTTGCTACATGAATCTTCTGCTTGTGTGGTTTCAGTCAGTTCCCAGAACATAAATCTTAAGTCTTAGATGTTACATTTATGCTACAGTTTGTTTCCTTGGGGTTTTCACACAAGATTTAATAATTACAGTGATACTTAACACTGTAAAAATCTGTGAGTCTTTGGGAGAAATTCAAGTCTTTACAACTTGTCACATGGAATCATATTACTTCTACGGTTTATAAACTCACTTCCTCTAACTTCTAGTTCTGCTGCCCAGAGGATAAAATACTAGGGTTAATTTAAAACTTTTGCTTTACTGCATGCTAACTTGTACCATTTGAGAAGGTCTAGTATGTGTTGCTGGTTGAGGAGTCCTGCCATAATTTAGCTCCCTATTGTAGGTCTGACCTTATTAATCAGTATGTCTTGTTTATATTCTGTTGGAGAACAGTTCTCATGTGAAGCCTTTATAACTCAATTGTCTGTCAGATGAGATTCATTTGATCCTCATCTTGGAAACAGAACCTCCACATAAATTAGATCTACTTGGATACTAATGAAATTATAATAAATGTTGGCATGCAGTTTCTCTTATTTTCTTTGTAATGATAAATGTCATAGAAAAATAAGTTTTTACGTAATTGCTTGTACTCATAGTTGACTAGAGTAAGAGAAAGAGCCTACCTTTTTTCTTTTTTTTAGCAAACAGTTAGAAATCCATACCTATGTTACAAAATTTGAGGTAGCTCTATCTCACCTAATCTTGCAGTACCTGAAATGTTTTCTATCTCCTCTCCTGTCCAGTATGACAAGAAAAAGTTATAGTTGTTTAGTAGATTTAGTATTTCCATCTTTGTTGAATTTAAACTCTCCTCAAATCCTGTTACTGAATACAGTGTTGTGACAGTGCTGTTCAATAAAAGAGGTGACAGTACTGAGCAGTTTTGGTGGAGCTTAGACAGCAAATTATTACCTACATCTGAACCTTCCCTATGCCTCCTCAGCTGCTCAGAAGCACAGGGACACACATTTCATGATGTTTTATTTCCCAGGATCATGATTTGATGGAGTTGAAGCTGGAGCAGAGCCTTCTAGAACATACCTACAGGCTTAAAGCAAGGACCTTATTCAGCACAGTGCACAAGTGCACCCTTACCACCCCAGAGATGGGAGAGGCCATCACCTGCATGCAACTGCTCGTGGAGTTCTGCTGTAAATCTGATCAGTGCTGGGCTTTAAAGAGCACCACCACCCTGCCCCATGAGTGTTCTGGTCTTCAGTGCTGTTTGTAGGGACCTGCTTTAATCCAGCCAGAAGTATTGTGCCCTATGGCATGGAAACCAGCAAGGAGGGACAGAGAATAAGACAGAGGTCCGTAGGCTGGTATTGCCACCAGAGTCACCACATCGTCGAACTGAAGGATAACTTCTGCTCTGCCAAATTGTCCCCTAAAGCATCCAAGGCATGAGACACTCTGTGATCCCCCCTCCACAAACAGCACGGACATCTTGCTTCTCATAGTTTCCCTGAATCCCAAGCTCTGGGGCTGGAGTATTTAACATTCCAGTGTGAGAATGCTTCTGGGGCAAGTTCAGCTTTCCTTTTGCTTCATCTGATGATATTTTAGACTAAAAGGGTTTGGAAAGGATTTTCCTTCTAACCATATTGAACAGTTCAGGGTGAGGGAGGGGTGGAGAAAATGTAAGAAACAACCAGAAATTTTTCCCATAGGATTTCTTACTTTCATCCTACTTTAAAGTCTCCCTAATAAATAATTCTTGAATCCAACCATGCCAGGGTTTCAAAAGGACAAGCTGATTTTTTTCTTATGCAATAGCAATTGAACACCCTTTTTTGAATACACTTAATCAATGCATGCTGCTATCTTACCGTATGCATCAATCAAATATTCCCCAAGGTACATATGTCAGAGCCAGGAAAGAAGAACGTGCCTTTGCAGTCACACAGCCAGTGAATCCCTTTTGGTTTGTGCCTCACTCTGAAGCACATGTTGAAAGTATTACTGTAGGACAGATGATCCTGGGAAGTCAAGCAGCATCCTAAGGATACATGGCAACAGATGCATTTTTTTTATACCAGCTTAAGAGTTTGAATGAATCCAGGCTGAAAAGTTCAAATGTTTGCTAGATTGGAGTAATCTAGCAAGTGAACAAGGACAGGACACTTCCATTTCTGCAGTTAACCCTGTCCTGGAGGAAAGAGGTTAATATACCACCTGGCTTCCTTGGACTCAACTGATCCCAAAAGACCTCTTTCACCTTCATTGGTGAGGGGCTAGCAAATGAAGACATAAACTTGCACATCTGTCTGCACAGTGGGATGCTTTAATTATTCTGCTTCACCATCCTCTCCTGTGCAGAGGAGTGTTACAATGCCAGCAACAGGGACTCAAAAACTCCACGTGTCACTGTATTTATCTTGTTTAGGAGATTGAAAAGCTGACAGCAAATAAACCAGATACTCCAGACATTCAACAATTTCCTGTCCCACATGAAAAGTCAGCTTTCAGGTGTTGACTCCAGGCTGCTTCTCCTACATAATGCTTGCCAACTGGGCTTCTTGACAGCAAGTACCTGTTGGGATGGCACTGTATTTTTCTTTTCCATTGCCATATGCAGTGGACTTCCACAGATGCTAGCCATTTCAAACCAGGTTTAAAACTGGTTTGTGCTGCCAGAATCAAGCAAAACTTGTTTACAGGAGTTTCAGAAGATTTGGCCCAAGTATCTTCATAACTGGACTACTCCCTGCAATGATCATCTTCAAGCAAATTACTTTTAATTAAAAAAAAAAAAAGGCTAGGATATAATGTCTATAGGGTAAGTAGACCTTGGTATCACTGCTATTTATAAGGCTAATGTCTTGGAAGGGAAAAAGCTGCTCACAAAATTATTCTGTCAAAAACATTAATGTCTTTTCTTTTTCCCAGAAGAGTGACTTGCAGTACAAACCTTTATAGTTCAGGAGACTCAGATACTTGGGGTCTCACTCATGATAGCAGCTCAAGCTCCAGATAAGCTCATGGGAATTACCAGGCTGTGAGTTCTGCTACGCTCTGCTTCCTTTTTCTACTCATTTCCCCAGTCTTAAAATTACAGATCAGTTGACTGCTGGCAGACTCATCTTGTGTTATTTCTGAAAGCTTTTATTTGTTAACAAACCACCAGTGAATAGCAACCGCTGCCTGCTTTAATAGACCTCAATGTATTTCATTCCTGATAAGATAGGATGATTATAAACTTCTGCAACTCTCAGGACTGAGAGAACAACTAACCTTTATTTACTTCATAGATCCTGACAATTACTGGTGTAGTTACTGGAAAGTTCGTCAGAGGTCTTAATTAGGCTTGCTTACAGCTGTGCATCCTCATCCCCATGAGAGCAATCTGCCCACAACTCTGTCACCCCTGGCTCTGTGGACTGATGAGTTTTCACAAGCAAATTAATTCCTAAGCAAGAAACCTCCAGGTGAAGGTGTTTCTGGGAAAGCTGCACTAAGGACATTCTTCTCCACTGCAGAGCTGAGTCACTTGCCTCAACACATCAGTGGAGGACTTGTCTGACTGGAGACTCCCTCTCATCGATGACATCGAAGGATAATTCTCCACGTACCTCAGGTGTGAAACTTCCCTATAGCTCTGCATGGTTCTTTATATTTCTACAACCCTTCTCTTGTAGCCAATACCTCTCTTGTTCAAAACTCCTAAACCTACCATAACAAAGCACAGAGAGAAGTGGAATATGGCGACCTGATTTGCACAGCAACTTCAGCTAACTGACAAGTTTCATGTCCTGGCCATGTCCTGTCCAGTTGCTGCCGCTCCTGCCCAGGACAATGATCTGTAGGAGCAGCTCTTTCACCTGTGTAAGAAACAATCCCAGTGCAGTGAAAGCCTGTGTGAAAATTGAACCAACACTGCTATGAGCAAGTATAAAAATATAAGCCACAGGGAGAGCAGGCAAGTAACAGAGAGAGGGGACTGACACACTGCCAGGTAAGAGGGCAAATTATCTGAATCACAACTGAGGCAAAAATCTCCCTTTGGCAGCCTCTCCTAAGGAGCTATCTATATTGCTGGTGTATCTATATACCAGCAATCCCTATACCAGTTTACCCAAAGGCCTAATCTTGAAAATGCTGCCTTAGAGTTCTCTCTGCAAAGGATAAGAAAAAATATACAAGCATATTTACATCCAAAAGCTTATGAGCTTCAGAGCTGTGCCCCCCCAAGTCCTTGTAGAGTACAAGTTCCTTTCTTGGTCTTACTCCAGCTGCTAAACCAGAATAACTCATGGATGGAGAGGACTGGAAAAATAAAAGCAGACCACTTAATGGGCATTGCACTCAAATCAGCTCTGTTCTACACATTCCTTGTGTTGTGATAGCAGACTGTATAACAGACCTACTGTACAGCTGAAAAGATATGTAGAAATGGACAGTATTCTACAACCAGTCAGTCATACAACCATATGACTTCTACTGCTGTTTTCCTGATCTCAAAGGCTGTCAGACTGTGGAAAGCACAAGACATCACACATACCTTTGATCAGTCCCCAGCTGATGAAACACAGCAGTGACCCTGACAGCTTCACTGCGGCCAAATTGAAGAGCAATGAAGTTCCTTTATGAAGGAAGATGGTTGGACACAGCAAAAATCACTGCTCAAGTACACCACCTGGAACATAAATTTGCAATAGAAAGAGGAGCTTGAAGACAACTGGTTGAGCTACATGAATGTGTGAAAGAATCAGCAGGCCAGCAGACAGAGTAAGCAACTCTAATTTTGATCATGAAGGAAGCAGGGGCTCTTTGAAACATCAGCTTAGGTAGAAATGAAAGGCTGGGCATGGCCACTAAGAAAAGTACTAATTTTGGTGTGCTACCTTCATAGATACTGCATTAAAGATGCATGAATTTATCAAAGGGTATATTCTCCTCCTCGAAGAACCTGGGTATCTGTTCAGGCCAGGAGTGCCACTGTGTGCCAGCAAGACATGTACACTGAAACACTGCAAATGCTAGTACAGAAAAACAGCCTTTCCCTGATGTATTATCAGACCTAAAAATGATATCACAAACTCCTCTACAGATACTAAATGGCCTGTAAAATCAAGATAAGGTATTTTCCTAAAATACAAACTGCAGTTGAAAGAGAAATTACTGACTTAATGAAGAAGTTAGTGAAGAAGATTCTACAGATTATACTGTTTGGGAAGTAAGAATAAAATCATACTTGTACCTCCTGATCTTAACATTTATGATCAAAGTAGGCATCTTGTCAGAACAAATATTTTGTTTACTCCTTTAGTTTTTCTTAGAGAAAATATGCATAAAACCCAGTTGATCTACACTGTGCCTAAGGGGCTGTTTTGCAAAAGATATGAATGGGAAGAGATGCATTCTCTCCCAAGCATGGCATGGAAGAAGAGGGCTTAAAAGCAGAGGAGTTACTGATATAGTTATTGGGAATACAAGCCTAATTTGCCAATTCAGTTAAAAAAAAATGAAGTAATTAGTTAATACTTCATACTTCATACAAAGTTATTAACACAGTTTTGGGTGGGGGATTTGGTTTTTTTTTTGTTTTGTTTTGGGGTTTTTTGGTTTTGGGCTTTTTGGGGGGGGCTTGCTTTTGGGGTTTTCTTCTGTTTTGGGTTTTTGTTTTGTTTTGTTGGGTTTTTTCCTATTTATTTTTATTTTGTTTGTTTGGGTGGTTTTTTGTTTGGTTGGTTGGTTTTTTGTTTTTTGGAGGTTTTTTGTTTGTTTATCCCCTATTCATTACCTTGCTTGTATCTGGTTGTGATACAAGCACAAGATACAAGGCTTTCTGTTGGGCTACCTGCCCTAGAGTTCAATAATCTCATTACCTTGCCAGTGTTGCATCCATATGGATCAGGACATAGCTTCACAGTCATGATTTAAAACAGAAGCAGTACTGCAGGGGATGCCCACACCTACTCCATCCATTCCCAGCCACAATTACTTGTTTCCTTCCATCTGCACTAGTCTGCAGACACTATACGACCAGAGATCCAGCTGTAAAATAACACAACCCTGCAAATAAAGAGAGTTCTTTTCAACCAGAACAGAGAAGAACCCCATGAGCTCCAGAGTCAGTACAACAGTAGTCATGTGTGCCTGTATGGTGGGGAAATGATGGGCAGTACATGTAGAGATATTAGATGCTGCAGACAGATTGTGCATATAAAAAGCAATATACAGGAGAGGAAACAGTGCATGGAAGAAATCAGCTTTCCAGAGACTGCGTGGCAGCCACAGTAAGTGTAGAATAAACAAGAGACATTCCTTTGCACAGCTGGTTAATTTCTAAGATTTCATACACTCAATTAACATCCTCCACATTCTGTAACTCAAGAAAAGCTCAAGAGGTTTTTTTAATTTCATCTTTTCTCTAAGCACTAGAAAAGAAATTATCAATTTGCAGTGCCAAAAGGCAGGGTTTTTTATCGCTAATGTACAAGAGATTACTTGCATAATGAAGAGACTGTCTTACACATTACAGCTCTGCTCCTACAACACCTGGAGGTAGTCCTGGACCTCTGTATGTGTATGGCTTATATATATTGCCTGATTGAGCTCTAGGAGCTCTGATTTGTTCATCAATCTTTAATGAATAGTCCAACTTGCCAGAGTACTTAGCAGGCCAAATTCCATCTTGTTTTTTATTTCATTATAGTGTAAAAATTCTTGGAGTCACCAGAGGGCATCATTACAGAGTGCTTTTTAAGTTCCCTATAAATGATGCTGTAAGAATGTAGATTTTGGGAAAATTGCCTGCTTAATAGTCATGGGAGTCCTTAGAGAGACTGTGGCATTCACAGGACAAGGGAGTATTTCTGTTTGCCTTTTCCTTAGGCTCAGCACAGTACCACACATACTCTGCATTGCTGCAAATACTTCAAAGAAAAATTCCATTGAAAATAGTTTAGCTTAATTACAAGCAGATCCAAATCACAGAATTAGCAATGGAGCAATTAAAAATGTGTGTTTCATTTTCAGCTATCTCTTCCTTTCCCCACCTTCCTCATACATTTTCTTTTAGCTGAATTCATTGTGATGAATCTAAGATATTATGACAACCTAAAATAATTTGGAATCTTACATACCTTATTTCACTTGAGTTTAGAGATTTTATTTCCATTCAACACTTATTTTTTTCTTCTCAATTGTGGCTTTGCCTCACAATGTGTTTCATCAGCAAAGAAAAATCATCTACCTTCCTTTACCCAAAGGGACTTAAAAATGAGGAGTCTCCTATCAGTAGCATACAGCCTCCTAGCTCTCCTTGCCAGCAGGGAGTCTGTTCAGCTAATTCCCACACCTCTTCATGAGCTGTTGCTGCCAGACCTGCAGCTATGTTAAGAATAAAGCAGTTCCTTTCCAAATACATGTTTTCAAGGACTTGTATATTTTTGTACAGTATCAGACTTTGCATTATGACATCCTTTCCACGGATTATTGATAGATTCATTTGAACTCTATTCATGCTTATCTGGAAATATAATCTTGCACGCAAGGACAGAATGTGGCAATAGTCAGAGCTCAGAGTTGGCTCCTGGACACATCTAGGAAAGTAGAATTAAACAATTCATTTTTTAAAAGGCAGGAGCTAACTGCTGCAATACTGAATAAGGATTGCTGCAAGCCAGCAGCTCTGCTACACACACTCTTGCCTGCCCCCTGCCTTCTTCCTGTAAGTGCAAGGTGCTGCTTTTCAGTTATGTCATAAATTGTGTAATACTAAACTTTTGCATTCACAGCATCCTTGTTGCACTGAAGAACTTGGTCCATTGTGAGCACGGACCATCATGTCTCCTACATCACTGTATATTTTAGGGAAAAGCACATATACACACCTCCTGTGAAACAGCAGAAGAACAGGATGTGAAGCAGCAATTTGGATTGTCTGTTACAAAGTGTTGCCCTTGTACTTCAGCAATGTCTGTTCTTATACATGCTCAGTGCACACATTTGAATCCACAGACTTATCAGGCCTATGCTAATACGAGCATTCCTTTGTTTTATCAAAGAATATTACAGTATAGCTGACAGTCTTCTGCAAATTGTTACTCCATTATTCATTGAGCAGTAATTCAGATGCTTAGAAAAACTATTAAGATGACTTACTCTCAAGATGCTGGATTTGTTTGAGCATTTTTTTCCCCTTTCTCATATTTTGCTTCATTTCATTGGGCAATTTAGGACTAAATCTGTGAATGATCTTTCCCCAGAAGCTACATCAGACCTAGCAGTGTAAAATTTTTAAACACTGATGTAAAGCTGTGCAGCCACAAGGAGCCTTTTGTTGATATTTTAAGGTATTTAGGGTTAATGGAAGACAACAATGACCACACACTTTGCTCAAATTATTAGTGACAACTTTCTGTTCTCAGGAATGGCTGATTTTGCTTGGGAGATTTGTCTCTGAATTAATTTACATTAGCTATTTTGCTATGCATCCACACAAGTGAAGTCCTGTTCCTTTTGAAGAGTTTCACACAGTACTTCACAAAATACCCAAAAAAACTACTTAGAGAAACTTTTTCTCTCTTAATCTCTGTCTGAAGACTTTCCCCATCCTCTTCATGGAGACAAAATGTGAGCACAAAGACTTCAGTGGGCAAAGGAAGGGTACTTCCCCACCACCCCCCCCCAGTAGTACTCCACAGATTCTGTAATGTCAGTCTGGATTATTTTTCACACAGCATCAGGAATGGTCATGAGATGGTCCTTCTGAGGCAAATAATTGTTAAAAATAGGAGACGGGAGACAAGATGGTCAGTGCTCACAATGGACCAAGTCCATCAGTGCAACAAGGTTGCTATGAATGCAAAAGTTTAGTATTAGCTCAGCGGAGGACTGGAAAAATCTTGGGAATTAAATCTATCAAGGTTTGCTAAATGCACAAACTCCACATTCAGCTCAGGACACGAAAACTGTTGGAAGCTGGGACAGCAGTCCAGGAAGAAGCGTTTATACCTGCTCTCTTAGGCTTTTATCAAGGCACCTGCTTACAGTGTCTGCTGCAGACAGGATCAGTATCAGATAGATGGACCTCAGCCAGGCCCAGCACAATCATTCTCCTTTTATATTCTAGCTGCTGTTCTGTGAAATGGTCATAATCCTCAGGAGCTTTCATGCAGAGAGAAACCTGATAGAAACACCTATTTTGCTATAAATGTTGTCACAGAAGGACAGGTACCCCACTCTAAAAGTGCTCTGGGTTAATAAGCCTGAAATAAGCAACATCTTTAATCTCCGAAGAGCCAGAAAAGTGCTGGCAAGGCACATGTTATGCTTAATTGTGTTTGAATCCTGGAGGTACCAGTAAGTCTGAGACTTTGCATCAGGCCAGAAAAATTATTATATTTGTGTCCTTTGAATGACTTTGAGCTCTACATATCAAAATATGGTGAAACTTATTTCTTCAGGCATTAAGTCACCAAAGACCCATGTTTTCAGCTCTGACATAGCTTTTTAGTTAATTTTGCAAATTGATGTACCTCATTTACCCTGGAGTTTGCACTTCTGCTTATGGTCTGGTATCTGGAGAATTAGGTATTTTCAGACAATTTCAGAGAGCAATCTGAAACAGTATTTGACTAGACCCACAACTGACTTCCAAGGAGATGCAGCACATTTTCCTGATACTATTATAGCCCAAAGAGGTGAATGATTATAAACATACAGCACAATCTAAATGAACAAACAAACAGACAAACAATCTAAACTTGCATCATTAACAGGCAGTGAAGTTTGAAATTCAACTTAAAATCAGGCCCATCGGATAAATTTAGTACTTAGCAGACATTGCTACTTTTATGTGAATCTAAAGATTTTATTTTTGTCTTTTGGAAGATATAAGTATCTTTTTTTCCTGTTCAAAGCTTCATTTTGAATGGCCACACTGTATAGCTAGAGTGAAGTTTGCAGACCCATCAACAAGTAACACCTACACATCAGAACCACGCTGGATCATGATTAGGTGCCAAAGCACAGCCCAGTTACCCCTCAAACTAAACTAAAACCAAGGCTGAAGCTTGGCTCGGCCTCTGCTCCCGGGAAGCTGCTCGCCTTACACTGCTCCCAGAGAAACAGCACAAGAGGGCGCCTAATGCCTCCAACATCTCAAGTCCAACTTCCACAGACTGTCTTTTCTGCAATAATATGTCATATTTCCAACAGCATGACAAAAGCCCTGAGCAACACCATAGCTACATGTGGTTTAGCTTCAGTTTTGCTACCCTCCTGAAAGTATTTAAGAATATTTTCATCATCTATTAAATAAAGACTAGATTCTCTATTAACAATTTCAAAGTCTGTATTATTTTTTTTTGGGTGGGGGGATGGGGGGAGGGTGTGAGGAGGTGGAAATCCTGACACAAGTGAGATTTAAATGTTAGGAAGCAAAAGGAACATCTCCAAGACAACAAGACAAAAGCCAAAGAGGCAAAATAATTTTATGTCAAATTTATTCTGGCAACCACCCAAACACGGACTTTGGCAGATTGCTTGTTGGTTATAACAGAAGCCACTTCCTCTGCAGCAACAGCCATATCAACACCATTGTCTGCTTCCTGGGGATGGGCTTAGGGTGTTTCAAGCTGCACAACTTTCTTATGTGGAGCTGAGGGATTGAAAAACACAGAGCCACAAACCCCCACCAGTGCCCCCGGAGGGAATTCTCCCATGCACACCTTGTTAGGAAATGAACTGGGGTATTTTTTCTCCCTGCCCTGGCTCCAAACACTCTGACAGCTCCATTCAGCAGTGGGGAGGAAGGCTCTACCCAGGGCTTCTCCACAGCTGCAGATGACTCATGCTGGGAGAGCCCCTTTGAGCCAGATTTAAGTTTTCCCAAGTTCATTTTAACACACCAATTTCTACCACCTTAAAGCTCCCTGCAAATTGCAGCTTGCACAGCACAACCTGGCCTGTGCACAGGTACAGACCTCACCAAGCAGCAGGCCCAGGCTGCTCCCCAAGGTTGCAGGGCCACCTGCTCCCCCTCTTGAAGCCACATTCCTCCCTCTCCTGCAGCAACAGCCCCAAGGACAAATTGTTTGATCCATGCTGCCTTCTTGGGACAGGCAGGAGAACCAGAGAAACAAAACCTGCTGCTCTTCTGGTCTATGAAAGAGCACTGGGCAAATAGGACTTTCTCAGTGCTTTCCTCCCACGAGCAAGGTTGCCTGGCCAGAGGAGCAGGGATGTGTTTGAAGCTCTCATTCCTGCTTTTCACTGTGCTGTTTGCTTAGGGAAAGCATATTCCCTACCCCTGCCTTCTCTTCTACAGCTTCACACAGGCTCTGGAGGCACACACAAAGCTATGCAGGCTCCAGATGCTCACCCATATTAGGTGAACAGAGATGTTCCTGTAAGTAGCTTCCTATCAAAGATGACATGACATGGCACTTCTCCTGCTGCCTCTTCTTCCTGCTCTGCCTCCCACTTCCATCCAGGGGAGGCTCAAAAAAGGGATGTTCCATTTGGATTTTAGCCATCAGAGCAGGAGCAAGGTCTTCTTGTAGGGGCACAAGAAAGCTTTTCTTGCAGTTGTTGGGGCAGAGCACACCACTGTGCTGCTCCCCAGTGGTGTGTGAGAATGACATCATTATGCCAATAAATGAGACAGGAAGTGCAACCAAGCAGAAAAACCACGGAAAGCGTCTGTGAAGTTCTGCCAAGCATGTTAA
This sequence comes from Ploceus nigricollis, assembly GCA_013399945.1. Taxonomy (NCBI): domain Eukaryota; kingdom Metazoa; phylum Chordata; class Aves; order Passeriformes; family Ploceidae; genus Ploceus; species Ploceus nigricollis. The sequence goes on along the minus strand of VXBC01001532.1, from coordinate 517,342 downwards.
CAATGGCGCTAACCAGAAAACAAGAAAAGGGTTTGGTTCATCTAATTTCTTCCAGTTTTAGTAATCTCTAGTGTCACTTGTAACAGTAGATAGTTAAAAAACCAGGTCCTTGGAGAGACACTGCTTGGGCCCTTTTTTTCTTTTTTTCCAAGGTGATGGTGACCTTCTACTATCTTACCCCAGTCCACAAATTTCAGAGTACTTTGACACCAGTCTAATGATCCAGATAAACTGGCTGGGATTTCTAAATCTCCCCTTCCTTTTTTTTTTCTTCCCCCAAGTTATACTAGCGCATTACCAACTGTCTTGGTAAGTCATTCTTGTATCTGTGTTTCTACTATATGGATTCCTTTGTTTTCCAGAAAATTGCAACTGCCCAGATCAGAGCTAATGCTTCTTTAGAGTCATGTATTTCATCTTGTAATGTGAACACACAGGCCATCTGAACCTGATGCTTAAGCAGTTCTCTCTCCATAGTCCTAGAAATCTCTAACCAGATCCCAGAAGCTCACAGCCAGCCAAGTCTGTGTCCCCTACCTACCTTTTTGTCAAGCAGCTGACCAACAGTGGCAGTGCTCAGGAGAGGGATTGCACTTAGCAGCAGGGAAGCAAAGCCTTCAACAACCACGGCTTTCCAGATAGTTACAGATGTGGGCATAACTTACAGATAGGACTTCATGAAACCATAAAGCCAATCTGATTGCCAACTGCTGCCAAATCAGGAGATTGCCCCTCCTGCTTCCCTTGCACTGGCACCTACTTGAGTCTGTAACAAGTCATTCACAGAGCTACGCAGGCATCAATCAAACACTGCAAGGAAAGTGAGGTTTGTCCCACTGACCCAGCTCACTGCAACTTCACCTTACTGACAGCAGTGGTAAGCAGGTGGACTGGAAGGAAGCTCACAAATACTCTGAGTTATGATACAGAGTCTGTACAGTGTAATACAAAATATTGCAGCCTTGGCAACATATCATTCCCCTCAAAATCTTGTTCATAAACTGCCATTTCCTACAACATAAACAATCCCCCACACAAATTAAACTAAATACAAGCAGGTGCTACTGTTATTGACATGACATTTTTGGTTCCCTGTAGTTATAGCTATATCATCTATATTTATTAGAATAATACAGTTATTTAATAAGTTGGTACTTCCCCTCATAATTCAGCATCAGTTTTCCTAAAACCTGCAGGTATTAAAAATATTAATTAATCTCCTTGACCTTCAGAAAATTTAATTTAATAATCCTGTTTAACTCTCATACAGTTAAAATATGATAAAAATACCAACAGAGATGTAGCAAATGACAGATTTATTCAGACTCAGCCCTTAAATGGGCTCCAGTACAAAATACACCCATAAATCAGACTTTCCAAAAAAATCCCAACCTTAAATAGGATTAAGCAGTCTCCAAATAAGAGCAGCGATACTCTTATCAACAGTCTGCCATCAAATTAAGTCAGCCTTTCTCTCATTTATACCCCACCTATAGATGAGGGCAGAGAATCTGACCCTCTAGAAGCAAAAGCTGTGTACAGCTGTGACAATGACATTACTCCTGAGTGCAGTCACCTGTGGTGTGATATACAGGCCCCAGATTTACCTCCCGTAATTTTGTAAGCATGCTCCCCATTGTAAAGGCTTTCAAAAGAAACCAAACAAGAGAAAGAATAGCGACTCCCGATTTAGAACCCATAGCAAGTAATTCTTTGCTTTGGTTACAATAGGAGGTACACAAATTAAAGGATTTGCTGCTTTTGACAGCAGCAGGAACTGAGTTGTCTTTCCTGTTCCCAGGGCTGTTCTACTTCTTTGTACCAGATGCAGAAAAAAATCCCAAGAATATATATTAATAATATATAATTACATATATGTATATGTTTCTTCAGCTAACTAAAAATTCTCACTGTTGCTATTGGTTCAAAGCTTCACAATTACAAGAAGTTTAACAGTTTCTCTTCAGAGTCACCTCTAAAGAAAGGTAAAGTCAGTAGAAATAAGGCTGTGCTGACCAAATGCAGAGGGCAGTCTTCCAGTCTGGAGGGATCTCTTATCATATTCCTCACTAATACCCAGTAGCACATCAAGGACATGATAAACACAGGCCATGTCTAGAATACAGTCACCTAAGGGAATTTATGAATTCCTGCTGTTTTAAGGATAGTATTTACAATTGCAGCTTTCCCCCTGCACAAAAGCAGCCATGCTGTGGTACAGATCAGCACCTCCAGGAAGCCAAGACAAGGCCACCAGCATCTGAAGCCTTGCTACTGGCAACAAGGAATCTTTCAGTATACAAAGGGATCCTACAGAAAAGCCAGAGGGACTTCCTACAAGGACATGTAGTGATAGAACAAGGGGGAATGGCATCAATCTGAAAGAGGGCAGGCTTAGATTAGATATCCAGAAGAAATACTTTACTGTGAGAGTGATGAAACACTAGAGCAGGTTGTCCAGAGAAGCTGCAGATATCCCATCTCTGGAAGTGTACAAGAGCAGGCTGGATGGGGCCCTAAGTAATGTGGTCTAGGGGATGGTGTCCCTGTCCATGGCAGGGGGTAGAATTAGGTATCTTTAAGATCCCTTTCAACCCAGACCATTCTATGAGTCTATGATAAGGGGAACACTACTGACTGAATCATTCTTCTGGTGACTAGCAGCCACTGGAGAGACAGAAGGACAACATCCATTTGTGGCAAGTTCTTTTCAAAATATGAAACATAGCTACACCAAAATGAGCACAAGTCTGAAGGCTTTGTGCCCTGATATCCCACACAGCATCATCCAGTGGAGCAACAATGACAGCCTGACTTATTTAGGCCAGGATAGATGGTCTGGAGATGTTCCCTGCTGAGACCAACACAATTTAGTCTCAACAAAGAACTCCTAAGTACTCAAACTGCAGACTGAGCCTGCCCAGGTTGTATACTTTCAACAGAACAGGCTGAACAGGACCATGCAATCATAGAAATACACTATTATCCACCAATGTAACTGTGTGCTCATAGAAGCACAAAGGTTTTTATCTTTAAGCTGCTACTTACCCTTGAACACAACTCAGAAAAGCACTGGGCCGCTTCAGCAATACTGTGCTATTAATGACTGATACAGCTGTACGTTCACTGCAGATTTCTGGCAGCTATAGCCGCATCATGAGACTGGTCATTTATTGTTACACAGAGACACTGAAAGAAACTTGCACTTGGGTTTGTCCTTCCAAAAACACTGCAAAGGAGACTTTATTGTGCCAGCCAGGAGAGACTACCCCCAAAACATCAGGATGGCCTGGGTGCTCTCCCACCCTTGGGGTCACCAAGAGAATTCACTGCAGTGCCAGGCTACAGCACACAGGAGCTCTGCATGAAAAAGCAAATCTCATCCCAAGGGAACTTCAGTTTACTTGAATGCCTTCCCTATAATCCCATTTTATGGTCCACATGTTTTGGGAATGCTGCACAGTCAGGAGACTGGCAGAGACTAAAGGGAAGTGATTCCTTTCAGAGGACTATAGAAAAGCAGGGCACAACCTCAAACACTCTCATGGCAGCCTTCTGCTTAGCTGCATCTGTATTATCATAACAAATATTTTAGTCTTAAATGGGTACTGAACTCTAGCAAAAAATAAGATGTTGCTTTTTTGAAGGAAGAAAAACATAATACAAGTGGTTTAAAATTAACATTGGAACACTATTCCTGTTTAAAAGTTAAAAATGAAAGCACATCAGCTTTTTAAAAAATAACCTCCAAGATGATAATGTACATTCAAAAAAGGGAAGAGTGAACAGGTTTTAGTGTTTTTGACTTGACAGCTCCCTTCATGGACAGGTCCATTAGCTTGCAGGTTGAAAAATGTAACCCAGCAATAAGCATGGGTAGAGATTCACAAACACTAACCACTTTCTGGTGGGGTATCAGATCTGGACCCCCACATTCTCTCTTTCTGCAGTGAAGACTGAGCAGAGGTGAATCAGTGTCATGGGGAACTCACCTTGCTTGAAGAAAACTTCATATCTTGTAACTCACACTCCGGGATAGTAAATACTGGCATGGCTGCATACAAACAACTTGCAGGTTGGAAGTATGTCCATTATCAATTGATTTACTCACCTGATAAATACTCTCAGCTACTTTTACCAACACAAACTCTTTGTTCTCTAGCCAGGGAGCCTAATGTTTTAATTCCAGCCCCCCAGCCTTCTGGTAAGAGCACAGTGCTCAGTACCTGGCAGGACCAGGCACTTGTTAAGCTGCTGTGGTACCTTTGCATTAGTATTTTCCATACAATATTTTGAAATAGAAGGGAGGCACAAAATACAGTGACTTATAACCCTGAAGAACAATGAGCATTTTTGTGAGCTGGTTTTCTACACAGGATGTGGGCTGGGCCTCCTTGAGTTTGTGTAATCTGTCTGGAAGTCCAAAAACCACACTCTGAAAACAAGCTTTTCCTTTAACAGTCAGTCACACACACACACGCAGAGTCTAACAGTAGTTTACACATCTGTCACCCACCATTAAGAAAAATTTTCATTAATATTATTTTTTTCAAGCGTTTTTTACATCAAATTAGGCACACGGACCATACTTAATTAAAATATATAGCCTTTTTTAATCCAGCAAGAACTACATCTAGGGATGGAAGATTCACTTATTTAAAATTATGTCACAAGTTGTACTTCTGATAGTGCTTTAGGTAACAGTTCACATCCTAGGATCATTAGAGTCCAGTGACAAAAACTCAAAGGTACTGGAAACATTATCACGGAATGTGCTGTGAAGGATTATCCTGTGAAGTGGCTCTTCTAGATGCTCTAAGTCATTAGGTTTAACAACTTCAGGCAGTCCTTTGAAGTCCCATATTTTAGATACTCATCTAGAGATCAACTCTTTCCCTTTTCTCCAAACAGCACCAGAGGACAGTCCACCAAATGGAACTGTTTGATGAATAAGGACTGGACAACATACAGCAGAGGTTAAAACACACGAGAGAAATGACTTCATCCAGAACTCTCTGCTAGCACTGCAGGGTAAAAAACATATCTGAAGCCATTTTTGAAGAAAAAGGATACAGGAGTGTTACACTGTTTGACACTATTCCACATTTGGAGAGCTTAACTCCAACTGGAGTTGATCTGCCTGAAAATTTGACTACCACCCCTCCTTCCCTTTCCTGTTTGCCTTTGGAGCTGGAAGACCTGGTTTATCAGTAACAACTGCTGAAGAAGTAGAGCTCATATGAATTCTCTTAAAGTTTGTCTTCATAGTAAACGTGCCAATCTTACACTTGACACTGAAACTCAGTACTGTAATAAGCTGCTAGGAATACTTCGCTTCTACGGGGAAAGCAAGCTGTATGAAGCAGGTATGTATGTCAAAATACTTGATATCAATTTACTACCGTAACTTCCAGGATTACATGTTTTTAATTCCTAGTGAAACTGATAGTAATTTGAACTTCTAACCTATTTCCAGTGCTCACAGTTTTTTGTTTTTGAAGCAATAGCAAGTAGCTTTTCTTTCTTTCTGTGGGAAATCGGAAAGAATGGGAGTTAAGATTGAGCAAGTGGAGAAAAACCCCATGACTACTCCAGCATACTGAAATTTATTTTGGCACACAATCAGGTTTCAAGTGGGTAGAAAACATCAAGAAATCTTTCCCCCCACTTTCGTATGTTAATTCAGATTAGCATTTTATACTCATTTAGGCAAATTATGAAAGAATAAACCCTCAGCCATGTTCAACACAGCAGTTCCTACAGTACCCTGTGATATTCTGACAATTACCACACAATTTGAGTCAGAAACTATTACATTCAGCACAGAACTGGTTGTCTTCTGTCTTCATCTCCAGCAAGTTCCTGCCTTAGAACATGCACTATGCAAAAACAGCTCCTGCAGCCATGGAGAGGAGAGCTGCAAGGAAATCCCAAAACCTAGCAGGAAGTAACATCTCTGTGATTCAACATGTTGAGTCTTTTCCCCTGAGAAACCAGCAAAAAAAGCACAGCATTAACTGCACAGAAAAAAAAAATCCTTATCCTGTCTACATTACAGATTCTGGAACCACTGTAGTTTGAGTGACTGAGCCTGTCTCCCTCTTCAGATTTCAGTAAGTCTTCCTTTAGTGTACTTTCACCTAGGGTAGTTGGAGAAAAGAGAAAGACTTGTTAAATGTTGCAAAACAATTGCATTTCACCTCCATCAGCTGTGCAAGAACAGCAGAAAAAAATTCTGGATGGATTAACCAGTTTTGATCGTTTTACTTGAAAAAAAACCCAAAACGCCCCACAAAAAAATGTTATAGGATTATACCACAGTCTGTCACTGCAATGGAAGTAAAGCAACACATCTCAGTGAAGGCTTTCAGTATGCTGGGGTAAGTGCTGTAGGCTTCCACATTACAGAGACTGGACAGAAAGAAGGTACAAGTCATTTTCTAGGCAAAATAACAATAAAAATACCCAAAGAGTTTTGTTAACATCACAAGCCACATAAGAGAAATAAATTCCATTCTGCTCCCTGCCGTTCCCATCTGGTTTCAATTTGCTAGAGAAGACTGAAGCCTGTATTCAAAAAACAGACTGAGTTGTAAACATTAGCCTCTGCCAGCATTACTAGTAACTCATGAGGTTCCAGAGTTACCGTGGAAAGGCAAGGGGAGATTAGGAGAAAAAGGTCTATGAAAAAGCAGGACTTGCTCTGTCATTAAGCTCATTTTATTGCATTGGTTTAATCCATGAAATGATGTGTTTGATGCTCAAAAGACACACACTTGCAGAAAATCCAGTTCTACTCATCTCTGTTGTTTTGCAGCATTATGAAAACAGAGGAAAGTTGAGGAAAGACAGAACAGACTGCCTGGGCCACTGGACACCCTTGTTTTACATGGCTTGTAATTATAGGATGCATACTGTTGCCTAATTTTTTTCTTGTTCATGTTATCAGTGAAAGATCCCTCCTTTATTTCCTGCAGGAATAGTTTTGTTAAATTGTGACAAAACAATGAAACTACAGCTGAGAGTGTCTCGTGGTAATATTTAACAATACGCCTTTAACAAGACTTTGCCCCATCTCTGCCTTTTCCTCAAGCCGATAGTTTCTAGTTAACTGTGCCCCTGACATGAGGCACTGATGTGCTTTGGAAATCCACTCATATGGTTAACAGTGAAAAAAGGAGAAGGGTGTTTCTGCAGCAGTATGGGCAGAGATTTTGCATGACGTGAAACACAATCCCTCCAGGACTCTATTTTGACTAATCTTAGGTCTACAGTCAGCCCCAACTAAAAAATTGAATACAAGTGTAGGAAGAACTGATCTCCTTATTAAACACATTAGTCCTTTGTTCACAGCATAGTCACACAAATCATCAGCAGCTGGGGTGATGGAGCACTACACTGTGCTATCAGAACAACAGCCCATAGGAACAGCAAAGAGCAGCTAAAGAGAACATCTCAAGCCATGATTGCCTCCAGCATCCACAACTGCCCCAGCATAACACTTCCTAGTTCAGGCACATCAAGAAGCTGCATTTCAAGGCTGAGTTGAACTCCAGTCACCTTGATGAACATGGCCCTACTGCTAATCACTTGTTACTAAGCTGGGTTACTACCCAAGTAGTTACAGTCTTTTTTCCAACCACCTACCACAGGTCCATGACTCCTCCTCCAGCCCAAAGGCCAAGCTGAAAACCCCATGAGCTGTCTCAGTGCTGTTTTTGGCCATCCCATGATTCCAGACTTCTGCACTGACTCCCTGATGACAGGTATCATTAGCTAACAGACATTAACTTTCAGCAGGTTCTCATGCAAGGCTTCCTGTTCTTTCACTATTTCTAAAAATGGCTCCCTTCACCATAGGCACTTCTCTTACTCTTGGATTAGCTCATCACACTTTTCTTCTTGATATCATCTCACCTCACCAATTTCCCCACCCTCTTTCCTCTAGCTTTCAGTTCAATCTTCCTAACTGGAAATCCCTAATTTCATCTTAATGCACTCCCTTTAGCCTTACTGTGTGTATTATATATCAATCTACCACTTGCATCCTATTATCGATTCTTCAACACCATCAGAAAGCTGTAACTACGTGCTTTCTTCTTTCCTTTCTCTCAGACGTTGGGGCAGTTAGAAGTAACTACCAGTAATACATGCTCATACACAGATTAGAGCAGCTCAGGGTGACCATTATATGAAGAAGTTACCCCAGTCTTCTAGATAATATTATTCTCAGCCTCCAAAGGATACATGCCGACAGGCTACCTTATACCTAGCTAAGTCACGTGTTTCACACATGTAAAGTATGTACAATCTGACCAGAAGCAAGAATTGTGAAAGGCTTATTATGAAACGCAAGCTTCTTAAAACCACACCCACCACCCCACCCCCCACACACTCTCTTCCCATTAAACGTTCACAACTTGGACAGTTTTTTTGGTGAGTTCTCAAACAAGCAGCAAAATGCTTTATTCTAAAGCATCAAACCAAGAACTGGAACATGATTCACCTTGCAGCCTCAATTCTACTCTCTACAACTTCATCAAGAACACCAGGAGACGGCACCAGCCCTCCTTATGTTCAGACCGTTCAATACTCACAAAACTTGGCTGCAGCGTGCAGACCCTACTGTCTGAAAGCAGTGGATGTTGAGTTATGCCCATCTTTCATGTGATTCACCACTTCAGCTTATATTTATATACTGTTTAATAACAGAGGCTCCTTTTCATCTTTTGATAGGGATACTCCTACCATTATTTAACTAGCTAAGTGTTCACAAAATTTTTAGTTTATTATTCATTTTGTATTGAATAAAACTATTAGAAAATGGAAATCCCCTGCAGAGCAAACTGCACAAGTCCATAGAACTACTGACAAAAAAGTTTAACTAGCAGCAAAATTTTTTATTTTTCATCTGCAAATTAAAAATATATTTGAAGCCAACTGGAATTGCTTAACTTTCTCACTAGTCAAGTAAACATACTCTGCTATATCTTTTTAACTAAGTAAGTATAATTCTGACATCAGATTGAGATTTGACTGCTTGTGCCTAATTAGTGATGCAAGAGGTTGCAAGTCTCTGTAAGCAGACACTCCATTTTCTCCAGAATTAAAGACATGGAAAATTGCATTCTCAGCTGGTCCCCTCTCATACACAGTTTGTTTCCCAAGGCAGCTAATACCAGCACAAAATTTTTGCTTCAGCAGGAAGCATCAAAGTAAGCAGCAAGAACTGTTCAGTTTTCTAACAACTTTAAATGAAACAAAACCCTAGACCTAACTGCAAACCAATATCCCCAAAGACAGCAAAACCACCATCGCTAAATTAGTGGAAAACACACGGAAGTCTGAAGCAAAAGCACAGCTCTGCATAGTAGTGTAGCTACATTTCTGCGTAGCTGCTGGAGGAGCATGCTAGGACAAGCCTGGTGTTTCTATCCTGGCTCCACACATGGGGACAGTTCTGCATGCCAAAGCTAGTATTTTTCTGCTTCTTGCCTGAGTGATTCTAAGCCTGTTCTGCACACGCTGCACAGTGCCAAGAAGCTCTGTATTTCTAGGTGGATTGCTGCAGACTGGTTTTTGTCAGGAAGAGCGATCACTTTTATGAAGTGTATGCGCACACTGATGGCAAACAACGAGATTCATACAATAGACCCAGACGCTATTTCTCCCAAAGTTAACACCTGTGTACTGCTGCCAATACTCATGCAACAGGAAAAGAAGCAATTATATTGTCTTACACAATTTTTACAGTAACCAGGACCAAATGCATTTTTTGCCTCTCCCCGTAACGAAAAAATCCAAGGCACTGCTATGGCTTTTTTTATGCCTCTACGGATCAAAGTAACAAAAAACCCCTGAACTGCCAAGTGAAGCAGTCTGGTATGGCTTGAACTGGACAAATACTGTTACCAAGTTATCACATTCCTTTGTTTTATAGCATGGATATGTACCAATACCTACAAGTAGGATGAATTTGTAGCTATGTACAAGAGAAACAACAGCTGATGTGAAGACATTAATGGTTATTGCCTAAATATATTAATGTTAAAATAGGTAAGAGGAACTGGAGTATTCCGTTTCATTGATTTCTCAAGTCAGTCAGGCCTGTGCACAGCATCAAAGTTCACGTAACAGCAACTAGAGGACTAATTCTAGTTATGAGCTTTAGTAGTCGTTGTTTTGGAGACTATTCATATGCAACTATCAAGTAAACTGTGGACTTGTTTCAGTTGAAACTCTCGATGCCTTTGTGTTGGTTCAAAAGGGAGAAGACTGTTTAAGTGGCTGTACTACCCCTTCCACAAAGCAGGTCAGGAAACGTACTGACCTCGTTCAATAGGAACTGGTAAACCAGCTCATGGGTTGCTATATTTCTTCTCCTCATTAACATACCCAAGGCTCCTGGGGGAGGGGAAGACAGGAAGCAAGTACTCTTCCTGCTCCCCCAACCTAAAAATAACTGAGACAAGTCTTTCTGCAACATTTAAGCCACACAAGCACTCAAAGCCTGAAATATTTATACTCTGGGCAAACAGTCACAGAACTCTCACATTTTGCCCAGTATCTTTTTATCATTATCCAAACAGATTTGGAGATTGTGGCAGAAAAGTTTACTTTCCTGGAGATAGACATGAGCCTGTTGCCAGCTGTGTTCTTAAACTACAGCTTTTTTCCTGCCCGTCCGTTAAGCTGTAACTACAAGCCTATTCTGATTTGTGAACTTGAGCACTAGCTTCCCTTCTTCAAGCACCTCTTGCTTTGTCTTGAAAAATCTGCAGGTTTAGCAGAGTTTCTCTTTCACATTAGAAAGCAAAGGAAATAAACACCTCAATAATAAAGTTGAGTACAATGTTGTGGAAAAAAAAAAATGAAGCCAAATACCATGAGAAAATTGACAGGAAAGACACTGCATACATTACAAAATAGGTAGAAAACATTATCTATAAACATGGAAATTAAATTCCTAGTAATTGAGCATTGTAAAACACAAGACTGATTATGCTATTCAGACAAATTTAAGTGAAAGAACATTTGCAGGATTTTGGAGGCATCCATGCTCACAGGCTTCATTACTCCAGTTCTCCTGCATTTAAAAAGGCAACTGATTTGGTTGTTAGAAATGCTTCCTTTTCAAAAAGCTACAAAAGAAGACGGGGCATGAACATCTAGTTCCAAAACCAGATTCAAAGTAAAACGCATATCTAGTCAAAGATAAGCACCTTCCCTTCTGTACTGCAATCCCTAATTCTTCAGCCAGTATCCATGATTTCTTTATGTACTTCTCACTATCTGTTCACTGCATAGAAAACCTACAAGCTGATTTTGGCAGTCTGTTTGGCAGGTGAAAATTCAGGTGTAAAACTGCCATTCTTTGAGCTAGCCTTCAGTCCAGCATTTTCTTTTGACATTTAGAAATAACAATTTCATTCAGATACAGCAAAACTACCTGAAGTTTTGAAAGAGTCCTTAAATTTGAAAATAGGAAAGCTTAAATCTTACATGCTATACTGTCAGCTCATACATACTCATGACATACAAAGTATACCTAGTTGTCTCCTTCCCCAGCTTTCTGCATGTGTACAATCATGGAATGACTTTCTACTGCCACAGGAAAAAGTCTCCCAGTCACCCTCTTCTCCCTGAGATGCCAAAGCTTACTCAAATTTCACATATGGGCAGGAAATCAAAGTATACCACATGCCCAGAAATCCGTAGTAGTTCAGATGTGAGTTCCCAAAGGGAAGGAAGTTATAGTTAAATACAAGTCCAATCTGTGTTTCCCTCCGCAAGCTCCAGAGGATGAATGGAAATAGGCTAAGCTTTCCTGCTGCACAATAGCTAGGAATCATGTGATGTAGGATGTAGCGTAACTGCTTGAAATAAGAATGTTACTTACATGCAGATCCCCTCTGAACTGGTCTTTCAGAATTCCGTAGTTGCACACAATGCTTCTGTTTCATAATTTCTATGATCAGTAGATTACAGACATACATAGCCTTGAGCTACTTGAAAGTTGTACACTGTTCAAGAACTACAGGTTAGGCCTGCTTATTTTCCAACAAAGACAGATTTCAGTCAGGCTCCCTTCTTACAATCCATCTTGTTGCTGCAGTTAGGGGCAACCCCTCCACTGATGATGGAGCTAATTTCGAGCTTTTTTCAGTTCCCTTTTTTTAAATACTAAGTGAACAACAGCTTAGAGAACCTACAAACGCTGATAAAAATACTGTTATAGCAACTGTGCTCTGGTTAACATCAGGAATATACTTTTTGGTTTTACCCACCCCTCTAAGGAGCTGCAGTTACTGGTAGAGGCCTCCATCATCCTCCCTTTGGCCATCTGTAATCCTAAGCACATTCACATATACACTTGTATTTCACACTTTCACTGGTTTAGCTTCCCTATTGGTATTACCACGATAACACACTGCTACACTTCCCTGTGCTGAAAAACAGCTAAATGGGCTAAATTGACCCTGGGTCTATACTGTATATATATCTCCACTATTTACAGAAGAATATATTCAATTCTTATTTTCCCTTGGAACAGCCAGAAAGACCAGGAATCCCCATTCAAATATTTCCAGTTAAAAATCAAAGCTAAAGGAGTTTCAAAAAGGTATCACATGTCAGACATGCTACTGCTTAATGGGACTCAGAAATGCATATTAAAATAAACGCTTAGACTCACGTAACAGAAAAGCGAATGAACTTAATGAAACATCTCATCTTTATTTATGATATGACAAACAGAGCAATATTTCAGCTTATGAACTACAGTAGAAGTGTTTCTTAGTAGTAAAAAAACCCTCTCCACTCCAGTGCCAACTGGGCACATCCAAAATTCAGATTCAACCAAGAATCTTAAAAACACACAAAAAAAACCAAAGTCTACTAGACCTGCTTTTTTTGGACACCCAGTTCAGTTTTTTCTTTTTGCTGATCTATTTCTATAGTAGGGACTGATGATGCAGAAGGATAATACCAATACTAAAACAATACTCATTCTTGCACCATGTAAGAAAACCCCACTACATAAACTGTTACTTCAGATATCCCTTAAAGGTTTCAGATTTGAAATGTGATCCAAGACTGCAATGTGCTGTTTCTAAAAAGATGCAACAGATGTTCTACACATATTAATACACACAGGGAAAACAGAATGTAGAGCTTACTTTTAATAAGTGCAATCAGTACATAAATCTTGCTCAGTGCTATTCAAGGAAAAAGAAGCACCACCCAGAGCAAGACAATTTGTTCAATACATAGGTGGGCTACAGGAAAAAAAAAAATCTAAGCTTAATGCAGCATCTACAGACACACAGAAGTGCCTTTCATCAAGTCACTTCTATATATAAGGAGCATTTGTAGACACCTCAATACCGCTAAGTTGTAATATGCTATCTACAACTACATTGGAAGGCTGCGAGGATCAGTCACAGGAGAAATTTGAAACATAAGACACAGCCACTACACTGAACAGAAAGTATATTAGTATATTCTTGTTAGGTTACAGAAATATGTGGAATTGATGAGGTTTGTTTTAAGTGAGTTAACAGTTCTATAGCCCATTTCAGTGTCATAACATTACTGAAATTAAAGGGCATGTTTCAGCAAACAAAGGTATCACACCCTTCAAAAAGATCACCCTGCTTTCCTCACTGTAGGATGAGCTTAAAATAGATCCAATGCCAAGTTCCTCTCCTTCCTTTAAGCAGAAACACTTGGCCTACAAGACAAAATTTAGGTAGCTGCTCTTCTCCTTGGTTTCTGTTAACTATTTCAATTTACTTAAAGGGGAACAGGATTATTAAGTAGTCATACCACTGAAACAGAAGACAAGACAAACTAATTTAACTAACAGCTGCACTTATAAGGCCACTAATATTTGTAGCACACAATCTGTGGGAAGTGTGAAATTAAGGGCTTGCCTATTCTAGAAAAAAAGAAATCAGAAGACCCTGCACTGTCAACTCCTAGAAGTACAGTAGGCTTGGCTACAGCCCTCAGGTGTCAGTCCTAGTAATACTCTGAAATTACGATTCCCTCCCATCAATTAGGTCTACACTAGCAATTGCAGGGTCCCAGGAGTATCTTGAGAGAGTTCTAAGACACACAGAACTCAGTATGTTAATTTTGTCCTGTATAATTCATTTTATAGGAGCATGATTTTTTTCTTCCTGTTCATAATAGTTTCCCTAGTTTGAAATATCCCTGCCTGCCAGTTTTAAGAGACAAATAAAATCAAGTCTAAATGCTTGATTGGTATTCCTCATTTTTTGACCCAAACTACATAATATATGTTCTCTGAAGTAGTCCTTCAATTCTGGAACTCCCTCTCCAGCATAGGAGTACGTGAACACCTCTATTTAGTGTCTGTACTTCAGGCCTAGACTAAAGCAGGCAATGTTAGACACAGGGAGAAAAAGCCTTAAAATACTAGTTGCCTACAGAACCCAGCTGCATTTTTATGCAGTTTTCCAATGTTAGTGAAAATGTAAAGGTGGCATACAGTAGTGTCACACAATTATAGAAAGCGGGTTACTGCAAATCAGTAGTAGATTAAGCAAACCTGCTATGTTCAAGATTTACCAGGAGAGAGACCATTCAAAGTATTTAGAGCTCTCAACTCTTCTTGCACTCTCTGGAACCTAGCAAAGCAGGTGTTCTGATACTAGGCATCAGGACTCCTATTAAAGTTTGGCTAGGCTCTCAAGCATCACAGATCTAGAATCATAAGAGTATGCCAAGTTGGGAGGGATCCATCAGAATCATGGAGTCCAACTCCTAGCCGCATGCAGGACACCCTAAGAACCACACCATGTGCCTGAGAGCATTGTCCAAACACTTCCCAAACTCAGGCTGGTGCTGTGACCCCTTCCCTGGGGGAGCCCATTCTAGTGCTCAACCACTCTCTGGGTGAAAAACTTTTTCCTGATATCCAACCTACACTTCTCCTGCCTCAGCTTCATGCCCTTTCCTCAAGCCCTGTCACGGGTCACAGGAGTGAAGATACCTGTACAATCTTTTATTGTTTGTACCTAGAGTCAAGGAGTTGATAGCCCACTAGCACTACTTCCTAGTGATCCAGCATCTCCCCTCTGCAACAGCAATCAGTGCAGTTCAATTTTACTATCTCTGAAGAGGAGACACTCAAGTTCAAAAATTACTGTTAGCTGAGCCCAGACACTATGGCTCCTGCAATAAGTACAGCCTTTCCTATGACTATGCAGAGATAGGGAAGCAGAAGTGTTTCTCAGAAACAGTTTAAAAATAGGATCTGACAACTGCCCAGCATGCCTTTATAAGCTTATGAGCTTGTTCCAGCATATGTATGCTGGGGTAATGGAGCACAGCTTTGAAGATGAATTTGAAGCAGCACCACTCTGATAAAAGCAATAGTTTCGTTTTATGAGGAGTAGTCTTCTAAATCAGGATATTTGTGACAATGACATTCAGTACTATTTAATAAATCTCTAATTGGAAGACCCATAGTTGTTGTGGATGGAATTTGAGACAGCTTACCCTGGTTCAACAGAAAAGACCATACTGCACAATCTATCATCAGCTTGACAAACTGGGCCACAAACACAGTGGCCCAAAACGAAGCGGCACAACCACCGCTTAGCACGTACCAGGGAATAAAGCTGGTAAAGCACTTCTTAGGCTAGAGATTAAATTACTATCTCAGTATCATGACCAGCCACAGTCTTTGAGGGATTGTTTTGTCTGCATTAATAAAGTGGCACAGTTCTGTACCTCAAATTTTTTTTTACCTCACTTACCAAAAATTCAGGGAATCATATGACAGTCCTGTGTCATGACTAACCTGCTAAGTAAAGGCAGGAACAACATATACAACAGCCAACTGGACAGAAAGATACTAACTTCTGTCAATAAAATACTAAAAAGAAATACTAAAAGAAATTATTTACTATTTACCAATCTACTGAAGCTTGCTGGAAACAAATCCATTACTATAACCAGCGGTACTCAATGTCAAAAAGGTACCCATTCTTAGTGCCCCTTTATGCTGTCAGACACCATAGAATGGTTTGGGTTGGAAGGCACTTTCAAGATCATCAAGTTCCTAGCCCCCACCATGGGCATGGACAACTCTACTTGACCAAGTTGTTTAGGGCCCCATCCAATCTGCTCCTGAGCACTTTTAGAAATGGGACACTCACAACTTCTCTGGACAACCTGTTCTAATGCTTCACTATCCTCTAAGCATCCCTTCCTAACATCCAATCTAGATCTCTCCTCTTTTTTTTTAAACCCATCTCCTATCACTACCTGTCCATGTAAAAAGTCACTCTGTTTTTCATAAGCCACCTTTAAACACAGGAAGGCTGTAATGAGGTCTCCCCAGGAGCCTTCCCTTTTCTGCATCGAAAAGCCCCAGCTCCCTCAGCCTGCTGAGTATTTGTTTTGCGTCTTAACAGACCACACTGAGCAGGACTGCAGCAGTATTCACAAGCTAAACCTTTGAAGAGACACGATACACTGCTGCAAATAAAGCTGCTGCATTTCTACTTTTGCGTAACATCTACTGCATGACCACACCACATGAACAAGCTTACAGATGGAGCAGTCACAGTAAGAAGTTTCGGTACAGTTTCTTTTCTCCAAGACTTAATAAGCACAAAAAACCAGCAGCTAAGATTTGCTTGGTTTCTGAGCTTACAAGGAACACAAACTCTTGCCTTCTGTGACAGGACCACCTTCAGCTGTACTTATGGGATGCCAGAATCTCCAGTTCAGTAACTTCCCAACTCTGGCACAGTCCAAGTCTCCAAACTGGCAGTATTGTCCCCTATTTTCTTCCTGAAGATCCTCAAAAAGCACCATATTGCATAAACTGCTCATGAGCCATTCAATCACTGGTTATTTTCATCAAAGAACTGCTATTGACAGCATTTCAGGGCTAGTGCTGCATTATAATCATTATAATCTGAGCATGACCTCACTTAAGAAAGTAGCTACTTGGACCTTAATACTGCTCTCCAAAGCACCTAGTAGTTCATCAGAAAGACTCTACTTCAAGTAACAAGGTCATGCTGGAAGGAGAAAACAAACCAATGCCCCATTTCACTACACAGAGGTCACAGCAGCCAACCTGGAACAAATTCCCACTAATTCCAGGATTAGGAGGCCACACAACAGCTTTAAAGTTGCTTCTTTAAGTGAGGAACTCAATTGTTAAGAATTGTAGAACCAGCCAATAACCTATTTTCCTGCTAAAGCAAAACCTTACTAATCTCAGTTTTTTCAGAAAGATTCATTGTAACGCAAAGCCTAAAGCAGTGTGCAAAGGAAGTTCTTGTCCTGCTGCTGTTTGAACAGTGAACACAGTCTGTCCAAATCCAGGTGGATAAACTGATCAGTTGTCAGTCACTAGAACTCTCCTGTAGGCATAATTCTTCACTGAATACCCCAGCTATTCAATTATCAACTACTTCTGGATGAAGCAAGCTTATTTCAAGTTTTACCCTGTTCCAACAAAATAAACTTAAATCTAAAATCCTATGAACACTTAATTAGCCTGTAGCTGAGAATAACACTTCACTTAATTTTACAGGCTACCAATTCAGTGAAGCTGAAGTGCTCTTGCTATCCACAACTGAGGGTCAATCTAGCAATGACTTATAAACTCTAAGTTTAGAATTTTTTTTTTGAGAGTGCCTGGCTCAGTGATTCTACTTACACTAGCCAAAAGCCTTTAAGAGGTGCCCCTCAAAACTCCTTAATAACCGCAGCTTTCCTGAGAAAAAGCATACCTGACTTCACTAACAATTAAAACCTGCATACCTCCATTTTCCCAGCAGGTACTTCATTCTGCTCCTGTTCAAACAGGAATGTTTGTCAAACCACACAATGAAGAGTCACATTAGAAAACTATCCATTACTATTAGGCTTATGTTTCATCCATTCTTCACTTCTATTTCCCCCATGATCACTTGCAGAAGCAAGAATGAACAGCTGAAAAACTGCAAGATCATCTTTCAGCATGAGCACTTTTAACTGTCTCAACTATGACATTAATGCATAGTCGGATCTATTACACTGTGAGTATCTCTCTCCTTTCTCCCCTAAATACCCTTGAACTCCTGTCAGTCCCTTTGTAAGGCTAAAGGTTTAAACAACTGTTTAAATAACAGGTCCTAGTAAGGGCTCAGACCACACATGCATGCACAGACAGGCTATCACGGCAAGTTAGAACCACAAGTCTAACTGCTGGAGAACATCCAGCCCATTGAAGTGTCCTCACTAAGAAACAAATTGTAGTTCCGTAGAAATTGTTCGTTTCCCTGGTAAGCCATCATAAATGTAAACTACATGCCATTTTTTACCCAGTCTCCCTCTCCTACAGCTCTTTTCTTCCCTTCGAGATTAAAACAGCTTGCATCAGACCAGCTGTAGGGCAAATGCCCTGTCTCAAAGAAAGACACACATTTTGTTTTTACTCATCTCCCGCAGCACAAATAATTCAGAATACAGATATTGTTTTGAGACCGCACTGCAACACTACCAGAGCTACTGCTTCTTTCAAGATAACTGCTTTCCTGAGAACTGCTAATAAAAACAACCTTGAAACAAACTAGAAATTACTACCAGCTCATTAAAACTTGCCTTCATTCCTATAGCTTCATAAAAGCACAGCCACACCTCTGTTCAAGTACTGCTGCAATAAGCTGCGAGTTACACAGAGAACTTTTAAAGTAATTCATTTCTTGGTTTTCAAGCAAAATCTATTATCAAAGTGAGTTACCTAGAAGGCTGCTTTAAGAATTAAAATTCTAGCTGATTTTCTATAAAAGGTATTCTATAACATAAGCATTCAAACAATTCTTTCACAGTGAGGCAGGCAATTACTGTTTCATAATTACAGAACATATGCCTAAATGCAAGTACTAATAAAATGTTTTTTCCCCTCATCTTTAATGTTCTCCCTTTAACACATCTGCAACGAAGTATTCACAATGTCAAGTTCCACATAAATCAGTGCTGTGTTAAAAGAATCACTGTACACTGAAAGCCTCTCTGGAAGCTTCCATTACAAAGGAGTATTTACCTTGTGTCATATGATGCCTACACAAGAAGAATCAGTAATCCAGTCTTTAATGTTTGATCAACAAACCAACTGCCTCCTCCTAACACCATTTCCAGTAAGCTTTTTTTTTTTTAACAAAAAAATAGGCACAGCCTCACAATCTCCAGGACTCAAGAATCTTGCTCTTTATAGTCCGCACAGAAGTCAGCTGGCACAATGCTCAGCTGGCAGCCACCTTCTGACACTCAAAACAGGGGAGATTGCTCTTTTAGAAAACAGAGCTTACATCCTAAAACCTAAGCTCAAATGAGACTACAGACTTTGGAAAGCTTCACATTCTGTCACTCCTAATTACTGCCTTCTCCCTTTCTTTCCTGGTATCCTCTATAAACCTACAAAGGAAAAATGTAGTGCTGTTAGATGCTTCCAATCCTGTTTTTCTACCCCTCCTCCCACAACACAGGGATGCCCTGCAGGGTATATATGCGACCAATATGAACTACTTACAGTAGCTCCCAAGTCCCCAGTCAGTTCTTATATAACTGAACTCCACCTCACCATATTACTTATGTAACACATATTAAAGAGCAGCTATTATACAGAAATCTTCTCTATTAGTCATACACTCAGTTACTTTCATTCCAGTTCTCAAACCGCACATTTGTTAAATAGCCAAGCTTTATGCCCTATCAGGTTGCCACTGTGGAGGTAAAAAGAAAAAAAAAATCCTACCTATCCAGGGACAGACTAAGAATAGAAAAAGTGAGACATTTTCAAATAGAAGAAACCAACACCCTTAAATCATCAACAATTTTAACTGTTAATTTGTTCATCGGGTTAGATGCCGTGGCTAAATTTACACTGTGGCATACAAAAACAAGACATGGGAACTAGCACTGAATTGCTTTGAAAATATGAAAAGCTCAACCAAACAGTAACAGGAGTTGCATTCCTTAAAGAAAAGAGTTAGGATTGGAAAACATACATTTTTCACTTCCCTTCCAGCGAAGACTGAAATGTAAAAAAAAAAGACACGGAAAATATATTTGCCAACCTTCCAGGCCTATGTAACGAGTTCATTTGCCTATGGACCTCAAAGTAAAACATGGGGAGTCCTCACAATATTTGCAGACCATATTTTTCATTTGCACTAAGTACATATATCAATTCCCGTGTTAAAGATGCAGGCCATCTGCGGCCTGACTTTGGAATACACCTATCGCTCCACAGAAAGCTGCTCAACTTCTGCAATAGGATTCAACAGCACACAAAGAACAGCGATCCACTTTTCCTGTTCAAACAGAATAAAGTCATAAACACCTGAGAGATTTTCCCTTGGCCCCTCCACCCGTACCCCCGGCAGAGCAACACCAGAACAGCCAAAACCTCCTCGGTCAGAAGAACAACTCCGCATGGCCTGTACATTTTCCTCAGCGGCTTTAATGAGGTCATTTAGACATCACTTAAAACGACTGTTCCAGTAAGAACCACTCCATAATCCCCTGCAACTTAACTTAGAGCAGAGCGCCTTCGCACCGAGCGGGCGGCACTACCGTGAGCGCACCCGGCTCCCACGCTCGGGCGGAGCCAGCAGGCACCCAGGGGGAACTTTCCCTGGCGGTGGGTAAAGCCTTGCGGAGAGAGGGGGCGGAATAGAAAGCTTCGCCCAAGAGGAGCTACACCCTGGAGGTGGGTGGAGAATAAAGAGAGAAGCGAGAACCTTCCTCGGCAGCAGCTACACCCTCGTGCATGAGGCTGATGGGGGAAGGGAACCAGCGCGGGACCGACGACGTTGTGCAGGAGGAGGGGGAGGGAAGCCCGGGCTCTCCCGGGCGGCCGCCGCCGCCTAAGCCAGCTTGGTCCGCAGCCAAACCCCACAGGAATGCAACGCGGTCACATGACCTCCGGCGGACGTGCAACTCCCTTCCCTCTCCAGGGACACCCTGCGCCATCTTGTACTGACGCAGTTACAAAGGCAGGCATGAGTTGCTCCCCTCTCGCTCGTTTCCCGCTCCTCTCAGCACAGCCCCGGCACTATTCGGGAAGGAGAAGCCCAGGCCCGGTCCTGCTTTTCTTTTCGCCACCTCTTCGGGGACGCCCTGCCCGCGGAGTCTTCCCTGGCGCTGAGATCATGGCGCCCGTTTTCTCCCTTTGCCTCCCCCGGCAGCTCCCGACCCTGCCCAGCTGCGGCTGCCCCTGCTGCAGGATGATGTCAACGCCAGCCAATCAGGGCGCGCCGGGCCACCCGGGCCGGCCCGGCCATTGGCTGCCGCGCCGCTCCCGCCCCCCCCCTGCCTCG